>VXAL01012051.1:0-93712 GCA_013399475.1 Chauna torquata
CGGTCGGAGTGCCCGGCGCCTCGCCGGTTCGCGCGGCCTCAGCCGCGTGCCGCTGGCGGCTGGTAGTCTGGCTAATGCGGGGCTTTGCCTCGCCGCTGGGGCGAGCTGGGGTGTGCTCTTCATTTCCTCGCTTTTAAGCCGTTTGCATTTTTTTAACCAGAAAACCTCTTCTTAAGATAAGAATTATGACTCCACCTCTTTCTGTGAATTTTTGCTCAAAGTATTTTTGGGATTTTTGTTTGTTCCGTGTAATTAAGGAGCTGTAGATCGTTTTTAGTCGCGACCACCTTTGGTTGGCTTTTTGCCTGTACCTCATCCAGCATTATGAAGCCTCAGTGCTCTACAAAAATATAGATTTTAAATAGCAGTGGTGATTATGAGTGTGTTGTCAGCTTCATCTTTTATTAATCTCTTTGATGCTCCCAAATTCATTAGTTCCATCTTTCCTGTGGTCTGGAAAAACGCTGGGCTTCATTCTTTTCTCATTTACATTGAAGTAAATGATCAACTCCACTGAAGTAGTAAAATGCCGACTGGTTAAAACTGGCGTAAGTGAGAAGAGAATTGGTTTCTATCTTCACTTTATAGTTAAAATTGTTTAGTTTTAGTTCTTTAGTTGTCACCAAAGCACACACGGGTATGATTTTTCTTATCGGGCTTTCTGTGCTAATGTACAATGACATTTTTTTCCTATGTAAAGCACAGCTTTTGAATATTCAGTCTTGTGCAGGTGAAGCCATGGCTTTAGAGTCATGCAGACAAACATTCCTTGACTTGAAAAGTAATTTGACTTCTGCACTTGTTATTTAATGCAACTTTTATCATGTTTCTTGTTGATAACTCATTTTTGGTAGGCTGTTGAAGTTTTTTTGTTTGTTGAGCGGTTGGGTCTGCATTTGCTCCTCTAACCTAGAACCGTGTCCGGGCTGCCGGGAAACAGGCTCCTGTGCCCAGTAAATGTGCCAAGTCTGATGTTGTAGTCAGGTGTTTGACTTAGCTAACTAATAGTTGATTCACTTCTCTATACCTGCGCAGAACACGGGCAGCATCAGTGAAACAGGAGTGAAAAGTTTTCCATAATTCAGCTCATCAGCAGTGCCTGCTTTTCCTGTTGTAGGTGCACAGCATGGTTGCCGAGGTTGATCTAGTTCTGTGGTGCGTTTTCAAGGACTCAAGATACAAACCATTCATTCCTTAAACTCTGCCTGCCAAAAACTTAAATGGGAATAGTGTTAAAGCATGTTTCAAGACAAGTGTTTCAGCAGCAGTACTGATGCTTGAGGACAGAACACAATTCACTTTACATTTTCTTTACTATTTAAAAAAAAAAAAAAAAAGAAGAGCTAGCAGGTTAGTTGTATGGAAAACTCTGCTTTTCTTGGGGGGAGCAATCTGTTTCTATCCAGCCACAGTGGTACAGTAAAAATGAGCCTCGGGGACAGTGACGAACTGTTCTGCAGACCTTGTCGGTCTTTGAGTTTCTGTGTCACACTCCAGTCAGCAACTCTCGTGCTGGGCTGGCAGCAGAAAAACCTCTGCAGGTGAGAGTTTGCAATGAGCCTGTGACCTCTGCGCCTGACTGCAGGAGAGATTTCAATGTCTTGGAGGGCTTGGGTGGGTTCCTCCTTTGGCAGGCCAGTGTTGGCCTCGATGACCGAACAGCTCTTAACAGTCCTTATGGTAGCAGTTTTGTGGCTTTTGCAGTTCTTGTCGTGTTCTGCGTCTCTGAGATTAAATGGGAAGTTAAAACTGGGGGCAGGTGGTCCTCTCCAAAAACAAAAAAACAACAACCACAACCAGGAAAAGAAACTTTTTTTGAAAAAAAAAGTTTAAATTGAGAAGAACATGAGGAAAGAACCTTTTCTTAAATTTCTGTTTGTTCTAATGAACCAACATCCGAAACTATTAACTTCAGAATGAAACGGAATAGTGCCCATGTGTTTAAATTGTGTATCTGGCTCAGGGGCTGGCCGTTTTATTTGTCGTGCCTGCTAAGGTTGTGGATGATTGCTGAATTTCCTGTCTGTTAATTCAGGCTGGGTTGATAGATGGGCAAGTCATTAGGTGGAATTTCTCCTAGTAATTCCCATGTGAGCTGGAAGAACTAAAACAAAAGGTGTTTTTACAAAGATGCCTGCAATGGTCAGGGAATGATTTGAGTTGTGACATGCTCAATGCACAGGCGAGTATGCATGTTAAAGATGAAGTGGTATGGGGCGTTGAGTCTGTGATACTATTTTGTTCAAGATACTTGAGACACACGGGTTTTCTCTGAGGATTTGACATTTTTGCTTAGTATTTGCTGTGGAGCAATCTCTTGGGGGTATTAGCACTTTTATATAAAATCCCGCCCTCTTGCTGCATATCTGTTTCATGACTTAAATTGTGATAACTTGGTACTGACTGAGTAAGTGTCAGTTAAACCGGGGCTTTTCCCTTGACCGCAACGTTTTGGTGCGGAGGAGGAAGCCAGAGCTGCAGATGCCGGCGCTGCCGCAGAGGGAAGGAGGGAGGTCGGGCGGTGGTGGGTCCAGGGGGCGCGGGACCGTCCCGGGGAGCCCCCTGCCCGGCCAGCCAGAGTGAAGGACAGCCTGGGGCCCAGGGGCTGACACAGTCTGTCGTGATGAAGATACTGCTGAAGGGTGACAGTTGTGTTTTTTGTGTTTTTTTAGTGTTTTCCAAAGTTTTCCAATAGTGATTTTCATTAATACCTCACCAAATGCTAAACAAAGTAAATTTCATTCCCTTGACTGAAATTGCCATGGTCAACCATGAGTGATTATTGCTCCGCTTGCTAGCTGTGATTGGCGCTAAACTGAGGGTTATAAAATTAATAAAAATCCATTTTTCCTGTGGATGTTTAGGTTATATCACCCATTGTATTTTTTTAATATAGTGGAATTCAAGGTTTTGAGGCATTAGCTGTGGAATTAGCTACTAATTAGTGTATCTGCCACTTTGCTATAGGTTGTCCGGGGAAGTTCCCACCTTCCACGAACCTGGAGGAAAGACCACAAGGATATTGAGGGATTCAGTGGGGATTTTGGCAGCTGTTCAGGTTTTGATATTGATACGGACCAATATGGAATTAAAGCTTCAAACATTATTGAATACTTAACTGTTCGGGAAACATACATTTTGAAAACAAAACATTCTCAGTTTTGTTGTTAAACAGCAAGTGTTTACTTCCCTCTGTGGAAGTGCTGCATAACAGTTTATTACTTAAACGAATCTTGGCTTACCGTAAGTGTGATGGATTGTGGATTTTGTGCCTCGCTGTCCATACTGCTGTCTGTCTTGGTAAAATTTGACTGTCACGGTGAAGAAGCAGTTTCACACTCAACTTAGTGCTCTCTTTACCCTAGAATTTTTGCTGGATTTCAACAGTTGAAATTTTACTAACATTCCTGTTGTCAAAGGTAGAAACGAACTGCCCTTTCCTGAAGTTGATAAACCCACACGGAGGGTCTGTAAGCCGGAAGTGTGGTTTCAGAAATGTAACTGTTTCACACACAATGTTTCTTATGTAAGGCTTGGTCTTGTGTAAAGCTCTAGTTTCTTAATCCTATTTCCTCATTTTTAATGGTTTTCCAGAACACTTTTATTCAAAGTTTTTTTTGGTTTATTTGTGTGGCGTTTTATAACTACTGCTACTGTGGGAAGGTTTCCTACGGATGTTATAACTCAAAATTCATTTTTTATATCAGGAAGCAGTGAAAGTATTATGTAACAGTAAGGTTAAATCAAATGTTTTTAGAATTTATTCTTTCAAGAATTGGTGCTGACTTTACTAATATTTTCAAAAGCTTCTATTCAAACATGTGGTCTTTTAAAGACCTGCTTGGAAAGGTATGCGTTACTGAAGGAGAGATGAAGAAGGAAGAGGGAAGAGCTATCCTAATTCTCTGTCCGGATAGCCTTCAGAAAGAGGGAACTGGAATATGACCTTCCTTTTTTAGTGTCCCTTCTGTCTCTGCTTCAATAAACCAAATATATCTGCAGGGAAAAAAACTTTCCATGGAGTGAAATGAGGCTAGTAGAGTGCATTGTGGAATACGGTGCCTGGTTAATTAAAACACAGTGCTTCCAGCAACTTCTTGCATTTTCAGTGTTTCCTGGCTTTCCTGTTCCACACCTTGCTGAGTTTTTTTTTTCTTCCGTTTTTTTCCCCCTTGCTTTGTGTCTCGTTTTCATCTTCCGTACCTTCTTGTACCCCTTCGGCCCTGTGTTGTATTTACCCTGTTCTAAATCCTGGGGGGTTAAAAGGCAGATATGCCTGTGGGTGCTGGCTTACTCCTCTGCTAACCTCAGTTTCTGGGGTGCAGCACCTGCCCTCTTCCTGGGGCAGTGCCGAAGGTGCCACTTCCCTGAGTCGCAGGGGGTGCGCAGAGGAGCAGTTACTGCGCTGGAGGAGCAGGAGCTAATTACCAGCGCTGTGGTAACTCCCATTATTGCTGGGAATGGAGAGCTCAATGTCCTCCTCATGTCGCGTTGTCGGATCAAGGGGTTTTGTTTTTTTTTTCCTACCAGCTCACCAGGTAGGTTTCCAAACCTGAAGACTCAAACTGTTCATAGTAAAACAAATAAATAAATAAATCCATGACCGGTGTGTAGATTCAGGGTAGCTCTGTTCGCTGCCACGACACTGAAGTCACAGATGGGTGTTTATAGAAATAGTATTGCAAAACTTGAAAAGGATAAATGACAAAATGTTAATTACTATAAAGCCAGAAGAAACCAGCTCTGATGCAGTATTATAGTGGATTGAAGTTGGTGGGTTTTGCAACTTTGGATGTTCCTTTACTGTCTCTCCTTTATTGTCTATAGAAATCAGTGTAGTAACAGTTCATTACAGCAAATGGAATTAATTTCACTAGCTTCAGCTGGTAGTTTGGGACTCCTGGAAACTTCATAGTAGTGTTCAGAAAGTTTGTAATATTAAAAACTAAAAATTAGTGGTTTGTTTTTGCTAGGCTTGATTAATAATACCCACTTCTTTGTAGTTTCATTACAGTTGAATTTGCTGATGTAATCCTAGTGAAAACCAAGGAACAAAGGAATTGATGACAGGTCTAAAACAAATAAATTGTTGGCTCCAGCAAGCATTTGTCTGTTCCTTCTGTTGTAGTTGTCATGTTTAAAAGCAGCATGCTGAAAGTCATGCATGAACATGTTTGTGATAAGCAGGAAAAAAATAAAGTGGATGCGCCATTTTTTGCACTGCTAAAGTTTGTTTTCTAAATGAAGTTACGTTTATGTACCTTCTGAATTTAACCAAGTTCTCCTTTGCCTTGTATATTTAACAGGGTGCTTTGCGACCACCAGCACCCCCATGGCTAAGGTGGGATGAAAAAAGGAGGGGCCTGTGAAACAGGTAGCTGGCTTTGATAGTTCAGGGAGACACTTCTGAGTGCAGTAGCAAAGCTGAGCTCAGTGATAAATGTAAAGTGTAAGAAATAAATAGCTAGTTGTGTAAGTCAGACCTTCTCGGTCAGTGCGTAGGCTTTCATTCAGAAGAATTGTGCTATCAACTCTTTCCCTAAACGCACCATTTGCAGTTTTACATAACTGTGTTGTTTAAATTGAATTCGGCTATAATATGTCAAGAAACTTTCTGCTATGCGAAAGGATAAAATACTTACAAAGTGTACATCGTTGTGGGGAGAACCAGGACAACAATGTGCAGCAGCAGATTTTTAGCTGTTTGTATTTCTCACAGTTTTAGAATGGTTCATAGAGCTTGTCATAGCATCAAAGTATTTGTCAAAAATATTCCAAGAAACCGGGTTAGATCCAATAACTTACTAGAGAAAAAAAATTTCATTATTCATCCTTGATACTGCTACCATTTGGATTATTTCTTCCTAATCCTTTCTGGTTTTCCACGTTCCTCCTGGTTTTCCCCGCAGGAAGCAGTTACAGCTGTACACGCGCTGTTTTGTGCATGTTCCCCTTCTCTTCCTCCTTTGTCACTGTTTTTACCTTTTCTCGTATTCCTTTTCCTTCCATCCTCCCCTCGGCCTCCAGGCTTCCTCTGAGGCTGCCCGTCCTTCGTTACGGGCAGCGTAACGAAGGCAATCTGATGATCGCACGTCCCTTTGCTTGGCAAGCTTCTGAACCGAGTGCTGGAGTCCGGCAGAGCCCTGCTTTGTCACAGCACTGGAGAGCTGGACGTGGTTATATTATCTTGATGGACAGTTAGAAATCTGTTTTTGTTGCCAAGAGATTTACAAATATAGTCGTCCAAATATTTCTAGAAAACAGACCAAAAGCTGTTGTTTTTGAATATATTGCTGCTTATTTAGTGATTGAAACTGCCAGGAATAAAGTTTAACTATTTGACATAGTGTGCCAGTCCCTCAGATATTTGATCAGGGGATAGTTCTTCACATTTAATTCTGCCAGATTGAATGTATTGGTTTTGTCTGTGTCCAGAAGTCAGCAAGTAAAAGAATCTAGACGGAATGTGGGACTTCAGGGGGACTTTAAATGCCCACCCATGCCCTGGGACCCAGCGGATATCAATATCAATCAACACATGGGGAATAGGAGCATGTAAAACAATTGCATCAATTTCTTTTGACTAAATGTAGATATCTTAACTCTTATTTTTGTCTATTTCTTCATATACCATCTTTTGAAAAGCGAACACTCAAAAGTTGTTGGAAAAAGTTTTTTTGTTGTTGTTTTTTCCCCACAAAGGGGAAGAGTTTCAGAAAAGCCAGTAGGATGAGTAATGCAGCTCAAGAGGATAGACACTGGAGTTCATAACTCTCTTTAGGCATTGGTGCATTCACTACCGAGCTTTCTTAAATAAGGCACACATTCGTTATTATCCTTGTGGGGAGGAGCTGCCTGGGTTAGTACTGCGTTTTGTTGAGGACTGGATACCTCAAGTAGTCTACGTTTACTGTGCTTGTGTGGGTATCGGTTCTGAACTGGTATTGAACCAAGGAAATACTCGGTTCTGCTTCTTAAGAAGCTGAATGCTAAATGGCGCATTTGATTATCTTGATGACCTCCCATTCCATTTAAGTAGCTAATGTTAACATTGTAGTTTTAACTGTTTGTTTTATACAAAAACACCTGTTTGTAGCACTTAGATACCTTTTACCTCTTTTGTGAGGTATTTTAGCAAATGGCAAACACTAAGTTAATACTTCATAAAAATGAGTTTGTAAAACTTCTGTTTGTGGCTTTATGGGCTTATTCTTTATATTTATATCCAGAATAGAGCAGTCTGCAAATCAGCATTTGATCAACACCCATTCAGCCATTTCTGTATTCCGCAATTATACGTTATATTGATAAACTGTGGTAGTTAAGTGGTCTAGAGATCTAAATTCACCTTCTGGATCACAGAAAATTTAAGAACCGGTTAAATAAAGAAGAGGGGGGGTTGTTTGGAGAGCGGGGGTAGAATGGAGACTCACTGTGATTTGCTGTTGTGTGCTTTAAAGTTTTATGGCCCATGTTGCATCCCCTGGGAGGATAAAGTGCAAGGAGCATGAACAAACCCATAAAATTACGAAGGGTTTATGTGGTATAATTAATATGGAACTTTCTATGAACTTTATAATAGTTGTACTTTCTTAATTTCACATGAGTTTTTGGCTTGCTAATGAGTAATCTTGAAGACTGCTAATGGAACTTAAATTTTGGATTTTCATACTGAATTACAACAAGATACGTTGTACTGAAATAAAGCAGCCTACATAACTTCCTTATTGTAATTTTCTGAATCAGCTGTACATGCCTTGGGAAGCATTTTTGAGCTGTGGCCAGCTTTACACTGAAAAAAAAAAATAATCACATCAATAGAGCTTTACTGGCAAATCCTCCTTGTGCAAGTGCAGCTTTGCTTGCAAAGGCACTTTTTGTTGATGCTGGATGGGTTTGCAGATCACAATGTCATAAGTCATATCCATAGTGAAAATCATACTAGGATAAAAGTTCAAGTACAAATCTGGCTTGGATTTCTACAGTAAAATCAAATAAGAATTGTGAAATTGCAACTTCCTTTTTTTTTTTTTTTTTAACTACAGAGGAAAACTTAGCCCTAAGTAAATGTAGACTATTCCCTCTGGAATCTAATGGTTGCTCTGTAAGTCAGACGTGAATGCCAAATAGGGTTGATCCGTATTCCTCTAACTTCCCCAGAAGACTGCGTAGTAGATGGGTGGGTACATCAGGTTGACTAGAAATGACTGATTTGTTTCAAACCGAAGGATAATGACTTTTTTTTCCTTTTTTGCTCCACCTCCGTGAAGATTTACACATTTTTGTTGAAAGGATTGTGATTGTGAGGAGCTTGAGTAGCCAAGTGATGTCTGGAGGAATTTGAACTATTGGTAAGCCAATAAGTCTGTCTATGGTGGTAACAGATGCTTTAGATCACAGCTTTGTGATCTGCTGATGGAAAACACTTTCTGAAGAAGGAAGCTGAATTGTGGAGTGGAGGTCTGGGAGTGACTGAGGTCTGCCAAGACCAGTGGGTGCAGCTGGGAGAACAATCCTTGTCTTTTGTGCCAAGCTTTGCCGTTTTATATGCATAGACTTTCCTCCATTTGGAAATACAGACATGACAAAAACGGGATCGGCACCCTTCCCAACAAAAAACAACAGTACTCTAGGAAGTAGGTGTGTGTTTGTTACATCTCATGTGCTTTACCAGAAGCACTTCCAAGTGGCACATCTCTATATTCAAAGTCCAAGTCATAAAATTATAGTAGATAGGCACGGAAGAACCTCTTTCAGGTTTAGGATTGTCATGAATGATTCCACTGGATGGAGAAGCAACTTCTAAGCAAGTATGCATGTGTCATTTGGGGTGTTGCACTTCGGTTTTTAATCCGCATAGCTAGTTGGCCAATTTCATCATTTTTCAAGGTCAGACCTGTTTTAGAGATGATTGAATTTAGCATCCCCTTCACATAATATGGTTATTGTGTGTCTTTCTGACCATGCAGCTAGAAGATTCTTTAACAAGAAGGCTCAAAGGTCAAGGAAGGTGACAGTTGTTGTTTTCAGTATTGGAGATTTTTTGGAGTGAAGAAATGTCATTACTAAATGCAGAAAAGAGGAGCATATGCAAGATATAGTCACATTAGAGTGATGAAAAGTACCTTCCATTGCTGTAATAATACAAAGGTGTGAGTTACTGACAATATGAGTTAGAAGGTTTAAAGTCAGCAAGTTCTAATAACTTACACCAAAACATTTCTAAGGGATCTATCCATAGGTGCTTTCTGGATTATTATTGCTGATAACTGAAGACAGTGGAAGAAAGTTAATAAAATGAACTGAACAATTGTAGGTCTGCCAGCCTTGCAAAATGAATGATATAGGACTTGACTCATACGGAGGTAAGGGAAAGTTATACAATTAATGACAATTAAAATGTGCTTATGGAAAATAAGCTGATGAGATGTAACTGGGGATGTTGTTTGGCTGATAAAAGCAATAATGCGCGATGTAAAATACTTTGCCTTCTTAATGAATTGAATGTAGTGCAATGCAATATTTTGAATGAGAAATGAAAATGATGTAAAATTAATATAGGGAAAGTTAAGTAGATACCAGCTAAATTGGATGACAGATCTGAAAATACAAGTGTGACTTTGCTGGAGGATTGCCGTGATGGTGGGGCCCTGCCAGCTTCCATTCTTTGCCCCACATGATCTGGTGTTTCAACGCGTAGCCCTAAGTGTCATCAAGTGCGTGCTCACGAAGCTTTGGATGGCCAGAGGTAGTGGGTAGTGGGACATAATGGCGTGATGGTCACATACGCAGAACATTGACTGGAAGAAAGCTACGGCCACGAAGCCCTGTAGAGTGACCTGTTTGTGACACTGGAGGCAGGGCTGAGAGGAGCCCTCATTCTGATGGAACTGTCATTCTGATGTTGGCAGCGCCGCTGTCACCGCAGGGACAGGTGGTTCTCTGCTCCGTGGGTCGTTTGCATCAGTCAGTGGAATCATCCAGCAGCTGCTCGCTTGCCCCAGCACGGCCCTTGCCATCCCTCGGTGTCCCTCGGTGTCCATCGATGGCCGTGAGCGGGGCCGGGGAGCGCGCGCGTCCTTCCTGGAGCGAGGAGGCAGTGCTGGCAGCTCGCGTCGTCTCGTGGCGCCCTGAAACGGCCTGCCTGGAGCTGCGCGACGCTTCCTGCGTGTGTTTTGACAACCGTGTGGATTTAGTCTAATGCAGTCATACTGTAAACTTCCCAATAACTCTCTGAACGCACGGTGCTCATAAATTACAGAACAGCTCACGTTTATCATACACATCGGTGCTTATCTTGTAAACTCATCTGCTGTGCTTGCACGAGTGGTTGATTTAACAGCATGTATATTGTTGAACTTGACACATCCAAGAGTATAATCAAGCTTCAAAAATACCGGGGATGTTTAGCTACTAGTTTGTGCTCTTAGTCTGCTTTCTAAAATGATTGCAGGACGGATTCTCTTTCGTTTGCTACAGGTCATGGCAAATTTCTGTATTGAACATAATTACAGAGGAGTTTTGTCATGAAGCTGGCATCTGTTCAGTGGCATAAAATGATTAGGTGTGTAAAAGGAAAAAGTTAGTATCATTTTTCTGTACATTTCCAAATGTGAAATTACTATAAATTAGTTTTGAAGGGTGAAATGCAGATGACTAAGTCTATATGTGAGAGATTCTGGGCAGTGGTATGCAAGAAGTGTGAAAATAGTGGAGGAAGGCAAGGGAAGGAGGTTTTAGAAGGAGAACTAATAAAACCTTTGTGTAGTAGCTTGTGTAGCTGGGATGTCTTATCGTGCTGTTGTGTTTCCCTTTTCTGCAGAGACTGATCTGATTTGTAAACACACCTAGTTCATGAATGTCCTGAATTGTCCAGGTGCTGCTAGAGGCATGATAGAGAAACATAATGATGCTGGTGCTTCTGGGACTTCTGCCAGGCTGTTGTTGGGGCTTTGTTTTTTTGGGGTCTCTTTGCTTTTACGGGACATCAGTGCACCTTCTATCTATATCCTTAGCTGCAAAAAAGAACGATTTTGTATTCTTCAGTATTTCTGCTATTGAGACACCTGGGTATAGCGAGGCAGGAAGATTTTCATCCTTCTACCTCACTCATTTTGAGGAACTACATTCGCCTTCTGAGCTGTCATGGAAAGAAAAGTAACTTGTTTTTAAACAGGTCCAGTGCATTATAGAGTTTTAAATGAACTAATAGACCTTGAGTTGCATTTCTGCTGCAGCTTGACAAAATTATAGCAGGTACAGGAGCTCTGTGGTTATTTACTTGCAAATCCTGTCTAGTGTGAACTTCATTTACGACATACTGCTGTGGTCACAGCTTCTATAATGTTTTGTTGCTATTGCTTGTAAGAAGTCTCACAGAGGGAAATAATAAGCTAACATAGGCACAGGTAAGCACACACGCTTGTGCACAAATCCATCAAAGCTGTTCTCAACTTTGCAACCATATGGAATTAAACTGCATTTTTATTTCTGAAATAAAGGTGGAACTTCAACAGAAGGCCATATTCTTATTTGCAATGGCACATTACTTGTTCTTTGACAAGTGAGCTGGTTGATTTCCAAGTCATGTTGTAACTAGGGTCTCCTAATAGAAACCATCTATTCTCTTTTGTATATACCATGTGTATTCTCTTCTTTCTAGATGATCATGGGAACAGCAATGGCAGTCATGTGAAAATCTTTTTACCGAAGAAGCTGCTTGAATGTCTACCAAAATGTTCAAGTTTGCCGAAGGAGAGGCACCGCTGGAACACAAATGAGGTAGTTAAATCTGTTATTCTTAAACATACGAGTTTTCTTGATGCTTATGATTGTTTTTTGAGAACATGCCATATTAGTAACAGAATATGAATTCACTTGCTCTGAAACCTATTGTTTAAATAATAAAATCATATTAAATGTTGAAAATGAGCTTTAAACTAGTCTTAAAGGCAAATGTGAAAGCTGACAAATGGTATAGTAGGAATCTGTTGCTTGTGTGTGTGTGACATGTCTGAGTCAAATTTCGTATCATCTTATTGACACGATTCAAAATTGTTTAAAATTTGATGTTTTGGTACTGTGTTAAATAATGCTACTTTGCTATTGAAAATATATAAAGACTTCAAACAAAAAAAACCACCACCACCAGCAACAACAAACCCAAAAAACAACAGCACGTGTTCTTTCTTGCAGGGTTCTGAGAAGTGGCTGGCCTAACTAGCCTACTTTTTGAGCAATCTGGTTAAGGGCAGGAGACGCAAAGAATTGGACGTTTTATACTGGAATCCACTTGCTCCGAATGTGTTAGTTTGTATATCTCTCGTTAACCCACACATCACGCTTGTGTTCATTGAAATGAAATTAAACTATTTAAAATTTGGGTGTCTGGTGGTCCAAGATAAAGTTGAAGAACAGTCCAAATGTGTCTATGATCCCTTGTCTTTATTCCTTCTGTGTAGCAAGGCTGGAAGTGTCAGGTGAGTCATGAGAATTGAGCATTCTGGATGGGGAAAATGTAAAGTTTTCAATAGTGCTTGCCAGCATATTATTGGTGTAGGTTTGTCTCATACCTTAATTCTAGATGGTATGTTTGCTAATAATCACAAATAATCAGCTGGTATGTTAAAAAACAAGCAAACAAAAAACCCACTTCTGTCTTTTTGAATGTCAGGTTTGTCACACTCATGTATATATCTTAGCTCTGAAATCTGTCACTGTTACTGTGCACTGGGGACAAGGAGCTGGTTCTGTACTTGGGTCAGTGCTGGTGTTATCTCTGCCAGCATATGTGATATGTTGGTTGCAATTTCCCTATGGCATGGTTAAAAAGGGAGAGCTTTTATTGTGACCAGAGATTTTTGGCCTTGTTAGGAAAAAAGCAGAATCTTACGCCTAGATACAGTCTTGGAAAATTCATGTTAGTTATATGGGAAGAGGTAACTTAGCTTCAAGACTTTATCCCACCCACCCCCACCGGGAAGTTTAAATCTGTTCAGTGTTACAAATTTTTTTTTTGTAGGGTATAATTGAATGATAATGCTGGACTGCATTTCAGAATTGATTCCTAAGGGAATGTATTTCTCATCTGACTACACAGGTGTTCTGAATGTGCTGGAGAAGGCACAAGTTTTAAAATATTGAAGAAAAAAGCATGTTTTATAAAATGACACTTAAAAAAATCTTTGCGTTAACTTCAAAATCACCAGTACTGCTCACAAGGTGTCTCGGTAATAGGAAGATTATAGAATCATAGAATTTCCTAGGTTGGAAGGGAGCCACAAAGATCATCAAGTCCAACTCCTGGCCACGCAGAGGACTATCTAAAAATTAAAACCTGTCTGAGAGCATTGTCCAAACACTTCTTGAACTCTGGCAGGCAGTGCCTCAGGTAACTTAGAGATGTGAGTGTGCCTGTGACGTTGCTGTCCTCCCTTGCTCGTGTTCGGACACACCAGCAGTCCTGCCATGGGCTTCCCTGGGTGGGTGTGGGAAGGGATGCAGGCGCGGGGCTGCTCACCAACCTGCTGCCAGCCTGCCCAGGCACACCGCTCAGAGATGCTTTTTCTGCTACTCTGTATGGAAATATTTCAAGGAAATCTAAGCATGGCCTTTATATGTAGTTGTGCGTCCTTAAAATGAAGTGCAAATGCTTTCAGCCATCAGGCTGATGGACAGTATAAAGGGCACGTATTACACGTTAACCTGTTGGTAGGGTTCTGCTGATGATTTTGTTGCATCTGCAAATGAGATGCTGTAAACGCTCAACACAGAGGTCAAGGAGCAGCTGGGGTTTGTTCTTTCCTTTACCAGGACATCACCATGGGAACGCAGGCAAATAACTTTTTCTGAACGCTTTCATTTGTAGATTGAGGATAATGGTCATATGTTGCTCTGGGTTGGGTAATTAGGATGGAGAAGCAATATCCTTTGAGAACTGGATAGGTTGTGGTTGACTTTACACTTAGTAAAATAATGTGGTGAGCAGAAAGAGAAATGGAGCACTTAAAAATGCTTAGAATGTGTTATTGAGATGTTTGCTTTCAGTCAGATTACGCAGTTTTAACTAAAATGTTTGATGGAAATATATTTCCATATCAAGATGTCATCTCTTCTTAAATCAAGTTTATGGTGTTTTTATATTTCACAGTGAAGGAAGTGTTCCTTCCAATTTAATTTTTTTTTTCCCCAGTGATACAAAATCATAAGTCTAGCCAAGCCATTTATTTGTAGATTTACATTTTTTGAGGTGCCTGTGAAAGTGTGCATGCTTTTATTTATTTTGCTCTGGGGGAAGATAGAAAGGGGATTTTCATAAGATTTTTCACATTAGGGCAAGTTAGTTAATTGCCAGAAAATTCTGCAAAACTGAATGTGTGCGTGGGAGCCTTGCTCTTGGATTTAGTTGCCATTCATCCCGAACCATATCGGTATTGGTGTAATACAGCCGATTCTAGTTCTGGTGAGCTGATGGAGCGAGGACTTTCCCTAGCGTGGCGCTTGCTGCAGTTGGTTCAGAGGAACGCTGGCGCCTCTAGGTTCCCGTCCCGTGCTCTCCGCCTGCGTGGGCGTCCCCAAGCGAAATCCCCCTGGGTGCGCTCGCCTTGAACCTTGGGGCTGCGGGAGGGGGCGTGGGGCCGGACGGGAGCAATGCTCCAGGAGGTTTTCTGGGCGCCTGCCTTTGTCTGGCATTTGCTGGCACTCTTCTCTCGCTTTGTCCCCTAATAGAGGAGGCAAAGGTCACCGGCTCATTAACTGGTAATCACTTTAGGCAGCGAGAAATGTTGTCTGCAGGAAATTCATCCTGCTTCTTCATGTAGAATGATCAGATTATCTAGGAATTGGGAGCTTCCCACACTGTTGTGCTATTTCAGTGACACAAATAGGTGCCGGGGCTGAAGGGTGTTGATGTAACCTTGTCTTTGTACAGTGCTTGCCAAAAACCAGATTGCAGTTTTGAGCAGAGATGCCTTTCATTAATGGAGTTGGCAGCCACAGTCATTAATCATCCTTGTAAACACTTAATGACACAGGAAAAGAAAGACGAAAATGTTAAACGTCCAAAATGTAAAATATTACTTAGATATTTTGTTTCTGACCACCATATGATTCTGTATTTATGTTCTCTGTAGGGAAAAGTCCAGACTTGCCATGATAGAAAAAATGGTAATAATTGCTAAGTGCGCTTAGGCTTTTCTTGAGGGTAAAGCATGACGTGCCAATTTTCCGTGGGGGTATTTAGCATCATTTTTTTCATTTAGTTTTTACACATTTAAAGCTTAGTTATTGCTTGGTAATATGCAAATAAGCACAATTGCAAAACTCTGAGCATTATTTAGTGTAGGAATTCTTTAACTTGTTAAAAAAAAAAGAGCAAAGTTGGGACTGAGTATAGCCATCGTATTGTGGTATTTTATGTGCTTCTGCAGTGGAAGTGCTTACTGCAGCTGTATGTTTGCGTGCATTTGTTTCAACTTTTTAGAGCAGCATTCCAGTTTTCACCTAGTGAGTTTGTGTTGTTGCTGTGGAAAGTCAAGGTACAATGCTACATTAGTGAGTTTTAGTTGCATGCTCATTTATGTCTCCGATTTTGTCTTGCATTTTTGCTTTCCTTGCAAGATAGTGACATTCTTCCTTTCCACTTGACATTGAGTTATTTTCCATCTTTTTTTCTAAAGTGCAGAGAAGATTGAGAAGGTTTGGAGAATTGCCTGAGGGACATAAGGGACCCAGACTGATTGGGAAGTGAGTCTCAGGCGTTTGGGCTAGCTAGTATGCTACAAAAGGTTAGCAAGGACTAGGTGTAAGTGATACATCCTCTTCCACCTGCTACTCAAGTTCCCCTTAAGCACCCTAGGAAATAGGCGTCAGGCAGCCAGTTACCTGCACGGCTTCTGTTGTCACAAGTTTGTTCATCCGCATACTGCTCTGGGTAAGAACGGCGCAGCAGGGCGTATTTTTCTGTTTTGTTTTTTGTTAATGTTTTTAAGTGCATTTTAGAATTAATGCTTCTATACGAAAATGAAAAACACCTACTTTGTTTTCAGGCTGCCCCAGATGGTATGGTGCGTTGTAACGCTTCGCTACGTAAGCATACCAGTTCAGACCTTATTTACCAAAGTAGTTTAACACGTTACAAATTTATGTGTTTGAGAGCAGGCGTATGGGATAACTGGAACAGGAACAAAATCTTAGATTACCTGTACCAGGATGAATGCAAACTTTGTAATAATGTGTAGGGCTGTTTTCATGAAGCTTTCATCCTCGCTGCTGACGGAGCAAGTAAGGGGTGCTTGTCCAGGCCCCAGCATCCTCTCTGTGATACAGCAACACTTCTGAATGCTTTCCCATCAAGATGACAACTCTCTGAAAAAACAACAGTGCTCATTACAACTTCCTGAGGACTGTAAAGTTATTCAGTATATTTTATTTAATGCTTTCCATTAAGCTCAAGTTAATTCAGATATGTTTTGCTTAAGTGCTGAGTTTCCTGAAACAACAGGCTGACTGTTGTAATAAGAGCTCTGCAGTTGTAGAGCAGCCAGCACTTACAAAGCTGAAATGTCTTCACTGTCTGCATCGGCTCTGTGATCTCTGAAAAGCAACGGGAATATTTAATTTTGACTAATTGCCTGCTGCGCATGTGGTCGTGGAGTATAAAATATAGCGGTGATATTATCAAATGCTATTATTAGGAACTTTGCTGCTTTCTGTTCTGCCTCATGGCCCTCCTGCGTTGTGGCTACTGCTCAGAGCGCTTCAGGTCCGCGGGGGTCGGGGCGGGTGCGCAGGGCAGGTGCCCGGCAGCGGCCACCAGGCTCGGAGCATCTCCTGCTGCCGCTGGCAGACCCAGAGCGCTGACCCGGCCGGGCCGTCGGGCCGACACGCAGCATCGCGCTTGGGTTTGTGTTGGGTTGGCAGCCGAAACAAGCTCACTTAAGCTTTTGTGAGCAAAAGGAAGTAGCTAGTTGAGGACAAACTGCTTGCCAAGTGCTGGAACAGCCAGAGCATCCGTGAAACCCGGAAGGCTGGGTTCGTGCGCGTCCCTTGGCTTAGTGGCAGCGGTCTCCTAGCCCCTGTACCTGGGAGAGGCACGGCTCGCCTCTGCCTGCCCTTGCTGGTGGAATACTCGCTCTGCTGGCTGTTGATAAAGCTCACCGTACTTTTAACTGCGTAGCCATCCTCTTGACTGACGACAGAAATGTAAGAAAAAACGCTTTTTTTTAGAGGAGAAGAAAAATCTCTGAAAGTGAAATCGGAGGGAAATGCTTGTACGTGCTCATTAGAGCAGAATCACGAGTAAACTGTTTGTGTACCTGACTGATGCAGTCTAGCGCGTGTGGGCGGCTTTTCTCACTGCCTGTATGGTTATGATTTAAGGCTGATCAGTGAAAGAGATGGAAATTTGTTTAACAGAAGCACTTCATTATGGGTTTATTTTGTGAAATTAATGAAATTCTGTGCTTTGCCTAATGTACAAAGCAGAAAATCTGCTATTGGCTTTGCTTTTGCAGTTTCTCAGTCATGTTTACGTAATTAGCAAATGTTGTATGCAGGCTCAGTGATTTAGCAGAACTGAAAGGTTATCGTTCTCGGCAATTTTAACAAAAGCCAAGTAATACCTGTAATGCTGTTTGTTCTGTAATAGAGAAAGATTCCTTGTCTTCCTCTTAGGAAAATCTGACTTTTTTTCCTTCCCTTTTGTTAAATGATAGGGCCGTTGTTGTAATTGTATAATGATAAGTCTAAAAATGGCTGATTTTGCAGTTCTGTGCAGTTAATGTATTGGAGTCCTGGGACCAAACTGAGTACTGTAAAGCACAGCAAATGGGTGAAAATGTATTGTTTTGGGTGATGTATTGCCCTCCTGTTTTTATTCCAAGTGAGTCTGATTGAATGAATTAATTTTTTTTTTTACAATTATTGATAACTAAAGAAAAAAATATTTCATAGTTTGAGCATATTCTAGCAATTGGTTTGAAGTAGAATTGATCCAGTTTATTTTGAGCATTCTTGTGAGCATGTGTTTGTACATGGGCTTCTCTGTGAAGGCCTGCCTACTACTGTATGTTAGAGATGCAACTGCATGGATTTGGTTTGTTCAGGAAACAGGTTTACTGTTGTGTGTTACATGAATGGACAAAACAGATGAGAACAGATCTTGGGTAAAAGACTGAAACTTCCCAGCAAACCTTAAGTAGCTATTTCAGATGGAAGGGACTTTGTTTTTCATTTATTTTTCAAGGAAGCTTATTAGATTTTGTAAATAAGACAATCTGGTTTTACTAAATTTCAGATAAAGTTGGTTAACATCAAAAGAAAATTGTGAACTTTGGATCACAAGTTCTGAGTATGGCATATCCTACATCAGCAGTTGCTGGTGGATCAAGGAGAGGTTTAAGGAACAGTGCTGAAGACAGATGAGCAGTTTTGCTGATTAAAAATGAGTTTAGAAGGTGTGGAGTAGAATGACTTACGTGAGCAGAATTTTGCTGTATTGGACCATTTATCTATTTTGCCTTTCTTTTTTTTATTGCTATTGCAATGTTTGAAAAAAATTCCTCTAGGAAGATGCATAATTCTGCACCCTTGCATAAAAAGGAGGTGTAACATTTGAGTTTACAATCACTGTCCTTATGAGCAAAGTTAGAGGTGACAAATTTATTTCCTTGTGCCAGTGAAGATGCTGTACTTTCTAGTTCCCTGTTCTCAAACACCAGTATGACTCGTCTATACTGTGTAAATATGTTTTTCTTAATCATTGTACTGCTTTTTGCTGAATGCTGTTAGTTAGCTTCCAGATAGTTTAGGTTTCAAAAGTCAGACTTCAGCCCCATGCAACCTTGAGCCTCAGTGTAGTCCAGGAGCTGCTGCAGCTGGTGGGTATGCCATTGCGCTCTCTTTTGCTGTAGAGAAAAAGGTGGAAGCTGGCTTCCAGGCATAAGGGATTTCCTTTTAAAGACTATTTTAAGGGTTTCCTGTGTTGGCAAAGGAGCCTGAAACCATTTTAAGATTGCTCTGCTTTAGAACTATGGGGACAATCGTGTCTACATAAAAGCTTCTTTCAAAAATACATATATATATTGGTAGGCTAGGTATAAACCTTTTAATATGAGGGTAATAAAACTTACAGAAACTTCAGGGAAGAAGAATGGCACTTCCTGAGAAACCAGCTGTTTCGCCAGAGCCCGCGGCTGGAGCACTGCCTGGGTCAGTGGTGCCAGGAGGCAGCAGCTCTGCGCCTCTGGGTGCAGTCCTGGACGCGAAAAGTGTGAAGAAGATACCCAAATGCGCAGTGCTTTGCTTTTCTGTGCCAAGGCATCAGAGCTAAGTTGTTTTGTCTAATTCTTAGGACTGTCGTCCCATTTGTACTGGAGGTATTTTTTTCATGTGTGCAGCTGAATGTCAGAACTTTGGTTTTCTGTGGCATTCAGTCTCCTAGTTTGGATTATTTTGTATCTGATAAGGCTGTAAGAATTAAAGGAAGCTTTCTTTGCATTTATAACAGGTCCCTTACCTCTCTTGTGTGGTTAGTTTGATGCCCAGTATACAGGTAATGTCCTGTTACAGGCTTTGTTTACATCAGTTGCATTTAACTTGGCACCTTCTGTACCCAGCTGTTGCTGTTTCATGTAATCCATAGGCATTCAGTGCTTGAGGTCTCCCCTGCTATGAAGCACAGCTGAAACTTGCCAACTGGGTCAAGATATTTGAGGTTATAGGAAGCAGAGTGGCAGAAGCACAAACTGAATGATGACAGAAGCTTTGTTTCTTAGGGGAAATAAAGCAAAAAAGAAAATGTGCAACTGAAAAAGTACCTTTTGTCCAGATGAGGAAAACTGACCGGTGAAGTATAGCTGTTTATTTTTTCCACTGTAAAGAGTTTCCTTATTGCAGGATTTAGGTCTGTCACTCAGCCTGGCATTCTTAAAAGCTTGGGCTCAATGTACTTGTTGCCAGATAAAATGAAAAAAATTCATTCTGAAGATGGGAGCTAATAAAGGATGTATCCAGCACAGAAATCTTTTTTAAAAAAAAAAAAAAAAAAAAGCAAATACTTGTTTTAGCCCCTACCTAGAAGTTCATACAAGTGCAAAGCTGATTAGTTGTCATGCCTGGATTTAAATTTGCCCGTCTGGTTCTGGGTTCTTTTATTATTATTATTATTTTTAGTAGTAGTAGTATTGTTTCTTTCTTTGTGTCTTTGTTTTTCCCCTGGAGACGCTTCGCAGCAGAGGGGGTAGTGCAGGAACCTCGGTGTGTTTTGCTCATTGCGTCAGAGGACAGGTTTTTGTATGAGGAACTGCAGCACTGCTGACACAGGCTTGTCATTGATCGCGGATGGTGTAGGGCATTTTACATCATACGGGTGGCGTTTTGATTCAGCAGTTATAACTGTGTTTATGACTACTGTCTATATTGGCATGTGGATTGTAGCTTCTCTAGCTAGAGCGTATAGGGGTTTTAAGCCCCTCCTTAGTTTAGTAATACAGTCATGGTAGTTTATGTAAAATCAGTTCTTCAACCATTTGAAGATCCCGCATGTCAAGCAAAAAAGAGTAGCAGAGGATAGAGCACCTTGTATGTCCCACATGGAAAACAACCCGTGCTCTAAGATAAACGATAATGAAGTCCTGAGACTGGATCAGCAGGTCTTTATCCTAACTGCTTGCTTTGCCCCTCCGGAATATACAGTGGGTATAGTTCGCAGAATAAGTCCCCTGGATCCTTTCCTGCTAAAAGCCAGGTTGAACATGTTTGTTTTTTTTATACACGTTAGTTTGAAATGACTGAGGAGTGTTGTATAACTGAATTCTGTAACGTGGATGGTTTTTGGCAGCCATTTCTTTTACTAAAATATTTCAAGAAGCTAGTGACCAAACGAATGAATGCCCTGGCTCTCCCTTCCTGCGAATGATGCCTTCTTTCAAATTGTCATATCACTGAAATTAAACACGTTGTATGTGGTGGTCTTAGCCTTAATGTGACGAGACTGAGGAATGCACTGTTGCGGTGTTCGTAAGCCAAGATTCATGGTCACGTCAGGAGGGATGCAGCTGCTTGGTCAACTGCTTAGTGTTGTTAAATGTCAGAAGTTCGGAGGAGGGTAAGTGCAAAAGGTGATTGCTTCACTGTGTCAGTCAAGTTAAAGTTCTTCTGCTAAAAGTGCGTTGTGTAGGCAACCATAGCTTAGCAGCAACAAATACGTGCTCAGGCATCTATTCTTACATGTAACAGCGAGCTCTAAATCCCTAGTCTATTGTATATTTAGAAAACAGAATTGTGTACTTAACACAATTAAAAATACTGGTATCACAGATTTCTCTAGGAATGTGGGAATATATGTTGGCATATTACATAAACCTAGTCTGCTTTTCTTAACTTGCATCTTCTGTTGGGGTTCTTACTTCTTAATTGTACAGGATGGTTCTGAAATGTACTATCAGAAAACATAGAATCCAGCATAGAGGGGCCTAAAGAGTTGGAGTTATGTATTATGTAAGCCATTCCTCAAATATAAGAGAATTAGAGTGCATTAATTTAGTTATTGTTTAGGTGTTTGTCTACAGGAACACTAATAGGAGCTGCAGGTACTGCCGCATCATGTATTTGGGTCTCTAGCTTGCCCAGCACTGAGTAAAATACTAGCGTATTATGTGAGTTATACTTTGAACTGCTTTTTACAAGGAAAATGTTAAAATAAAGTCAATTTACGAAGTCAATTTAAATGTCTCTTTGCTGGGGACTGGCATATATAAACACAAATGAATTGGTTCGCTTGTCAAATGAATGGAAACTGAGGATATTACATTTTGTAAGTGATTGAAATCTTGTCTTTTCAGTCTCATGTTCAGTACTTCCAAGGGTGACTATCTCATTTGGAAGAGAAAAATCAAGGGATCTAGGAGAAAAAAGGAAAACTAAACATGAAGAAAAAAATAGTACAAATAAATGTGAAGATTTTATGCAAGGGTAGTACTTAAGAAAAAGGCCTGAGTGAAACAGAAATTTGTTTTCTGCAGAAGGAGTGATCATTGAGGCGTTGTGGGGAACAAAATTCCTTCTGAGGGAAGGGGGGCGGATCTCTTGCAGTAAGGGAGAAATTGAAAAAGAAAGTCTTTGCATTCATTCCTTTGAAATCAGCCTCCATAACCAGTTGTTTACAAATGTGACTGCAGATCATGAAGACAGGAGCAGAGGAGCATTTGCTGGCCAGTAGACAACAGAGTGGAGTTAACAAAACGCTGCGGGCATTGTTGTGCTTTCTGTGTCTGCCTCGGGTTTAATGCCGAGGAACACGTGGGTATGGGTGACCTGGTGGCGTTTGTCTGGCTGCTGTTACAAAAGATACTTGACATACTTCACCGTCAATGCTTGTATTTTCAACCAAGAAATGACAGTAGGTGAAACAGCCCTCGTTAATTTAGCAGTGCCCACAGTAATTCCTTCAGAATGGACAATTAAAGAATTAGTGGGAGTAAATCACAAGTTTCGCATTGTCCTAAAATGGCACGGTGACACATTCTCATAAAAGATAGTTTTCAAACCAAGCTCTTATTTTTCTATCCCTTGAATCATTTCTTCCTTTCTTTTTTAAGTGAGTCTCCTTTTTTCTTTTTCATCAGTGAAAGATACCAGGAAGAGAGGAGAGGGGAAAAAATCGCCTATTCTAGCAGAAACTTCAAGGAAAATGTTTTATACCTGTTATCTCAGTAGCTTTTTTCCAACCTCTCATAAAAGATACTAGTGGCTTTCAGAGTCACTTTAGGAGTGCTGAGCCAGTGGCCACCCCGCAGGTGAGCGGGTGAGGTGCTGGGAGTCCTCGCCCAGCCACAGGCGGCTGCCTGGCGGTGCCGGTTTTCATTTCTGTGGTGGTGTGGCTTTTTTTTTTTTTTTTTTAAACCTTTGAGGAATTTCTGAGATATGAGGTCTTTCTGTTAATACAATTTGTGTTAATGCCTTCTGGATTTAATTAGTTGCTGAGTCACTGAAAACCTGTATCTTTGTTGTTAAATTATTTCTAAGTTGATTTGTTCCTGACTCACTTTCCCCCCAAATGAGGTTGTCCTAAAGATCTATAGTTTAAATTGTGGTTAAAGGACTCAGCCTTAGCGCATGGATGAAATAAGAAAGGGAAGGCTGACTTGTTGGTTCACGAAAATGTCTAGGTCTTTTTTTTTCTTGTTGTGCTTTCATCAGTGCTCCTCGTTAACATTTTATCACACGTTAAATTTTACTTCTGATTTGGTGTCTGGCCGTGGGACTGTTGGGAACTGCTCCATGCCCAGATCCGTTTAGTCACGAGGCTGTGCGTTGTCTTTCCTCACAGCGCTAGCTCATCCGCTGGAGCAGCGGACGGCTTGTCCCTGGCGGGTCCGGGTCCGGGCAGAGGAGGCCCAGGGCCTCGGGGAGGGCTCTGCGCGGGCCCGGCCTCACCGGGAGGGAGACGCTGGCGGCCGCGCTCCTTCCAGTGGCCTGCCAAGAGGCTCGCTGTTAGCAAAAGCAGCCCGAAGGCACCACAGTGCTTGGTTTGGTGCCGGCCCGAGCTAGCGTAAGGCAGCCCGCTCTGGGGGCGGGATGGAGGCGAGGCAGGAGGGAGAGCTCGGTCTCCTTAGAGAAGCCTGCTTACTGCTCCCTCTAGGCTAACCGGATCTCCCTTCTTTCTGTCTCGTAAGAAGCTCCGACATTTGCCTGTTTTAATGTTCAAATAGTGCAGAATTGTACTGTAACAAGAGAAAAATGAAATGTTAATTGGGAAAGAAAAAAGGCATCAGTGGATTATTTTAACTGTAAAGAATTGGAACTGATGAATGTTGAAAATAATGGAACTTAGCTTTAACCCCAGCATGCAGCAATAACTTTAGCAGGAGAGTTTGCCAGATACAGCTAATGAAGGGGATATTAAAAATATAGAACTGGCTGCTTTCTCCGTCAGGTTCTTAACTAAGATGTATGTAAAGTGGGAATGATGCAGAAAGATGTAATGTGTTTTCTGGAAAAATGCACAGGCAAATTAGATCATCGCATACGCTTCAACTTTGAATATGCTGATTTTCTATCATTGGTGGCTGCTTTACTTTATGAAGATAAAGTTTTGGGGGGTTTGTTTGTTTCTTTGTTTCAAACATGAAGCTGTTTTGGTCCAGATGAAAGATTCCTGAAGCTTAACATCTTGAAAGGCAGGGCAGGAGGGAGGTGGGGGGGGGCGGGATGCTGAAATGAGAAGAGATAATGCCCTTGGTGGGTGTCTGCCTTTTAAAGCTATCTGATGTAAATATTACACTCTCTGCATAAATTTAGTAAGATAATTGACTGTATCTTGCTTGAAAATGGGTGCGAAAGATTTTTTTATAGCTTCTGTGTAATTGAAATTCCAGCAGGAGAGGCCTTTGTCTTGGTAACCACGTTTGAATTACTTTTTTATTGTAGTGTTAAACTGATATGTTATGATGTTAGTGGTTCAGTGTAGGTATGTGTCAATAATTACAATATTTCCAGTTTCAAGAGTTTGCCTTATTCACTGAAAATGAGCATATAATACCCTAAAAGCAGATGTTCTGAAAGTTATAGTGACACCCGTTTGACTGTTGTGTTCCTGAATAGCAGTCTCCTTAACGAATGCAACTTGCCGGTGGTGTAGCAGTACTGCTTCCTTTGTGCATCGCACCTCAAGCATCTGGGTCATGAGATGGCTTAGTAATATTTTTTTTATCCCAAGCTCTGGAATCACATTTTATATAGAAACAAATGTACCAAGAATGTGCTTGAATGGGAAAGACTTCAATGAGCCAAAAAAGGTGCTGAAAGTGCGAGTCAACCTCCCCAGTCAGCGTGGTTGTGGTGACAGGAGGGTCTGATGTACCAGGTGTCTTGCGCTTTACTATACTCACACTGGACCAGTAAAGTTTGGTCAGCTGCATTGTGTTACTTGTGAATTTCAAGAACTTTGATTTGATTCCGTGAAAGGTATTAGTTTTACTTACTGAAGCTCCTTTGTTTTGCAGAGATCTTGCTGCAGACGTCCTTTTGGATTTCTTTTTAATAATGTGTGACCCTTCACCTTTGATCCCTTGACCTGCATTACTTTGGTAATCATTTCATTTTTTTAATTTCATTTCATTTTTAATTTTGGTGTGCAAGCTGTAACATTTCATCATTTTAAACTGTAGCATTCTTTGACCTCCCCAAGTATATAATTTTTTTTTCCATGAAGATATGTAATGTTGGCTTTTCTGGAATAAAAATTATTTCAGTTGTTATAAGAAGAAATAAAGTATGTAATTCTCATTGTTTTTTGCTTCTTTTAAGTTTAACTCTGTGTATTTTTCCTGTATAGTACATTATTCTTTTGACCTGTGTTCTTCCAATGCTTAATCTAATTTATTTTGATATTTCTGTACATCTTTGGTTTTAATTTGCATTTCTCTACAGTTCTTTTGGTCAGTAAAACATACATGATGTTTACTGTGTGTTTTTTCTGCACTTGTCATGTTTTGATAGCTTGAAGTAATCGTGGGAGCATTTAAGATTCTCTTATGAATAAAAAATATTCTTTATTGTTAAAATTTTGTTCCATGTCCTGAAGATAACTGTTCATAACAATCACCTTAAAACTGATAGCTATTTTAATAAAAGGTTAGACTTTAGACCATCACTGGGAAACAAAAATCTCAACCGAAGCCCAGTTTGGTTTTATTTTTACATTATTGAAGCCAAAAGGAAAGTTATCAATGCTTTGAGATCATAAGTCATGGATATGCTTAAAGAAGCAGTATTGTGTCTACATACAGGAAAATCCCCAAAGTTTAGTAGCCATTTCTTCCATTGTTCTACCGAAAGGATACTGGCATAGAAGACATAAGCTATTGCTTTTGGACAGATTCTATATTTATCTTGTAAATGATGATAAGAAATCTACTGAGCATGGCCCACTGAAGCACAGATTATTTTTTAAGTGTCTCATTATTTTATTCTCTAACATTTAATGCTGAAGTTTTAATTGCACACAGCTGAAGCTGCTAAATGAGCACTGAAATGGATTTAGGTCTTCTCTGAGCCTTGTTGATGCTTATAAAAGTTTATATCTTTCATTAGAACCACAAATTAAAATTAGGGTTGTACTGAGCTGCTCACAGGAGATCAGAGTATTACAAGCTAGCTCCTCGGATTTTACATGGCCATTGCTGGCATCTCTTCTTTTATGGGGGGTGCTTGAAGCACGTCTGAAAATCCTCTTGCTGATATTTTTCCCTAGATAAAAAAGAGGCTGTAGCAAGCATCACTTCAGTGTTCTGAGAAGCACTACAATGATTTCAGCTTCTTGAGTCTGAAAAGTGAAAATGGATTAAGTTCACTTCTTTCAGCAAGGGTTTGCCGCTCGTCTGTGTTCACATATCATCAGCCCATGAAGTCGCAGTTCTGCTCGCACCTTCCTGGAAGTGCTGCCAAGCCAGGACCGCTGAGACTGAGTTGCCTTTTCTTACCTGTGGGCCTTCGGCAGGACTGGGTGAATTGAGACCCAGTTAGCTTTACCCATGAGGAAACTGACAGAAGGTGGCAGGGATGCACAGTAATCACCAGGATCTGTTACAGGAAGCATCTGTTTTGAGAAGAGTCCAGAGCCTGAGAATACATCCAATACTGATCTTTGTATTTAAAGAGCAGGATCATTGTTTTTAAAATCATCCAAAACTTTATCTTGTTTGCACAATCACCTGTTAAAATAATGTGGCACTTGAAAACGGTATTCAGAAAGTCTGCTCACCAGTATTTCCTGCGTGTTGATGTAGATGTTTCTCTTTGAGCCAGTGATTAGGAGCTGAAATAGAAAATCACACCCTAGATCACTGTTTGAAGTGTTTGGGTTGTTTTCTTGTTTTTCTGTTCTGTTCTAAATTTTGACTGTAATAGTTTTTGTAGGCCTAGAGTCATCAATTCTGGCATACAAGGCTGCTGTTCCTACAGTGGGCGTTTTTTGGATAGCTGGGATTTGGCTTTTACTCTGGTTTTAACACTACCTGTCAGCCTGAGAACTATTATCCTCCAAAATCATCTCAAGTTATTTCTCAAGTCTTCAGAACACAGAATGGGGTTTTTAAAACTCTGTGGAAAAAATACTTATTTTGCCCAAGAAAACTCCTTGAAGACTACTTCTCTTCTCCTCATAACATGTATTTTATATCAGCAGCAGTTAGACGTGAATGCCGTGACTTTCTAGGAAGGCAATTTAAAAAACCTTTAGTTAGACATCTGGTAACCAAAGGGAATCTTGCTCTGCTCTGTAGAGGGCTGGCTTTAAGCTGTCTCCTGGTAAAATGAATAACGAGGAAAAACAAATGATGAAATAGTAATGTCTGATGTTGGGAATTGGAATCTGTAATATGAAAACGTACAGGGTTAACAGAAAGGGCTAGATATCTTGTTTCAGGAGATGGCATTGTCATGTCCACCTTCACTTCCTTTCATAAGGTAAGCGCTCCTGGCTACTGAAATATGGTTGAGTTCATTTCTCAAAGTTCTTGTGCAACAGGGTGATGCATGCTGGTTTTTTCATTATGTTTCCATGTATTGTTAGATGCAGAGTTATTCAGTCACTGCTATTTTCTGTTGTAATGGTGAATTTGGGTCAATTGATATTTTTGTAGCACAACAAACAGATACTGTGTCAGAAGTTTGCATTGCAGTGTTTCCAACACTTGAAATGTTTCCTTTAGATCTCTTGGAAAGTAGCTCTTTTAAATGAGTGTATCTGGGATATAGTAACAGCGAATGCAGTTCAGTGATCATGTGGAGGAGATTAGATGTTTATGTGTCAACAGGAGCTGCAGCTGGTAGAAGGTACAAGCATTCAGTTCAGTGCTGATACTGATATTTAAAATTCAGCCTTAAGAATGGTTTTCAGTTTTGTGTATAAACAGGAGTAAACATTGTTAAGAAAAGCTACTTTATTAACACAACAAGACCATTACCATTTACCCTAACTTGAAATCTTTCTTCAGGTTTCGGCTGTACTGTTACTGGATGACAGTAAATGGTATCAGCATTGGCCGTTTTGTAGCTAGAGATTACAGAACTTGATTCAGTTTACTGAGCTTGGTTTTTTTTTTTTTTTTTTACTGAACAGGAAATAAAATACATGTTTTAATCAAATACTTGATCAAAGAACTACATAAATGCTACAAAACGTTAGCAAAGCAAAAAAAATTGTCTAGAGAGATGTATTTAAATATTAAGAGAACAGTGTTGAAAGAATTGTTCCTGTTTACGAGGTTTTTCTGCTATTCAAAACTAAAATATTGATAACATCCACTCCTGAAACAACTCTTAATATTGAAATTTGTGCAGTATCTTCTACTGCTGGATACTTTTATATGCTAACTTTAACATAAGGCTAAATGGCTGAAATGAAATACCTTGCACATTTACTAGATTTAGAACACAGCATATCTTGCATTTCAGGTAATGCAGCTGGGGTAGAATTAACCTAATCTCCTTTATTCAATCTAATAGACATACTTGTGTATCAATCATGTGCTTGTGCTGTTCATTTAATAAAATATACATAGGCAACAGACAAATTGCTCGCTTCAGTTTGGACTACTTTGAAAAACAGATGTATCAGTCAACAGAAGCAAACGTAGATTTTTTTCTATTAATAATAAAACTCATCCAAGCATGCAATATGAAAAAGCATACAGGATTTTTTTTAAATAAGTATCTGAGAAAACGTAGCTCTCTATACAGGATCTCTGTCCACATTAAACTTAACAAATGGGGAGCTGTCTCCTGCTAATGTGTTTTAGGGATGACCTCTAGATGAGGATGCTGTTGCTCTTGTGCTCAGAGGGGAACAGGACTTCTCCCTTTTCAGAGGAAAGCCCAAATGATGTGGGAAGCGGAGGCTACTCGGGCCTTGCAGGCGGTTGCACCACGCTGTTGGACCAGCTGCCACGTGAGGACCAGTGCCCTGGCAGTCTGCTTCCTAGGGAGTTTCTCTGGGGGTGGTGGTAAATTCCCCAGGTTTCTCACTGCTTACTGATCTGCGTGAATATTGTTTTGGAAAGTACTGAAATAATTTAATTAACTACTATTGCTTTCATCTTTAAATTCTCAAAATGCATTAAGGCCTTTGATCACTGAACTGGTAAGCCGGTGCCATTGGGCAGCCTTCCATCACTCAGTTCTGTGCTTGTTTTTACTCTGCTTGCAGAAATAGAACTCCTATACTAATCAAAATCCAGTGTTTTGCTTTCTGTATATACTAGAGCTAGGGTTCTTTGTCCTTTGCTCTTAGCTGCAGACCTTGGGTGAGAAAATGTTCAGTGATAAAAATGTGTTTTTATTTCTCCTTTAGGTTTGGCTTGTCTTGCTTTTCAGCTCTTCTAGACATTGAAAATACCGGTTTGTTTTTATTTTCTCTGGATTCCTTCATACAAGACAGAAGTGAGTTCAGCGTGGATTACTGGGGAGAGAACCTTGGCTGGGAATAAGGATAATTGCAGTCTCTGGCTGTGCCACAGATTTACTGATGATTTCTTTTAAGTCATTCACCTGCACCGTATCTGTTTCCTGAGCTGTAAAATATGGGTAATTACCTCCTTTGTAAAATATTATGGGGTCTGCAGGTAATTATATGAATGAAGTGCTAATTACAGTGATTATTACTTGGACCTAGTCTAGATCTGGGTGATGTTCCTGTCGTGATGAACGTATAAAACAAATACTAAAACTTGCCTGTCTTAATTCTTTGCAAGGGACCTGGAATGGGAAGGTACTGCACTGCTTGAACATAAATTCCCAATGAGAAGTGCTACTTATTTTTCACCCGAGTCAATCTGTTGGTGTCTTGTCTTCCTTTATCATCATGTATTTGCACGGAAGTAGGCTGATGAGATGCTAAGAAATTACTAATTCAGTAGTTGCATCCACATGTAATTTGATAACAAGGGTTTATGCTTCTGGCATTCACTTTGTCTGTTGGAGACATGTAGAAGAAAGCAGATTGGGAACAGTACTCTTCAGGATATCATGCGATTGGGTTTAGGCCAATCTGCAGGCCACCTTATGGCCTCGGTTCCTTTGGAAGATCTGAGCTTGATGCAAATAAAGGTGTCTGTCAAGCTGTAGGGTTTTTTTCTGCCCTGTAGATTTTCTCGCCCTGTAGAAGACGATAGCTTGCAAGGTTTTATTATGTAATATTTTCTTTGCCTTTCTGTTCTACATGTATTTAGGACACATTTTCTTTGTAGCTGGGAATAGCTTTGCTATCTTAAAGCCAGGTTGAATAGTGGGGGAAGAAGTGGTATTCTTTAAGGTAAACATGGAGTGTTCTCATCCAGAAAATACTGCTGTTGCCAGGGATTATGCTGCAGTTTGACAGTAGTAATAATGAGTAATGTCTTACATCAGTTAACGATGAGAGTCTCTGACCCAATGCAAGCCTTCTCCTGAACACAAATTATGTGGCATAGTAACAGAAAACACGTTCTTGGTTTCTCTTGTTTTACTGTTGTCCCTGTGTGCTCTTTTCTGCCTACTAGGGCAGTTATGTTTTGCATTTCTGGGTTTTCCAGGATGGATTTCAGGCCTTTACTTCCACATGCCCACTTTCAATAAAGTTTGAGCTTTCTTTGTCTTAGGACCGCTGCCATAGATCTCAGTAATGTCTCCAGATATATGGATTTGGTAGCAAGCTAGAGGTAATACGATAAGCAGCTCTTCCTTTCTCATAGTTTCATGATTGCAGTAAATTTTTGACCTTCAAGAGAAGGATTTAGTTACTGTCCAGTAACAAATGCTGTGAAAAGGCTTTCCAGCAATGGAAAGCCTTTTTTAATTGCAGTTTCACACTTAAATTTTCCAAGTTAGATGTTCGTCTCTGACAGCTTGTTTCTGATTGATTCTGTATGTTGAAATCATTCTCTAGTATATCACATCCTCAGAATATTTCAGTTGTTGGCAGCGCAAAATGCATTTAATGCAGTTATTTGGGGGGGGTGGGGAGGATAGCTAAGGGAAATGAATGGTTCTAAGTCCAGGTGTTTTCAAGTCTTCTGAGCTTAAAACTTTTCAAATTGTTAGTGAAAAATCTACAAAATACTTGTTTCTTTACTGCTATCTAGATGTGTGTACATCTACATTGGAATAAAGAAATGTATTCTTTGTGTCAGGACCTAAAACAGCAAGTGCGCTGCAAAGCAGCACTGAGATGTGCTGGCAGAGATGTTCCCACGCAGCGTGCCAGCTGCCTGCCCACACTACACCTGACTCGTGAAGTTTGTGCCGCTTCTTAGCTTGGTGTCCCTACAGTCGCGCGGGTGATCTGTCACACTGGAAGGGCATGGGCTCGTGCAGTGCCAGCAGCTACAGGCGCTTGGAGCCCTCCCTCAGCATTGCAGGCTGCCGTTGATCTTCAGTCAATGTCTTAAATTACAAGTTGTAGCATGCCATTTAGCTCAACACGTTAACTTTAGCATAACCTCTCTTTCACCCTTTTGTGGGAGTATATTTGTCCCCAAAACAGCTCTTCTCACCCCTTCACAAATACTGTTTCGTTGCTGTTTTGTTTCTTTTTGTCATAGCTTGGATGTAAAGAGGACTGATAGGGTAAAATCAGATCATGGGAAGTACCCTCTGGCAAAAATCTAGGCAGGCTGGAGGAGAGAATGTTAGCAATAGTGAGTCTTCCAAGTGAGTTCTTAATCAAATACAATGGCAGGCTTAAAAGGAGGAAAAAAAAAAAAGTCAAGCTGTAGGTAATATTGCATAGCCACCGTCTGTAGTTACTGGCCACAAACTGATACTGCTGTTTTCTGACATGATTAGTGAAACTGGTCACTTCCAGTTAATTCTCAGCCCATTTTTCTCCCCATTGTGTACCGTTGTAATTTTGGTCTTGACTGTAACAATTACATGTTTTTCTATGACAAAATATTTATATGCTTCGGTGACAGATACCGACATGTGATTCCAAATAAGTGAAAAGTCATTAAAAAGTAACAGGTTTACGAAAAGAACATACCTTGTTAGATGAAAGTAAAAGAAAATGAGGAAATATCATCCCTCCTACAATCACTCTTACCTTGCTTTAAAGTGTCTAAAATATCAGATAGTTGTCTGTTAACTCTGTTTTTCTACTGTCTGACAGTGTACTTCAGCTAATATTCATATCAGATTACTTTTTTTTAATCCCCTGTTTATTTGGGAAGCCAAATAACCTGGTTCATTCGTATAGAAGCATCATCTATTAAGATTAATTAATTCAATGTAAAATGCTTCAAAAGTGGATAAGGCCATATAAACATTCTTATTATACGTTGTGCAAGTGAATTGATCTGTGTGCATTCTGCAGGTCTTGTATGGTGAGGCACAATAAGTTGCTGTCTAATCTAAATGACAATCAGTAATTCAGAATTGAGATTTATTCAGTTCTAATTTTAAAATCTTCTTGCCGAAAGTGGAAAAGTGTGTAATATCTATTGGGATTCTGTATCTTAAGTGTTAATACTGTTAAACAGTAATGTAAACTTACAAGCATTTTCCTAAAACTTAAATATTTAATAATGTTAAACTCTCTGAAGTCTTCCTCTTAAAAATTAGTAAACTATCTGATTTTTATTGCAGTGGCAAAGTGTTACATAAAATCACTGTAGCTTATGATAAAAATGTTTTCAAGTACCTGAATTCAAATGTAGAGACACCATGAAAATGAAAGCGTTAAAGGACAAATGATTCCAAAATAACTATTCATACTAACTATTCAGCTTCTCAGAGCAGATTTTTAAACATCAGCATAACTGGTTTTGATGACAGTTACAAACCCCAGTGGAACAGTGAAGGAGGCACTTCAGTGGTTACTGCAGGAAATTGGCTGGCCCATGTAAGGGAGCCCGAAGCTGTTGTGCTGCGCCTGCAAGTGGGGACTGCCCCGGCTCCCAGCTGCCCCCGCCTCTGCACGGCTGCAGAATCCCCACAGGAGGGTGCTGCGAAGGCACGAACGTGCAGATTTCACAGGGAAGATCGGTGTCTTGGAGGAGAGGATTATATTACAGGAAAGCAAAAGCTATGTTGTTCCAGTAGGTACAACGCATTAATTGCCTTTTGGGAACGATCTAGAGAGAAACTCAATGTTTGTGCTTGTTTGCAGCATTGCTGCTGCTCTTGCAGGCAGGTGCAGCGCAGACCCAGTGAATGCGGCTTGGTTCCTGCATGAAGGTGTAGGGGCTCTGAACACAGACCACAAGGAAGTGGGTATTCTTGGGCAGCTTAGCATTGAGTGAGCAGTAAGTGGCACAGTATCCCGTAGCTTGTACCACTTCCCATTTATAGTGATTATTGGGATCATTCATGGTGAGATTGGTTGATGGACATAAGGTCTCCCAGTTTTTCACCAACAAACCTTGTAATTGCTCGTCTTCTTTCCCATCTGTTTATAGAATATTCAGTCCACATAACCTGTAAAATCCGTTTGGCTGTAAGTAGAACCTCTGACTTCTTTCCTAAAATACTTTTGTAAATTAGATGACTTCATTCAGCATGATCAGAAAAGCTGATTAAAAGTAATGGAAGCTCTCTTTAGTTCTTAGCTGTACAAATTTTCTTAAAAATGATTTAGATGAATAGTATATACTTGTTCCAAAACCCTTTTCTTCAACAAAGCCAATTAAATAGCATTTCCCATATTCTGCTTTCTTCAGCTAGGTTGTTGCTTCCAACAGAAAATAAATACAATGATTTAGAAAGAAAAAAACAAAAAAAAAACCAACAACAAAAAAACAACAACAACAATCCAGGGGGAGCTATGGACAGTTCTTGTTCACCTCTCATTTCCATTCTTCTCCCTTGCCCCCCTTACGTTCTTCTGTTTTTCGCTTAAAAAAACAACAACAACAACAACAAAACAACAGAAGGTTATAACTAAAATAGAAATTTATTTTTAGGAAGACCACTAAAATAAATGGGGGGATTAAATCAATTTTTCTTACACCGAATGTGGGTGTTCTGATCCTTTCTTTTAATGGCAATGAGATAAACTGATAGAGCTTTATTATTCTGTTTTTTTAATCTACTGGTCATTAAATAAGAATATATCACTCTTAAACTTGGCAACAGAAACCTGTGTACATTCTATGCAAGTCCCTAAGAGAATTCACTAATGGTCTTGTTAGTATTACTACACATGCTTTTTTCTTTACAAGATTTTGAGATGTCACATTTTTGGATGGAAGATTGTATTCAGCAGATCGGATGCTTTATGTTGTTGTGGATTTTTGGCACTCCTATTCAAATGCATCATCTGAATCTTTTGATGGAACATCACCATGAAGCTTACCTAATGAATAATGCGAAAAGATGGTGCCTGGTAGCAATGTTTGAGCTTTGCCTCATTACAGGAATAATAAAATCAAGAATTTCTTGTATGTTTATATATGTTAAATTGGCCACATGTTACTGCAAATAGACTTGGATTTTGGTTTTGTAAAATTAGATTTCTGCTTCACAGAGGGATTTTGGCTCAGCAATAACCAGCTGGAGTTTTGGTATTGTGGTTGCCAAGCAGCGTGTATTTGGACCTTAGAAAATGAGCATAAATTTTTATGTAGATCAGCTCTCATCTGCGTCCCGTCTGTGTCCTTTAACCACTGTTGCTTCCAATAGTTGCCATTAAACATAGCAAGACCTTTACTTGTTCTGTAGGATCTCTTCCTTCTGCAATCTCAAATGAAAAATAAACAAAAATGCTTATTATGCAACATGCTAAACAATAATATTCTATGAAAATATTTTACCACGAAGTCTGGGGCAAGAGCCGTCTTCTGAAGAAAGCCTATTAGGCTTGGCAGCAAAAAGGCTTTGGAAGGAGTTCTTTGGGAGACGTAATTGAAAGATTTTTTTCAAATGTATGTGTTTTTTTCTTGATTTCTGGGTAATTTTTAAGAAATCCCTCCTTCCTTAAATTGATTACTTCTCAGCATCAGAACTCCTTGGCTTTAAATACCAGTTAAGCTGCTAGTGTGCCGATTTTACTTTGCCTTTCTGTTAAATGTAAAACAGTTTTTAATCTTCTCATTTAGATGTTTTAATAGAAAGTCAGTGTTTAACTTGCTTTTCTGTTGCATCCAAATCTTTAATCCACGGGAGCATTTATAATAAAATGAAAACATTCTTTTGTTTAAACAGAATGTTATCCATCTGAGAGATGATTTAAGTATTTTGTTTTGAGAAGCGACATTTTCTACATAGAAATTACATACATATGTCTATTAGGCAGTTACGAAGTATGGGTAGCTATACAGAGTGTGGCAAAAAGACACGGTGTTTTTCCATTGTGTCACGGCAGGGGAAAACTGCAGAGTGAGCTGGGAGTGGCGTGGCATGGTCTGCTCAGTGGATCCCTCTGCGTGTTCCTCAGCTGAGGGCCGTGCACTTGAGCATCAGCTCACGGGACTGATGCCACCCTGGGCAGCCTGGCACCAGTTCCAGCAGCACCTGGGTCTTCCTGGGAAGGGCTCTCATCCAGCTGTTGATAGGCTTGGTCTGGGTTAGCTTGTGGGATCTTGATGCCAGGTCACAGCTCGAGGTGGAGCGGCTGTAGAGGATGGGGCTCGTGTAATGCTCTTCAGTAGTAAGATTTTTTTTTTATTTTACTTTGAAACATGGACTTCTGTGTGTGTACCCTGAGGGAAGGGAGAAACTGGGAGGTAGAAAGCAAACTGGTGGTAGCCCGAGTTTATGCTGGAGAAGGATCCTGCCACTTCACATCACAGCCTGGCCTTTGCAATCTCTTTAGACAATGCAGAATGCAAATCTTTCCCTGTTAGCCTGGCAGTTTTATGGACACTGCTTAAAGTACAGTATTCTCTGGTTTTCTTGCTGCATGTTGGCCCATCAGGTGCTCAGGGTTCAGAAGTGCTTCTCCCTTGCAGAAGTGGTTTCCCCATGGAGAGTTAAGATGTGAATAAGGTGATTGATGGGGAACTCAAAAATGTTTTTCATTACTGTGCTGGTTAGCTGGCCATGCATTCATTATGTGTTTGTCATGCACTAAGAAAGTAAATTGCAGAGCTGCTGGAGGAGCCTTGTATCTCTGGGTTTAAGTCCAAAGTATTCTAAATGATGTCAAATTGAACACAATTGTTTGCTGTTTGCAAGTGGATTTTTTCCAGATCAGAAGACAGGTTTCCCCTGTGAGCTACACTGAATGTTGCTGGGGCTCTCTGGCTTACAGGCAATTCTTTCTGAGGAAAGCTGGAGTAATCACACATTGCTGCTTACAAATCAATACATAAACATAAAATCCAGATTTTAAGTTTGCTTATCCATAGCTGCAACTTACATTAGAAGAAACTTGATTCTTATTTTGAAACGTCAGATATTCAGCTACCCTAAGCAAAATTAGCACCAAGATGCTTGTATATGGAAAAGTGAATAATCCAAATTTAGTCCCTGAAAGGTTTCTGCGCAGTGTGAGTGCTGTCTGTAGGAAGGAAAGTGATTCACCAGGTGGGGACAGTGAGTTGAATTGGTTGGCGCTGGAGACCAAGGTAGCGGACGTGGCGGGAGGTGAGCTCGCCTGTGCGCGGCACGTGCGAGTGCTGTGCGTGGCGTTTCCTGAAGGCCTCCCAAGGCACGGTGCCCATGTGCCTTTCTGGAGGTGTCGGTATCAATGTGCTTCTGAAGAGCAGGCTGGAAGGTGCTGTTCCTCTACAAAGAAGTCTTGTTTGTGGTGTGCACCCTCAGTATTTCACGGGCGTTACCTAACTGCTCTGAATCGGTGTGAGGCAGCACAGTCACGTAGCAACCCCAGCCTGTTCTTTGTAGCTATACAAAACATGCTGAACTTAGAACTTACCAAAGGGGAAGCCCAGATGGAATGTAGATAGAAGCCTCAGGTGCAAAAGCAGCTGCTTGTCTCAGCTTTGATGATGAAGGGAGGAGCAACAGCTATTCTCGTGTTGCTTGCGTTATCTGGATCAAATGAAAGTTAAGATTTTTCAGGCTGGAAGCACACTAAGTACTGGAAGGCAGGGAGGGCTGCAGAGTGCTGGGGAAGCGGTTCACCTCTGCATTTGCCATCAGCCGGGGCTGTCCAAAGGGAGATGCCTCACGGTGGCTGAACTCAGAGGTACCCGCAAATAAACTAAATGGAGGAGGAGTTGACATTAAGGCCACGTGAGAGCTGTCCTGGTCCTTCCTCCAAATGGGAATTTTGTACCATAATGTGCATAAATTCAGTCTGATTATACAAAGTGTATGTAAATGTGTGAGCTTTGTCATTATCAATGCAGAGCCAGTCCTAACACCCAAATTTGAAGATGCATAACCAGTAAATTTAGTGCTTGGTTCAATATTTGCCAGATTTCTACCATTTAAAGATAGTGCATTAATAGAGGTTTGTCTGGATAAATAAAGTGCTCTGATACTCAGGCTTGTATGTTGTCAGGCTCTAATTATGTAAGTGCTTGTGTTATAAATAGCTCAGTACATCTGGCAAGCTTCAGTCATCGCACGCTGAGTTATCGTACACTTTGTAGTAAAAATCTGGAGGATGATTTTGCATCGGTATTTTTGGTTCTCCTCTTGCTCTCTGTGCTGTTACCAGTCTTGAGTTAATTTTGGATGGTGCAAGTCCCAGAGGTACTTAGTACACAGCTTATGTTACAGCTGCTGATCCTTCCCATAGAAGTCACTGCGCACAGGTAAGCTCAGATGCAAGAGCTCCAGCATCACAGCCAAACTTGCTTCTGTCTTCTCCCATGGCATCGTCTTCATTTGTCACAGGTAGGTCCTCAAGTGCCAAGCAAGTCAGCTCTTCCCATTGTGGGGAAGGTATTCGCTATGCTGAGACTGCAGAGAAGACGTGGCCGTGGGGATGAGCCAGGCAAACCGTCTCACCGTGTCAGCTGGGCTGAGCTTGAAAACCACATGAAGAAAACTTGCAGTAAATAATACATTTAGCTCAAAGCAAAATAGTATACTTTCATGCGAGTGAATACTGAGACTAAGCACTTCATTTGGAAAATGTGAACACAATATTTCAATTTTCTAATGATTTCCTGTGCTGTCAACTTTGACCTTATTTCATCAGTATTTGTTACTGCATTTATGCAGTTCCTGCGGAGAAAAGGAAGCTCAGTTCTGTCTTTTGTCTGGGTCTCAGGGCTCGCACGAAGTCATTACCTTTACAGTGTTCATGTCTGTGTTGCATGTTCTTTCGCACAGATGGACTCCATGCAGAAGCTATTTTCCACCATGGACTTACTTCTGGCAGCGTGCTTCAGGAACAAATCCCATCAAATCTGTCTGTGTTAGCAAGGAGGCCGGTGAGATTGCAATGTTGGCCTTGCCGCGCCAAAAAGCAAGCTCCGTGTTTGTTCACCCTCAAGGACAAAAGGAGCTGCTCTGCTGACTGTGCCCTCCGCAGCTCCTGGCCTCGCCGAGCATTGCCGGTCTCCCCGCAGCACCGTGCCTGCGTGCATCTGCTCACCGCGGCTTGGCCAGGGCGGCGCGTCCGGTCCCCAGGCACTGCCGGGCGCGGGCGCTCCTGCGCTGTCCACGGGGGCTTGTCCGGAGGTGGCACGTCTTCCTCCGGTGTGCCGAGAAAGTCCTAGTTGCAAGCAGGGAGGGTCAAAGAGGGGCTGATCTGCCATAGCAAAAGTGCCAACGCACTGAAAAAACACCCCAGAACAGCCCACCAGAGTAACGGCGTGTGAGAAGCTCGAGCTGGCGTTTGCCGGTTCTGTTTCCCGCATGGGTCCGTGCCGACGCAAATCAGTTCGTGTACCTAAATGGCTCCTTGCATGTTGTGATCAGGTTGAACCCAAATATTAAGTGGGATTACAACAAGGAGGTGCTTTGGGCGATCAGATGACTTTTTTCTTATGCTTCAACAGAAATTTTTTTGTCCCTTTGGCACAGACAGTCGGAGTCAATGAGGAAGTGCAGCTTACCTCTCTGCGCCAGTCCTCTGCTTAAGGCAGACATCAGCATTTCATGTTCTCTCGTTCCGTTTATACTGTATGGCTTTCGAAGGCAATTACAGGAGTTAGCCACTCAAATTAAGGGGAAAAATACAGATAGGTGCTTTGATTTTTATCTTGTTATCTCTGCCCTAATGCATATTCTATGCAGTAAGTCAGAATTTTTTGTCCCTACTGGCTGTACCAAGGGTGCTGGAATAGTTCAGGTAATTCTGCATCTTTCTTCCAACTGAAGGTTTTTTGGCGAGGTGGGAATTTGGTACGTGCTGCCCTGGGGGGGAAGGAGGACGCGAGTGCCCGCTGACCAAGGCAGGACAGGGCCCACGCAGCCCGGCCGTGAGTGCTCGTAGCTGCCGCTCTTCCCTCGGGCCGCCCTGCTCCGAATGTGCAGTGTAAAATGGCCGGGTCTTCCAGTTGCTTCATTTCTGCTGTAAGCTTTTAATATTTTAATACTTTCATTATCCTTGTCCGTATTTTTTTTGTTAAAGGGAAGTGGGGAAAAAGTTTGGAAAAAAAGTGTGTGGTTTTTTTTTTGTTTTTTTTTTGCTGGCTTTATGGTACTGCCAACGTAATGGGCAGAAATCCTTTTTTGACCTTAAATAAAATGACAAGTCGCTGTAGGGTGCAGCACATAGAGCAAAATAAAATGGTTCCATTTTAGACTTGTTCTACCCCACTGATACAGAAAATGAGGTTAGGCTGGAGTTACTACCGGCAGTGTAATAACCTTGCCAGTAATCTTTGTCATATAAATTAGAGTTATGCATTTTTAATTGATGTATTTGGATGAAGGAAGGTAAAACAAGATGATTATTTAAAACAGCAAAGGCGAGGTGGGGGGGATTTTTCTCTGCATTTCTCTAATTTCTTTGATTTGTGACAAATACCCAAAAAGTTTCATTTTTCAAAATCAGAAGAAAATGGCAGCCAGTTCTACTGCCTTCAAAGAAAATATCCACATCTTTTGGAATATCACATCTTGTTTGTCCAGGTTAAATATTGTGTGACTAATGCAGGCATTTTCCCTGCTCTGCTCTGGAGGGCAGCTGAGAGGAAGCCATCCGCTGCCCTTATGTACCAAAATCCGCATAGGGTGGGTCCCACGACGTTGATGCATTTAAACCTGCTTGTTAAGTCTGCTTGGCTACAGCAGCCGCTGTTGCAGCCTGATGTAATGCTCGTTAGTCCTTCACAGTAAACAGCACCACACGTGATTTTGGTATGTCTGTGAATGGGCCATTTGCTTTATTTTTGGAAAGCCTGTGTTGTTAAAATCACATGTCACGGGAAGGACAAGACTTTGATTTATGGGAGCTGAGAAGGGGCAAGAAAGTTGTTAGATTTTGTGCTTTCTTTCCTGCAGACCAGCTGAGCAGATTTTATTGGGGTTAAGAGTTGCATTTCAAAGAAAAGCAATTTCTAAGTGGAGTCTGGCTCAGTCGAAGGCAGTGCGTGAACGGGTGGGTAGGTTTGGGCTCTTACCTATGGGACCTGGGCAGCTCTGGCCGGGCACTCCAGTGTGTGGGGCACAGCCGGGACACTGGGCACGGGCTGCAGCTGGAGCAGGGTGGGCATTGAGCTGGGCACACGGCTGGGAGAAGAACGGTGGAGCAATGGGAATGGTTGGCAGCTGTGGCTTGGTGTAATTCTGATAGGTTTTACTTCAAACAAGTTTTTGCGTTCGGGTTAATTACGGACACAAGACTGAGACCCCAGTTCAAATAAAATCCTCCTTTACAGAAACCCTTTTCACGTTGACTTTGGGCGTTGAGCATCATACAGTGCATTCCGAATTTATCAGAGGTTTGCAGTATTCCTTCCTTCCACTCTGGGATGAAGCGGCAGCCACTGACCGTCTGCAGGCGGAGGCACTTGCACTGTCTGGTGGCCTGGGCCTGATCCCCCTGCCCAAATCCCAGAGCAGCGCTGCCTTTCCCATGCTGCGTGTCGGCGGCGAGGGGGCGGTGGGCCCTGGTGCAAAGTGGCAGGGAGCTGGTGCTGGGTCGGGGGGCTGCTCCCTCCTGGCACTGCTGAATGTCTCTGCAGAGAGTCGGGCGGCTGTTGAAGGGGGACAACAAGACCTGAGGCTTGTTTTAGCTCACGGTGTTTTTCTTGCATCTCTCTGAATGAAGGAGGAATCTTTTTGAATAGCTTGAGCTGTAAAAATTCTGGATGAATCCTCTGCATTTTCCCGTTGCATGTCACTGTCAGGAAGGTCACTGTCCCCTCTTTCCATCCCGTACCGTCTTTGTTTATGCAACATGAACCAGGTCATAAACTAGAGGGGAATGTTTGATAAGGTTTTAATTTTGCAATTTAATAAGATTTCACATCCTGTGCTGACTGAAGCCCTGCCTGTACCGTCTCGTCTTCTCGTGTGTGGATGCTGTAGTACGAATTGGAGAACTGGCTTTTTTTTTATTTTTGTAGGCAGCGCTTTCATCATGACTGCTCTTTTTATGACAAACCAGAAGGAAACGCTGCAAATCAGAGGTTTAGCAGGGGGAAGGATTCGTGGCCGCCATGCCACTGGGTGTTGTGGTGGTGGCAGCCCCCTTTCAGGGCTACGAGGCTCGTCCCACCTGCAGGAGAGGCTCTGAAGCTGCGCCCGCCTGGGAGCCAGCCGTGCAGGGCGCAGGCTGCGGCGCACGAGGGCTCGATGCGGCTCGGGAAATGCGGCTTCGGCCGAGGGGGCAGTGGTGTCGTGGGTTCCTTGAAACGCCGAGCTCACTCTGGGTATGCGAATGTTGGGAGAACTTTTCAAGCAGCAAGGGCGATCCATTCCCAGATTTCACCAATGCTTGGGTATTAAGCCTTGTGCCTGCACGCCATCCACGAACAGCCAGCTGGAAGCATCGCCGGCTGAGCCGTGTTGCAGACCAGTGACCCTCTGGTGCAGCAGCTTCCAGGGCTGTGAGGGGGTGAAAATGAGTGAGGAAAATGAGTGAGTGAAAGGAGGCGGCAGGGGCCTCGTCTCATGCTGCCGTGGGCACAGAGCATGGTCCGAAGGCAAGGTCTCTTCTTGTTCCTGCACTGCCACAAGTGTTTTCTCGCTCTCTTTTGAACATAAGTGTTATGGAGAGTTAAGTTTGAGATGTGCTGAGAAGCAGCCTTGGTGTTTGTCCTCTTGCATTAAGCCCAGAATTTACATCAGTGGTTTTTGGTGATGACCTATTGGATTGATGGTCTCACAAAATCCATGTCACCTGGTCCTGGGAGTGCAGAGCACACGTGCTGCTTGGGATGGCTTTTTGCTGGCACTCGCAGTCTGGAGCCAGCTTTCAAGGTGCCATCTCCATTTGAATTAGGAGCTGGACTTCTGTTTGCTCTTTGCTGGTCCCTGGTTGGTGTCATCCATCTCTTCTAATTACGTTTTAGCCTCAGATTTAAACGGGAGCTCGTATCTGCAACCGGGCACTGGGGCAGTCTCCAGCTTGGCTGTGGCAGCAGCCAGTGGTAGGTCGCGCTGCCTGTGCTGCTTCCCGGGCATGCCGCATCCTGCGGCTCGCCGCTTCGTTCAGGTGTCGGTTCTTCCCGTGAGGACCTCTGAGGCACGCGTTGATGTAGCACGCGCTGTGCGCTAATGCATGCTGGCCCTGCACACGGTTATTCCTTGTGGCAGGGATTATCTGATGCACTCCCTCAGTGGTGCTCAAAATGCTGCCCTGGTCTAGGGAGTAGCAGCATCCCTGACCTCCCGTGGGTCATCAAACTGACATCCCGCTGCGTGTGCTGGGCATTGGCTGCTGGGCTGTGTCCGCCTCCTGCCGGGATGCAGGGACCTGCCAAAAACCTGCACCCCTCCCGCGGAGGGGGCGCGAGTCGGAGGAACGTCAGCAAAGGAGCAGCACTGGGGGTGCGTCAGGTTCTGGCCTGGGCAGCTCTCACTGGAGCGTGGAGATGAACTCGGGATCACCCGGGAGGTCAGTGGGGGTACTCGTCCCCCCAGGTTTTGTTACTCGCGGAATTGAGTGAGTGTTCCAGTGCCTTTCAGGCATAATCTTTATTTTTCTCATCATTCATATGTGGAAACAAAAGCACAACTTTGACTTAAATCCTTAGTTATCCTTCAGATGATATGTTTATATTTACCAGGAAAGAGGATTAATAAAAATGATCAAGGTAAGTTCTGAGATGCTGGGAGCTGTGTCCTGCAAAGAAGGAAGAGTTCCTGTGAGACTTCCCCCTTTGCTGTTTTCCATGAGATGAGCTATGAACAATTTGCCTGTATCTTCAGGGAAACAAAGCTGCTAATTCACTGTGCACTTGATTTACACGTTTGATTTACAGGCATATTAACTTAAATGTTTAATTTTCTGAGTTGTGGTTGTTCTAATTAAATTAATTTGCAAATTCTGCATATTTGCCTTTTTCCATTGACTTTGTTTTCTCTTTGACCAAAATCTTAATAAAGCTTAATAAAGCTGCGATGGGGAGCGGTTTTCCCAGAGGGTCTTGAACAGGAGCAGCCCCAGGTGCTCAGGATGGATGCTGCCACATGCAGGCTTCCCACTGGGAGTGGAGTTGGCCGGTGCTGCCACTGGATGAATCGCCCTCTGTGACCAGAAGTGGAGGCTCTCCAGGCCGCTCACATTTGTTTACTCACAAAAATTCAGTATTTCTGTATCTGTAATGTTGCTTGGCTGAGGTACAAGCCACGTCCGTTCTTTTACACCGGAGAAAATTCGGCATTTTAAAACACGTACAACTGCAGCTCACTGTGCTCGCTTTCCACACAAGTGGTGACCGGGGGTGTGGGAAGGGCGATATTTTGGCTTTACCACTCCAGCTGTGCTCAGAAGTGGCTGAGCTGTTGCTTCCAAGGTTTCCTTATTTTGACTCGTTCTTCGTTTTGTTCTCCTTATTACAAAATCGGCACTGGCTGGTTTCAGCCCTGGAGAAAGGCTCCAGCGCCCAGGGGAGGTGGTTGGAGTTTGGTCTTGCGGTACTTGTGGGGAGCAGTCCCTTGGTCCCTTGGGTTTCCGCTCTGCCAGCGCTGGACGTGCAGAGCAGTTCAGGTAGCGAGCCCCAAGGACGCGCGTGCCTGCGGGGAGGGAGCCTGCTGGGTGCGCCTGGGGCTTCGGGAATGGCCGGCTCTGTCGTGTTGCAAGCTGAGCTGTGCCTCTGCCTTGCTTGCTTGATTACCTGCTTCCCTCCAAAACACGCTTTCTACAAATTGGCGTTTGCTTAAGCCACTGCTGCCACTCACATCCATCTGAAATTTAAATTTCTGTCTCAGCTCCGCTCTCTGCTGCCTGGCATTGCTTTGAAGTAGTCTCAAAGTAAACATTCTCAGGGAAACCTCACGCTTATTTGAGATGAAACATGTGGAAGCCTAAGAAATTAGCTAGCTGCTTGAGTATATTTTGGGTCTGTAGTTTTTAATTAGAGCGTGTCCGCTAAACTTGCACTGTTGTAGTTGGTTCAAAAATATCTGAAAATGGCGCAGAAACAGAATTGTCAGCCCAAGCGCATCGCCAGAACCGAACGTGAGGAGATGACGTTTCCAGGCCCTGTCCCGCCGTGGGGAGCGGCAGCCCGCGCACGGTCGCTGCTGCTGGCCCATTCCGGCCCTGGCTCAGGCAGTGCCCGTGCCGGCAGCTCCTGCCCCAGCGCTGGCGGCCAGCACCGGAGCAGCGGCGGCAGGGGACAGCGGCAGCATCGCCCAACGGGGACACTCGCAAGCGCACCTGGATGTGAGAAATACAAGCGGAGGTGGCAGAAGCGGAGCTGACGAACTGCGAGAAGGGGCGAGGAAGAACACAATGTATCTGAGAACATGGATGGAGATGTTTGTGTTCCTGTTAGCCTGTAGGAGTGGATTGAAACACTACATCAGACGTGTATCATCAAAATAATAAAAGTATTATGAAAGCAATCAGGTATAAGTTACCCACTTGGCATGTTAGAGGTAGAATCCTCCCTCCCGTACAAGGCCAAGTGACTCTTAATTCATCCCCTGAGATTTCACGTTAAAATGTGTTCGCTGCCAGCTGACAAAAGAGTCAAGCTCAGATTTATTACACCAGCACCTGCAGTAAAAAATGACAGATGATGAAAATGTATTTAATTATCATTCAGTGCCACATCTCTGTCTGCTTCAGTCTCAGCGCTGCAGCTGTTGGCACACACTTTATTTTAAAGTCAATGTGCTTATCTGGAGAAGAGCCTGATCTCCCTGAGTAAATTGACTTGTGGGAGAAGGAAAATGGTGAACTCTTCTGAGGAGCAGCTGAGCAAATGCAGATTTGTATTATGTTCACTTGCATTAATTGCCTAATCCATTCGACTTCATAACAACTTCCTGCTTTGTAAGGAACACGCGCCCTCTCTAATCCCAACTAAGTAATTCCCGTTCCCCAGTGCGCGGCGCGGGCTGGCTCTGGGTGCACCAGCGCGTGTACTTCCAGGTGTGCCAAGCGTGTGTTTTATGTTTTTCTGGGAGGTGCTTGGCAGCGCTGCTGCTGCATCAGGATGTGATTTTATTACTCGGTGGACCAGGGACGTGCCCTTTGGGGCCGTGGCGTCTTCCTGCGCTTCAGCTTCCAGAAAGGGTTTTTTCCTCTCCCAGCCCTTAGGGGGGTATTTGCAAGCAGAGATGTAAGAAAGCTTACAGGGTGATTAAATGTTCCTGCTTTCAGGGATAGCCTTTCACAAGATCTGATAATCCCCGATTTTAGCAATTCTGGCACAGTCTCGATAAATCTTAGTGCAAACTGGTTGTTTTACGATAGTCGAAAGTGATAGAACATACAATAAGAACCAGTTACTACGAAGCTGGACACAGCTTAGCACAAGTTCCCTGAGGTGCCCGGTCCCACCTGTGCGGGTCCCTCTCTGAAGCCCCATGGGACAGCAGCGTCCCTCTCCTGCCACGGGTCCCTCGTCTGGTGCAGCAAACCCAGGGCTCCCCGGGCCCTTCCCTGGCACCGCCGCGCTGCTGGAGGAAGCCCTGGCACCCAATGCCCTGTGGCTCCCGTGGGGCCAGGGGCACTGGGTTGCACTGCGCCCCCGGGAAGCACCAGAGGAAGGAGGCAGCAGCGCAGCGGCTCCGGGCAGGGAGGAGGGTGCCAGGGCTCCCACGGGTGCAGCTCCCGGACCCCCGCTCCTTCCACTGGCTGGGGAGGTCTCTGCTAAGGGCGGCAAAATAAACACCCAGTGGGAAGTGTGTGCCTCGTTGGCGGGGCAACCGCAACAGCAACAGTTATGGTGCGCAGGCAAATCTAATTAAACAATCATGTGGTGATAATTGGCTACAGTTGTTAAAGGGGAGAGACGTTTCTCAAACAGAATTATGGTTTGCATCAAGGTCAGGAGAGATGAAATATGTCGTTATGAGCTCATCAGAGGAGCTACAGCAGACGGTGCTAACAAGTCCCATTTCCAAATGAAGGTAACTACGCGTTCCTCCTGTGTTAATTTTCATTAAGCATTTTATGTTTTAATACAAAACTGCATGCTGTATGGGAAGCTTTAGTATGTTTTATATGTGCAATATATTTTGCAGTTACTATATGGCCTGTGTCGGTATGTGTTAGTGGAAGTCAGACATCTCAACGTCACAAAGGACGTACAGCAGCGTTGAGTTGCCCGTGGAGTAAGGAAGCTGCTGAAGCTGCTGCTTCACTTGGCGCAGAAGCGTGCCTGGGGGGCCGCAGCAGCCGGCCGCGCGCTGGGGCAGGGGGCGGAGGGGGCTGTGCCGGGCAGGAGAGGCTGGGCTGAGCTTCCTCGGGGGTTCCAAAGTGTGCTGGTTGCTTTCAGCTGTTAGGACTTTTCGCTGTCTCTGTTTCTCCCCAGTTAACAAGCTTTGTGCTATGCTTTCTGCTGGGGTCTCCAGCTCCCTCCTGACACAAATCTTTGCCCTGAGAAGCGTGGGCTATCGCCCCAGGTCTTCCCAAAGCCTTCTCTTTCCCCAGTCTTTGTGCTGCCGGGGGGGGACAGCCTTCCTGCAGGGGCAGGGGACAGCCACCCCTGCCGTGCCGGGCTGTCTGCCTGGGGGGCCAGGGCCCGTCCCTGCTGCGCGCAATGGGCAGCACAAGTCGCCCTGCAGCCGGCTGAGCTGGTTTTGCTGGAGCATCTCCCTGGGGCAGAGCCTGCTGGTCCTTTGTGCCCCCGGGCCCCCACCGGTGTCCCCCCTGGATGCAGGTGAGTGTACCCACTCAGGCAGGCCTCTGGGCTGCTGCTTGGGCTGTTTTGGGGCAAAAAAAAAAACACTTCCAAGGGTGAGTGGGGTGCATTTTGTTGGCATCAGGGCTTCAAATTTCATTGTAGGATGCCGGTTGCTGTTGTTGCCTGTGTTAGGAGCAGTAACGCGTGGGGATTAATAATATGCTCTGTAACTCCTAGATAACAGAAGTATCGTGTCTGTGGAAATTGCCAAGGTAGAAAATGTTGTTTTTCATTTCTGGGAATGTAGGAACACATAATGTATGCAGGCTGTTGCATAATTCACTGCTGTTGTCTGCAACCCACAGTGCTTTCCACAAAGCCCTTTAAAAACAAATCCCAGTGTTAATAAGAACGTGTGTATTTACAAGGAAGTTCCTGGGGAGTCGGTCCCTGCTCCGCTGGCTTTGTTCTCCTTGCTGCCACATCCTTGTGGCTCGGCAGTTGCGGGGCTGCCTGGGGGCGCAGAGAGTCGAGGAGCCGCGGTCGCGGGGCTGCTGCGTTTGTCTCCGTTTGCTGAGCGTGGTAACTGCTGTTTTCCGCAGCGATGCGTTCAGCGTACCTTGCTCTCTGAAAGCACGACGTTCTGCGCGCCCCCGCGAGGCGCTGGCCCTGCGGGAAGGAGGCACGGTGCCGCCCGGCGCCCCGGGGAGCAGCGAGAGCCCCGAGCAGCGTGTGCTGCCTGGGGCTGCGGCTGTCGCCTGGCCCGCCGTGCTTCCCCCTCAGCAGGGCTTTCCCTTTGCCTTACCGGTTCGGGGTGAGAATAACGGTGCTGCTGCTTCAGACGTGCCTGAAGCCTTTCTGTGTAACATACACATTTGTAACGCTTGCAGAAGTTTAGAATGGCAGGTAACCATCTACAAGAAGTGAGGAGGTATCTGGGGATGGCTCTCCCCTGGAACAGCAGGGTCTTTGTGGTGCTGTACAGAGTAATTAACTCTGGAATATCGCTGTCATATTATTTGATAAGCCACTAATGCGAGCGTACACTTGGAGCAGAAACACCCTGCCGTGAGCTTCACTGCAGCTGACGCGGCACAACGATTAAGTGTGCGTAAAAACAGTAACCAGAAAAGCAGAATTAACTTCTGCACAAAGACGGGCAAGTAGAGGTGAATGTACTGTCAGAAGAATTTACAAATTCCTCTTTATATCCGCAAGGACATCACCAGCCAGAAAAGTCAATTAAAAACCTGGGTAGTCTCATGCTTTTTGTCACAAGTCATGAAAAGGACATAAAGTGGGCAGGTTCAAGATGCTGAACAATAATAGGAACCAGTTCATGCGTGTGCATGGCTTGTCCAGCTGAATCAGAGCAGCTTCCCCTTTCTGCGCCGTGTCTGGTGGCGTTACCCGAGCGCGGGGCTTCCCGTGGGCTGGAGGGCAGCCGTGCTCGTCTGCGCGTGAGCCTCTGCCCTGGTGCAGTGTTCCTGATGGGGCCCCCTCCTGGGAAGGAGGCCTGAAGACTTATTTGTGATTGTGTCAAGATTTGTTCTTGGAAACAAATTTTCTTGCATTCATATTAATTATTTATTATTTATATTATTGCATTTGTATTATTTATCGCTTGCAGAGGGCATTAACACTAGTGGCAGTGCAACTGTGAAAAAAGCCGGAAAGCGTGGTGCTGGTGTTCTGGGGCCGTTCAAAGGGCTGGCATTCACGGGCACGTGATGCTGGTTGCGGCATCTCTCGTAAACTTCGCCCTGGTTTTCTCACTGTGTCTTCCTGTTACTTGCTCCCTCCTTCCCGCACCCTCTGCATGATGGGCTGTGGGGATCCCTGCCCCAGCCTTCCCAGGTGTGTTCTGGGGAGGGATGGGTTCAGCAGCAGGGATGTCCCTTCAGCAGTGCCCGCTGTCTGCACCTTTGCTCACTGAGGCTTGTCCGGGCCCTTCCAAACACTGGCAAGAGGAAGAGTGCAGCACAGAGAGAATACCCTCGGGCACCGAGAGCTCGGCATGAACGGTGGGTGGTGCAGAGACAGCACTTGGGCTGACTTCTGCTGGCATTGCCAAGGGCTCGGGCTGCCCAGATGATAGCTATCCATCCTGGAGCCAGTGAAGCAAAAGAGCTGCTATTTTTGAGTGTTTGAGGTTTTCCCCAGCTGTTTTGGAGCTGTTCCACTCCTCGCCACGGCCAGCACTGCGGTGCCCCGCGCACCGTGGTAGCGCCGGCTTTGGCCGTGCCACGCTCCTGCTCGTTCACTGTAAGCTGTTAGCAGCAGCAGCCGCCCCCCGGATCAGACCGGGACGGCACCGGCTGTGCCGTTCCTGGTTGCGCAGAGGCACCGCGTGTTTCAGCTGGCTGTGTTTCCAGCTCTGAGCAATTTCAATAGCAGTGATTCATTTTACAGTGACTGTAGCTTTTAATTTTTTATAAAAACTTTTAAACTGCAATAAACATCCCCTCCCGAGCGTGGTGCTTCGTGTGTGCGGTGTGGGGCAGGGCCCACCACGGGCTGCGTCTCGTCTCCAGGGCTTCAGAAATGTTTTCCTCAGCAATTTCACGCTTTGTCAGAGGTGAAGTTACTGTTGGGGCTTCATTTTCACTTGCGTGGAGCCTTTGTTCACCAAACAACTCAAAAATGTTTTCCAGGAGGACTAAACATTTAATTCTCAACTGCTTCCTGATAGTAGTGAAACAGGAGCTTTTAACCATCGATTCCAGCAGATTTGCAGCACATGGAGGAAGCAATAATCAGTAGAGGTGGTCGAAAGAATTGGCCAGAAACCATCAGGAAAATCTGATTTCCACAAAGGTTAAGAGGAAAAATTGAAATCTTTTGATCTTGCCAAAACACTTTTGACGTTGGAGCACTTTCTCACCTTGAAACATTATGCTTTTAATAGTAATTTTTTAAAATAGAAAGTGAAGATTAGAAGTGACCTGGAAGAGAGTGGTTTTCTTACGCCATTTCACAGGATATCCTCACTTTGGTGTGCAGAACAGGGTGACACGGGCGTCTGGGGGAGTCCTCGCAAGGCAGGAGAGCCTCGTGCAACAAAACCGCGCTTCCGCGGGGGCCGGGCGGGGGATCGGGCAGGGGCTCCCGCGGGGCTGCGCTCCGTTAACTGCAGCGAGACTGAAATCCTAAAGCAGCGCAACAGGCTAAAAAATGGGGACTCTTAAGAAGTGCTCAAAGCGTGTGGCGTTAGCATTATTGTTCCTCCAGAGGTGGGTGTGGGAGCACTGCTGTACTGTTAAACAACACTGTGGCATTATTAACCCTTAAACAGAGAGCTGGAGACCCGTGTCTGAAAGTTTCAAAATGTGTAATAAAATTAAGCAGTTTTTAGTATTCATGAAAAATGCTTGTGACAGCCCTACCACAAGTAATGAGAAGCCACCTGCAGTTCAGAGCAGTACTTGATAATGCTGTAATTAGATTTGAGATGCAAAAAAGCTCATTAAAATTAAATAACATATTTGTCACTGTTTTAAGAGGTACAGATTGCCTAGAACCATGCTGGTTTCTTGACCTTGAGTATTTTGCTGTAGTCCTTGCTGTTGAGAATGTGAAAATAATATCAGTGATTCTTTAGCAGATTCTTTAAGTGGCTTTGTTTTAGGGTTTTCAGTGCAAGGTGAAGTAATTCACGTTCGTCTGGTCATGACACCCGTACTGTTTTACGCGGGTGTGCTTTTGCTGTCAGCTAGAGGGAAGCTCCGTGACCCGGGTCGTGGCTCGGAAGCGGGTCTGCGCTCCTTGTGTCCCTGCGGCGGGCAGACGCGTTGCGCCGGCGTGCGGCTCGTGCCCAGGCGGGTTTGTCACCGTGGGCTCGTGCCATCGCGAGGGCTGAGCGAGAGCCCCTGCGCCCCGTTCCGCTGCAGCTGCGCCTGGGCGAAGCCGCTTTGTCACCGGGAGCCACGCTCAGATCCTGCCCTTTGCTGGCAGCCCCAGAGCTGAACGGAGCTTTGCCGGGAAAGCCCCTGCCCGCAATGCTGGCTGCAGGACGGAGGAGTCCCGCTGCGTGCCAGGGGCATGGGCATTGACGGGCTCTTCCAGACGCCTTCCGAGGGCATACCGTAAGTTAACATCGCTGGTGCTTATTGCTCAAACCGAGGGACCCGTGGTGGGGCAGCATGGTGTCTGCGCCCAGCAATGGACACATCCCCCGGCTTTGAACAAGGAGCTTGTCTGTGGGTCAGAAACAAATGCAAACAGCGCGCGGGCTAGGGCCGAGGTGTCCTTCCGCCTCGCGGGATGCAGCCGGTGCACCAGCAGCACGGTCGCCTCGCGCCCTCCCGTCAGGAGGGGAGCGCGGCTCCGGCCAGGCTCCCGCGTGGCAGCACCGCAGTGGGACGGGAGCGCGCCGCGAGCTCGCGCGGGGAGAGACGGATGGGGCGAGCTGGCGTGGTGGCCTCCTGCACCGCTCAAATGTTTCCTGTGGATTGATAAAACCGATCCAAGCAAAATCTTAATGCTTCAGAGGACGTGCAAGGAGAAGGACAGCACAATTTATAGACTGGGGAATTAGCATAGCGTCATTTTCACGTGGTGGGGGTTGGCGTAAAAAGCCGTTATTTATTTTAGCCCCTCTGCAGTCAGGTTGCTCAGATGTGTCATGTAGCTGCCTTGGCTTCCTGAAGCCACCAGACTCTGCTCCTCAGGCTGTGGCATGTCTTGCAGCCGTCCCAGCCAGCTCGTGAGCTCGGGGTGCTGATGGTCACCCCGTGACCTGAGGGTGGATATTGCCAACAAATGTCTGGTGGCCTGGACTCAGCAAAAGCAAGAGTCGATGGGGGAAAGCACAGGCGTTCGTGTACAGTGCGCAATGGTGAGAGGGCTGTCCGGACCGAGGCTTCCAGATGTGCCTAATACGCAAAATGACATCAAACCATACTAAAAGCAGCAGAGGGATGGGGAAGGTGGGGGAGAGAGGGGAGGAAATCTTGTGATAAGATGAGAAAATCACTCAATATAATAGCTTTTCCTTCTTGCAAGTGTGAATTGCAAATGCAAATATACTTGGGTTGTGAATTTGTGCAATGCAGAAACACAGGCTTCCAAAGACATTTATCTCTCTCTCTTCAATTTTTGATGAAATACAATAAATGTGTTTTAAATCCCCTTCCTCCCTCCTGCCTGAAAAGGAATGTGCAAAGCTGTAACATTGTCTATTAACAAGACTGCAATTTTCTAAAATTAATTTTTAATGACTAATTTGTCTTGTTTTCAGATGTTTTATACAACACCTATAGTTTAAAACGTGTTTATTTCTCAGCAATGTCATCGTGAAGGAGAACTGCATTATTTCAGGATCTCCTGCTAAAACATCTGTAGCTGCTCTGCTCTCACCTAATATTTTGGGTAGGTGAGTAAACGACTGTCACAATTAAGTGAGAACTGTCCTGGAAGCATCCTTCCCCCAAGGCCAGGCACAAACGCCATCATCATAACAGGATTTTTGGGCGATGCTTCCCGCGGAGGGTGAGCAGTCTTGCTCTTGTTTCCCCCACTCTGCTTTTGTTAGAACAGTATTTTAACTGCAGTCACAAATAAAAGTCGGAGTGCCCGGTAAAGCAAAGCCTTGACCTCTCTTATTCAAATGGAATAAGCAGCAGCAAAGCGCAGGAGCAAGAGCAGCTGATAGTGTTACGTGTCAGTGTGCGCGTGGTGGGGTTGCCTTGGTAAAGCTTTTCCCCCCAAATGACTGGGCAGTGGAAGACGTACTGTGGAGACAAGGCAGATAGGGGGTGCACAGCAAAGCACGGGGGTGCTCCTGCAGTTACTGCTGGTGAAGACACTCAGCAGGGGCAGGGAGCTCACTTGGGCGAAGCCTCTCCTCTGTCTGTGCCTCAAGGAGGTTCACGGAGCCTTGCAGTCAATATTTCTGCCAGCAGAGCTCCAGAAGGAGCTTGCTGATGCCTACTGCCCGTCAGAGGTGGTTTTGTTGCTGTACGTGACCATGCAGCTGTCGGGAGAAGGAAGAGGTGTGCTTGCTTCCCACTGGCATTGCCCATCTAGGAGATGCACCAGGTGTGCAACATGCGGTTGGCTAGAGATTTTGTCATTAAAGTAGACAGCAGTTAGTGCCACTGTGAGTATGTGTCGTCTCCATACTGTAAACATGTAACTATTAAAAGCCTTGTTAATTCACAATACCTGGGAGCTGCATTATTCTTAATAACGAGCCTTGCATCTCAAATGTGCAAAAAAAAAAAAAAAATCAGGCTGACCTGAGCAGCACTGATGAACTGCGAACCTTAGCCAAAGGCTGCAGGCACTTTTTTTTTTCTTTGCTGTTCCTGCATTTCTGCTGCATCACAGTTTGGCAGGAATGCGCTGGGGGAGGCTGGGATTTCCCTTGCATCTGCCCCAAAACGTGGCAGGGGACGGCACCTGCGGCTGTTGCTGAACAGAAGTGCCCTCGCTCGGGGTCCCCGGCGGGGCTGTCCTCCCTCCTGCTGCTGCGCCCACACGCTGCCCTTCCCCTCTTGAAATTCCAGCCAAGCCGGGGCTTTCCCTGCAACAGCCTTTATGCACAGAGAAGAGAATTTAAGAAAGCAAAAGAAAATACCTTTGATTTGCTTTCTTGCTCTCATAATTCCCCTATGTGCTTCTTCCTTCCCGAAGGCGTCGGTGCGTGCCCCCTCCTCGCCTTTCTCTGCTGGTGGCTGTCAGCGTGGTGGCTCGGTGCCGGGGGGACCCCGGGGCGGGGGCGAGCGGATGCCCTGGAAGTGATGAACAGGGTGTGTAGAAGTGTCTGCTGGGAGGGGAGGCACAGCTGTGGGTTTTTCTTCCTCCTCCTCACTCTGTGAGTAATTACATGTGGGTGTCTTAGAGTGGGAGTATTTACAGATACTCCGTATTTTTGGAGTGTGGAAATCTTCCCTTTGTAGCACTCCAGCTATGAAAGGTAATAAAGGTACAGTGTGCGCCATCCTCTCACGGCTTTTAATGGAACTTTAATTAGAAATGACAATGGAATGTTAGAAAAATTGTAGAGGAATTTTCATTTTCAAAGGGGTTTCTAGAGGAATTGTAGCATCTCTAATGCTTGTGAGCACAGTGACTCAGGTAATTTTACTTTATGGATAATTGAAAAGGCACTGCTTATTACTAAACTCTTAGTGAGATTTCTGTATAGCAAGTGGCTGTTAGGGTGACCCTCACCTCTGCAGGGCATGTACAAGCAAAATGCCAGAAAAAAAAAGTTTGGGCTGTTGAACATCTGGGTTGTTTTCCACCCTGAGCTTGGGGAGCAGGTCAAACCCAGGGTTTTCCTTCCCAGTAATAAGCACACACAAAAAAAGAGTTTAAAAATACTTAAGAACCTTCCCTGGCTCGTGGTGAGCGCTGCGCTTCAGGACCTTGCCCAAGGCGGCCAGGAGCAGCCCTGTCCCCAGGAGCCGGGGGTTACAGCCTGCGGCTGGGCACCCTGCGGCTGGGCACCCTGCTTTTCATCGGCAGTCACTTAGGCGTTTTCTTTTATATTCCTGGCACAAAACTGATCTCAAAGCTTGTTCTGACTGAATGGGCAAAACCTCTTTGTTAGAGAGAGGTGTCTGATCCCAGGCAGGTAAGTAGCGGGGAACTTGTATGCAGAGGGAATAGTGAAAGTTCTTCTACAAGAACTCGCCAATGCCAAGCCCCGCTCTCTTGCGTAGGCCAAGCTGCGAGACCAAACCCAGCCCGGGCGCTCTGTGCCGCAGCTGCCTGCTGCACTGACGTGGGTCTGCGCCCTGGCGCGTCTGCCAGGGACGCTCTGTCGCTGGCGGAGAACCTCGCATGGTTGCTGCTGCTGTTTTGCCTCCTCTTGTAACAGACAGCCTAGTGCGTTTCATGCGTGGCGCTGGGCCGTCTGCCTCCCTGCTGAGCTCCAAGAGGTGTCTGCTCTCGCACCTGCACAGGAACCCCCAAAATCGGCATGAGAGCCGATGATGGTCAGACAGGGCTGAACCCATGAAATTAAGAACTGTGGGGCTAGGCATCTCCTTACCCTTGAGCGAATGCAGGTGACTGCTCTGCTCCGCTCCCAGGTCGTCAGACGTGCCTTTGTTCTGCGCAAGTCCCGGTGATCTCGGAGCCAGCGGTTTGCCAGCTGGGGCGGTGGCGTGGAGGAGGACCGCGAGCCAGAGGCCCCTTGCTGAGCTCTGCTCGGCTGTGCTGCGCGCCGCCCACCATGGTGGGAGCCTGGGGACGGAGGTCCTGCTGGTCCCATCTGGGGTTTTCTCCGCTGCGGCGGGCATCAGACCCATCTCCCTTCCCCTCTTGCCCTGGCGGCTTGGCGGTTAGCAAAATAATGCTCACCCCTCATCATGGGCGAGGGGATGCAGGGTACATGGGTCTTATTGCTTGTGATGTATTTCCAGCTAAAATGGAAAGCATAATTTTGTTTATGCTTGAAGAGGAGCAAAGGGTTGTTGCTCTTTCTGCAACACCATCTCCTGGCCGGTTGCCTGGGGTGGCAGTGACTTGACCAGATACCTCCTCAGCGTGGGAGCTTTACACCCCTTTGTTCCCCTGCACTGCTTGGGCTCGCGTTCAGATCTGCGCTGGTTCTTTAAGCAAGTCTCCAGCAGCTTCAGAGGAAAAAAACCATTTAGTCTGTGTGGTTATATCGAGAAATCTACTGGAAGAGTAAACCCTGGGTAAACATCCTCAATTTGCTGCCTCCTGAAATAGAGCAGCTTTTAGAATTTCAAGCCACAATTTGTATTCAAATGAAGGTCATTTGAAAGGTGTAACATAGTAAACAGCCATTATTTCATTTTGATAGTGGTACTAAAATTATAGTGTTGGTTGAATTATTTTAGTATAGGACCATTACCATCTCCCTAAAACACTTATAGGAATTTTTATATCATTGCTGCAGTCCTGAAATTAGAGGAAAATTAAAAATCACACGGCTGTGGTAGTGAAGTCATTTTTTGAGAGCATGCCTTCATTTTATTGTACGTTCTTTTTCCCTCAATTCTATGCCAAAAGAGAGATGCACGTCTTCTGTCTGGGGCTGCTGCTGACAGATTGCTGCTGCTGTTTCTCTCCCATTTACTACAATGATACATTTCTGCTTTGACTGCAAATTGCATTAGGATAGCATCCTCATCCCTGCAGCAGACACTGTGCTGCGCATTGCTCAGCAGCTCCTACCCGCGTGTTCGTTGTGCCCTGGTGCTTATGGCTTGAGAATAACGCATTTATTATCAGTGACACCTCAAAAGTTATCAGTCTTCCCTGGAAAAAATGTAATGCAAAGCAGTATAGACAGAAAAAAGGATGGCAAAATGCTACAGGGGAGCTTTGGGGAGCTTTTGTAAATCTGCAGGTGAGTGCTGAGCTGGGAAGAAGAGCTAGTGGATGTATGGCTTGCCAAGGAGCGCGCGGAGCAAGCGGGAGCTGCAGCAGTGGTCCTTGCAGGGAAGTGCCATTCTCCTTTCCTGCCTTAGCATCGCGGCGGCTGCAGCACTGCCGAGCGGCTCCAGCTGGGGAACCCGCGCAGGGAACCTCGGCGCTGGGCAGGTAGCGTCCCCCTCGTGCCCCGTGGGGGCTGTGGGCTCAGCCCCAGGAGCCCTTGTCCTGCAGGAGATCCCACTGGCTCGAGCTTCAAGTGTGAAAGTGTCTTCTGCTGGCTTCCGTGTTTCAAAATGGATGTGTTTTGGTGCGCCTCCAACTGAACAAGGCTTCCTGGTACATTTGGCCTCCAAAGCAGTTGCCGGCAGTGACGCTGAGCGTTTGCCCTGCTGTGGCACGAAGTGTCGCGGTGCTGCCCGCACTGCTCAGTTTCCTCTCTTTATCCCAAGCCTCGAATGCCAGCAGCCCAGGGCTCCTTTCAGGGGGGCAGACCCGGCTGTTTGCTGGGGATGGGCAGAGAATTTCACGTAAGTGACAAAGTTGTGCCTCCAGTCCCCAGTTTGGCCTGCCCTGACGGCAGGCACTGGCCAGAGGCTGAGTGTTTGAACGTGCTCCTTTACAGCTGCCAGAGTAACTGCGAACGGCAGACTGCACTTATTTACACTGCATTTAAAGTAATGCGTGAGGGGAAGATGGCCCTAATGGTACAGAGGCAGTGATGTTTGTAGCTATAAATTAATGGCCATAATGCGGGGAGGAGAGCTTGAAGTCAACAGGGATAGCTCTCTGACGACATCGCCTCAGTGCTCAGCCGCAGTCAAAAAGGCTGTGGCCGCCTGCATCGCCTGGCTTGCCCGCTCAATGCGCTGTAGGGCGCGGGTGCCAATGTCTTCTGTCGCGTGTCCTGGCTCCGCAGCCCGAAGGTGAGCGTGGGTGCGCCCGGTGCCCTGGTGCAGTTGCACCAGCTCATCCCTGCTTGTTTTCACTGCTGTGTTTCTGCACCTGCAGGAGGTATTCAAGGAACTCAGAGAAAGCAAAATTGATCTGTCTTCTGATCTGAAAATTAATCCCTAAGAACAAGTTTCTGCGCAACAAAGAGCCAAGAGGGGAACGTGCCTATGTGTGCATCCTGAGGAAATGCAACTTTGCCATGGTTAGCTCTAATAAATGTGCCAGCCACTTTCAGGTAACTAAGGACTGGTCTGGGATGGCTGGTAGATGGAAGAGCATTAATATAATCTTCATGAAAAGCTGAAGTCTTAAGAAAATAACTTCTTTCCCAATCTAGGAGTTGACCTGTATGGCTTAATTTCCATGACACGCTGGTCTGCATCTGTTGCTTGTTATCCTCCTTGGTGGGATGCCCAGCACTCTCGGCACACGGTAAAGCTGTGAAGGTTTACGTTGATGAATGACAGGAAAAAAGCTGTTTCCTGTGAGTCAGTATTTTCACAAGCCCAAATATTAGTGCACATAAAATCAGCCTGTTATTGAATCAAAAGAAATACTACATTTGTGAACAGAAAATGTGTGAGAACACGTTAGTTCGACTAATACTTCCTTTGGAGCGTTTCAATTAGCCGTGACTTCGATAGAACAGTTCCTGCCGGCATCCACGGGCTCAGTGGCTGGCTCACGGCGGTGCCCGGTGGTGGCCCAGGACAGCGCGCTGAGCTGGGCGCAGGTCCCGCTGGCTGCGGAACCGGCGGCTGTTACGGCAGGGAATGAGGTGGTGTTGTGCAGCCCATAATGAACCTAATGCAGATTTTTCAGTGAAGGAAGGTGCCATTATATCACCTTACTTCAGTGCTCATTGTCATTGTGTTTTATTTAAAAAATACTTGTGCAGGAGAATAGCTATGCACTTAAAATCTGTCTGCATTTTTTTTTTTTTAGGAATACATATAATAAAACTTCAAGTTAATAGAATGAAAATAATTTCTACAATAACAGTTCCAGCAAATCTGAGCATTGCCGGGTGAAGGTGGCTAGACAGAGTAAGGCAATTACGTCTATTATTAGTAGCACAGTGGAAGGATTGATGTACAATGGGCTGCGCGTAAGCAGAAGCCGTCAGACGTGAACTAAATTTTAATAGTGAAATTCTCATAGATTATAGCTCCCTTCATTAACATTTTCACACTTCGCTGACTAACAAATGAGGAAAAGGGCTTTCTGTACCAGTGGATTTATAATGCTCTGAATACACTCTATACCTCTGTATGTGCCAAAGCTTAATCTCCCCTAACCTACAACTGCTGGAGGATTAACTCTTTCTGCTTCAAATACTGCCTTTCGTTTAGGGCACGGAATACATTTGGGAAAGACAGCGCTTTGCTCGTTAAGCGCAGTGAGAGCAAAGCAGGGCATTGCCATGGTTAGCTTATTCCCCAGGAAGTCTCTTGCATTTACTTCACTGGAAAACGTAAACTGGTGTCAGCAGCTTGGAGAGGCCAAGGCCATTATGTGTGACTGTGGTGTCTGTGTTCAAAACCACAGCTCTCTTGGGTTTGGAAGTGTGGGGTTTTTGTTTTTTTTTTTCTTTCTCATGGCACTTTGGGATTTGAACGTAGTTATTTGCTTGCATAGAGCAGTTTAAGGGGTTTTTGGTTTTTTAAATTTGATTCTTGTCTGAAGTGGCATACTTCACGTGAGATGGGTGAAAAGCCTTCATGATCCATCGCAGGGTGCAGAGCGTTCTTTGCGTGCTAATATGAAAAGAGGTTCTGTTATATTTTTAGACCTAATATCTCCATCCATGTGCGTCAGATGCCTTGCACCTGCCTCTCTCCTCGCGTTCCTGAAAAGGGCTGATTTCCAGGGTTTCATCGCATCTCGCATCGTGGTGGCTGCAAGGGAAGCCCTGACCATCTCTGTGCGGCTGGGGGATGTGGGCACTTCTCTTGTTGGGCTTTTGTACGCTGCCTTTCTGTAAGGTGCCTTAAAATACCTAATAGCAACTTGCAATTCAGAAGTGAAGGTGGTACAACTCCAAACGTAGTCTGGATTTGTGGTAGAGCTGCATGAGCTTCCTGCAGCACAGAGAGGAACAGTCAGCAGGAGACCCAGCCGGTTGGTGCATGGGGGAGCCCTGAGCCAGCGGGCGAAGGAGGATTAACTGTCCGCGATATTTGTTAGCTGTTAGAGGGCGAGAGAGAGAGGAATCAGGGCTGCAGCAACCTCGACCCACTCAGCGGACAGCACCGGGCCCTCCCCAGTGCCGGTGGCACGAGGACGCGCCGCGGCTGTCCTGGCGGGCGGTGGTGTCCCCGCTGCGCTGCTCGTGGCGCGGGCCGACTGCCGCACGCGCCTCGTGGAGGACCTGGTTTTGTTGCACCAAGTGGCTCCTGTTGAAATCGTCCTTCCTGTGCTGCGCTGCAAATTAACAGTCTGACCTGCACACAGTGAAAACCCAAGTATTGCACAAAGTAATAGTTCTTAGGTGGTGGAGACGCACACAGAAACTCATTTAATGACCTACAGCTCCCAGAATAGATTCTGAAGGCTGTACAATTACCCTGGAAAAGCCCAGAAGAAACAACAGCATTCCTCAGTCTCTGCAAGAGACAGAGGCTTGATGGAGCCTATTGTTAGGAGGAGAGAGGAAAAAGCTGTTTGAAATGTGTCAATTTAATGTAAATACTTCCAGCAGGATTTTGCAGACATATCTATAGCAAAATATGACTGTGCATGTGCAGGTCGTGTGGAGACTGGCTCGGAGAGGTGCCGAGCACACCCACAGGTTCCTTTAGGGCTGGATGTGGCCCCGTGGGCTTTGCGCGTGAGGCCACCGAGACATGCAGCGCTGTGCCTGCCGCGTGGTTATATTTAAGCAGAAGGGATTGTGCCTTTTTATGAAAGGAAAAAAAGCACGTTCTGTGAGTATTTTTAGTGAAAATCTTTGTTGGCGATAAACTGATTCTCAATAAAAAGAAGGAATATTGTGCAAATAAACCTCCCTTTAATCTATAATTCCCCAAATAATTTAAGACGTGAATTTTCTAATTTCTAGCTGTACCTCTGGCAAAGTTCAGATTCTTTATGGTCTTTGATGTGTTACTGCTTGAACTCTAGGGCTTTAGTTACATGAGGAGAGTGCTGTTGTACGTACACTGGAAAGAGCATAAACTCTTAAAGTTCAGAAATTTTGCTGCTTTACGTATTATACAGAAGCCCACACAAGTGAGACGTGACTTGGGAGGAGCTGTCCCACACCGTGGCATGCCACCTCCTCTTCCTCAGCCTGACCGTGCCACGGCTGACCCTTCTGGGGACTCAACAGGGAGGGAGAAGTCGCTCATGCTCCCTTAAAGGTGCTCTCACAGCAGGGTGTTGGCTGCAGGCCGGCGCAGATCCCTCCTGGCCGGACCTCCTTCGTGCAGCGCTGCGGCCGCGTTGTGCCAGCGGCGGGGTTCACGTGTGAGCCCTCGCTGCGGGGTGCGCTGGGTTGTGCCAACAAGCACCCAAGGCTTAACGTAATGTGATAAATCTCCTGGAATTAAAAAGGCTGCTGTAAAAGAAGACTAGGAGTTATTCTGCATGTACACCAGGGTTCAGATGAAAAATAATTGGCTTCATTGTGCAGTGGAGGAGATTTGACTTACAAAGAGAAACATCCCAAGCGGGGACAGTGGTTTGGCAGTGAATTGGGTGACTTTGTGAGGTTGTGGGAATCTTTGAATTGGGGATTCTGGAGAAAAGGCTAGCCGAAAGTTAGCGAATGGTGGTCTCGGTCATCTTGCAGGTGTCTGGGCCGGGAGGCCTCCAGCGCGCCGTGCAAAGACCGCTGGAGGTCACTGCCTGTAGCCCTGTTTCTACATCGGGAAACACAGGAGAGAGCCCAGGCCAGGGGTCTTGGGAAAACTTCCCATGCCACGTGTGTATGGCACGAGGTGGAATTGGGGCCGCCTCGTGCCGGGGGGCTCCGGCCATCCCCCCAGCGCTGCCTGTGGCACCAGAGGTCCTCTCGTGGCGCGGGGGCGGCCCCTCCACAGGGGCAGCTTCAGCAGGAGGGGACGTGCTGCCGGGACGGGATGCCCTCGGAGATAAGTCTCGCAACCTGTTCCATATTTATTATGGGCAACAATTTGACTAACGGAGAATTTAGATTAATAACATTCAGCCTGGAGAAGTAATTTCCTTTGAGAAAGCGATTTACATGTACTCTGCCAAAAAGAGCCGTCACCGCTCTCTCTTGTCGTGTCAGCTCAAGTAATGAAGTTGAAAATAACATGGAAGGTTAATAGGTCCTACTTATCTCCTTAGAGCCGAAAAGGAAGATTTACAGTGTGAAGTCTGTTTTGCATATTTCCATTGGAAATTGAAAGGTTTTTCCCAGACAAGATTTATGAAAACTCGTGGTTAAAGGGTGTGTGCTCTGTTATTGCTCATCACTGAGGCAGTAGACCTCTCCATCCTGGGAGATGTTTTCATGCCTAAGAGGGAGCCGTGTTTCCCTGGGTCGCTGACCACGGACTTTTTTGGATGCCAGAGCTGCCATTCAAGCGAGAATTATTTTTAACTGACTAGATCTCCTTTAAGCCTGGAAGTTTGTATGTTTGTGGCTGCCGCACAGTGGTTAAACCCATGATGTTTCAACCCGTTTTTTTCCCATGGAGCTATCTGCTGAATGCTAATGGAAAATACAGATTATGAACTTGCCATTGTCTTGATGTGTTAAGAGGAGTAGAGGGCGGCCAAGTAGGCTCCCTAGCTGCTTGTTGGGCTGCCTGTGGGTCTGCTTTTATTATGCCATCCTCTGGACTGTGGAATCTGCCAAATAGCGATAGATTCTGACATAAATTAGAGTGTATTTTATTCTGTGTAAATGCCCAGGGAAGATAATTTACATTATGATCCTTAGGACTGGAAGCAGCCAAACTGTACTTGTATGTTAGCCAGAACGTTCCCTTAGTTAGAAATAGTAATGACCTTGTCATAACTAGTGAGGACGCTGCTGTGTTATCTTTCAGTAATGCTGGAAATAAGTTGAGCCTCTCGTGTAATTGCACCTTTTTTTTCCCCTTTAAGAACATGTCTTGCTTACGTATGGATGATAATAGCATGCACAGGAGGGGACAATTCTCAGACATTAGAGGCCTCTCACTTCAAATTACGTTTATTAAATTCCCGAAGGACTCGTGGCACGTTATAGACTATCGCAGGAGTTATGTCATTTTAAATAGCAAAGCTCTGTAAGTTACAGCAATACAGAGAAGCTCTGAAATTCTTCTAATTTCCTCCTCTCGCTTAGCTTAAAAAAGGCCAAGTGATTGTTTCTTGAGCTAGAAGTCAGGGTTTCCTGTAATTGGGCAGATGAAGCCTGCAGTCGGTGTTCCCCCTCTCCGTGGGTCTCTGGCTCGCATGTGTCCCGGGAGCCTGTTTAGGACAGACGTGGAGTCACGGCAGCCGTCCCTGCCGCTTGCTTGAAGACATCTTGTGCGTCCCTGGCACGTCTGGAGGGCAGGGGAGGGTGACTGGCTCGCGTTGCGCCCGCCAGCAGGGATACTCGGAGGGACCCAGCCCACAGCCGGAGCGCGGCCCTCCTCTCTGCCGCTCGAGTGGATTTCGTGTGCACTGCGGGTGCGTTCAGATGTATAGCCACACTGAAAATAGCTTTCTTGCTGTTATTTCCTTCCATCAGATTTATGTTTGTGTCCTCCACAGATTGTTGGGCTCTTCCATACTGGAAGTGAAACAAACTTTTTAATAAATAAATAAATAAATAAAACACCATTGCATCTTGATGACTTAAATTGCTTAATGCATTGAAACCCACTTAAAAGAATAACTCTAAAAGGAAAAGAACTTTTAATAAATGTTCTGTCTAGCACAAACTGTAAAATATTCATTTAAGTTGGTTATTTCACATTACTGAGTAAGTGCAAGAAGAATTAAATTTCTGAACAGCTTCAGGTACAATTCAGTAATAAAATGAACCATTTAATGAATGAAATATTTAAAATAATTTGCATACATTAAGTGATGGAATACAGCACGTAACAAATGTAACTGGAGTTGGAGAGTAAAGCTGAGAGGACTAAATAGAAATTCCTCGGTGTAAATCTGAACAGGAGAGGCTTCCCTTCACAGCAGCGGTAAAACAAAGCACGAGAAGGGCGGTGTTGGCACTCGCAGGGGTACCGGGAGCGGAGCGCTCGGGTGCAGGCAGCTCAGTGCCGGGAGCAGGGGTGGGCACGGGCCAGGCTGCGCCTCGATGGTCCAGGCGCCCTGGAGAGCTGGCTTTGTTCACTGTTGTATGGAATGCGAAATTCTTTCTTCTTTGGCCCTGGCCAATATGTCGAATTGACGTTGTACGTGTATTTCATCAGCAGAACGAGCTTTAGCATAACGGGAGAAAGCGGAGACCGGACGCGTGCGCACGCTGCGCAGCTCCCGAGGCCGGCGGCTCGCTGCTGCCTGCAGCATGCGTGCCACCGCTCGCCGCCGGAGCGAGCGCCTCCGAGGATCGCGGCTGGCAGGTGCGCCGCAGAAACGTCCTCGCCGCGTCGCCGTGGCGTGTCTGGCTTCCCGAAGGCCTGCATGGCATTTTCCCGCTTCTGGTGACAGTGAAATTGTTTTTTGTGGGTTGCTAAGCAATTTCTATAATACTGCCTCTCTTTGGGTGATTCTGTATATCTGCAAATGGCACATCTTTCCTTTTTTTTTTTTTCCTCACAGTGCTAGTCTGTGGGGTGGGAATTGAGGAAATAGTGCTTTTTCCTCCCTATCTCTGACTTTATCACGTGAACCAAGCAAATTGCAAATGGGAATGATGCTGTCTGTAGACAAGGGTGTGAGCAGACATATCTGAAGCATTTTTGGCTAGGCAGCACAGGTTGGGTTGTGAAGGTGTGGGTCCCGCAGGAGCAGAGACTGCACCGTGCGGTCCCGTGTCCCCAAGCTGTGTCCCTGGAGCGCGCATTGCACCCAAAACACCTTGGCAAGGAAAAAGGGGCTCTCTGATCTCCAGTGTTGCTAAAAGCGGTCGAGGCAAGCATCGCTTCTGCTGCTTTTCCTGCTCTTTAAAACTCCCAGTGTCCCTGAACATGAACTATTTTTAAATGCACATGAGAGGCTGGGAGATCTCTGCATGCCAGAGGCTTCTCTTGGCAGCACAGCGCTCGGTGCAAGAACACGAAATTATTTGGGAGCTCCCTTATTTCAAAGGAATCCAGAAGACCTCTGATTACAATTATGTGCAAATCTCACCAAAATCAGGCTTTCAGAGGGCTTCCCCGAGAATCAAACCCCACTGTGGATCTGCAAGGGGAGGGTTTGGGGATTCCTGAACTGAGAGAGTACACTTCTTCAAAATACAGGTTCTCAGGTAAAGCGTCTCTCCTGGGAGAAGAGAGGTAGATGAGGTGGTGATTTTTTTTTTTTGACATTTCCATCAGAAAGGAACATTGTAATTTTAGATTGAGACAGAAGAAATGAGTCCTGAACAGTCCCCAGTACCTGCTTCTGCTCAGTGCGTGTGAAAATCTGAATTGAACATGGGGCTTGGATAGTCCTGTGAAAGCTGCAAATAACAGCTTTTGGTTTTGGTGTAATAACGTTATAAATAGCCTGGGAGGCTGGAGGGCGTTTTGTGACCCGCTTGTCAGTGCATACGTGGAGACAGGCTGTCCTCTGTGGAAATCCCAACGCCCCGCAGGAGCGTGAACTCGCTCCGCTCTTGGCGGCAGCGCGGGAACGCCCTGGCTCCGCAGCCCGCTGCTGTTGCGTGCTTTGGGTGCGCTAAGCCCGGCTGGGAAGGGGGCTGCTGGGCACTGCCCCGCTGTGGTCTGGTCCCAGCTGTGTCCGTCCACCACGGGTGAATTACAGTTGAAATGGTTTGGTTGGGAGGGACCTACAAAGATCATCTTGCCCAGCCGCCATGACCAAGGCGCCCTGTGCGCGGCAGGGCCGAGCGGGTGCCGTGTGCCGGCCATCGCCACAGGAGCAGCCTGCGGGGTCTTGGACCGAGGCAATTCTACGGAAAAGCCTCTCTTCACGTGTCCGCAAGCCTGTGCATCCTGCAGCATGTTCATTAACTATCTGTACCTGCCGTCCTGTTTCCTTTAAAACCCTGTGGGGCCAGATCCTCATCTTCTGCGAATCTGCACGGTCCTGCTGCGTTGCAGGACTTGTGCTAAATTCCATTAATTGTGAATCTGGCTTTTAACCATAAAGGACAAAGATGTGTTCTCATTCTCGCATGACTATGGTAAAGGAATTTCTACCGGGAATATGCGTCTTCATTCCCCTACTAACAGAAATCAGACTCTGCATTTGTCTCACTTCCTGGTACTTTTATTTTTTATTTTTAAATCTTTCTAAACCCAGCTAGTTCTATATTATACGCACATTTAGGAGCCTATTCTCTCATTGACTTGGGCTTTGTGATGGAGTTGTACTAATGGATGCTGAGCATGCATGTTGTCTCCTCAGAGCAGGGATCCCTGAGCTAGCATTTCTTTAGAACGGTTACAAGGTAAATTGGGGCCAGTTAAGGCAGCAAAAACCACAGGAATGGAAAATAAGAGGTAAACCTTGATACTTCCCCCATAAAAATAGAGAAAACATCAACAAGCATTAGGTGACCAAGTGATTTGTTCTCAGCAGGTCACTTCAGGAGGAGGTAGCTGCTAATTTATATGTGCCCATAAATTGCAGTTCATAATCAACACAGTGGCAGGGCTGGATTCTCAATTACATGCAATTAATACAGTATTTTCAGTTAGTTTTCCCTAACTTAAGTGCACTTTAATTCATTAAATTCTTTCTTCTTCTCCGTAAGTGGCTACCATTCTGGAAACTATATAGTGAAATTAAGTGTCCCAGGGAGTAAAAGAAAATCTGCCCTTAAAATAATTATCTAGTGACTAATGTATTCTGTCTTGACAGCTGGTTTTATAGATATATATATAACCTTCTGAAAGTCATCGCATCAGCCCTGAACTCCCGGTAGCGCTCCCAGGTCCAGCTTTGCTCACATGGCAGTTGAATGCTGCTGAAGGGACAGAAATCTTCAGGCTCCCAAGGTCTTGCTTTCAGGCTGTCTGAAGGTAGACGTGCTAGCACCGTTTGTTATCCCCTTTCAGCCCCGGCGGCGGCATCCTAGTTATAAACCAAAACCACAAATGGCTTCTATTTCGTCCAGCACAGAACGTAGAACTCTCCTTGTGCAGGGGCAGAGGTGGCTGCCCGGACAAAGTGGGCGCAGGACGGACCTGTCAAGTCTCTGGTCGTAGCCCTCCTGGAAAGGACAAACTGTAGCTGCTAGCCTGTTTTTATGGGTGAGCTTTTTAGACCTGGACTATCTCAATTTGCTCTTCTTCAGCCCTTTTCTGTTTTGAGGGTATTTTGTGTGAACAGGTGATTAGTAGTACCATGGGTGATGTTCCAGGTAAAACAGCACCGCTGATTCACCCGAAGGCGCTCTGTTCTTTTATTACTTTATCCCATTCCTTTTGCAGTCTGGCTCTCCCCTCTCCTCATTACCACGCTGGCACACCGAGCAGAGGTCTCTATCATGCTGCATGCACTGATGCTCTGATGATCTGGGATCACCTGGAGGTGATGCCATTAACTCAGAACCTTGCAGGCTGTATGAATAATGCATATTCCTCTTCCTGCACACGTTACTTTGCATTTTTTTCAACAATGTACTTTGTTTCTATCATGTTGATCACTCACCTAGTTTGTTTAGGTCTCGGCTGTTTTTCCAGCCTGTCTGATCCTGAATTGCAAATGCCTTTTGCTACATTTAAATTTCATCTTCTCAGTGCTCGTTTTCCTTTAAAGGTTGTTGGTAAATACTAAGCAATATGGGATGTAGATGGAAAACTAATTATAAAAGGAGTCAGGGAATCTCCATCTAGCTGGGAATACAGATCTCCTTGATGTCAAAAACTGACTCTCAAGACAGCTATATACTCAAAGATGGAGAAGAACATGTTCTGGCTCATCGCTGTCCCCAGAGACTGGGAGATCCCCGGCAGTCCCCAGGTTGTTTCTTTGCGTGATCCTTTGTGTCACTGCTTTAGTCACTCGCGTGAGGACCAGCTACCATTTGGGATAGTGTTTGGGACAGTATTGTGGTCACACGGCCTTCATTGAGCACAGCAGAATCCAGACAGCGGGGGGCCAGCTCTCACCAGGCAGCTGAGGCAGCTGCTACAGCCGGGGTGCCTGCGCTGCGTCACCAGCCTCTGGGACAGCGCATGGCGCTGCCTTGCGGCTTGCTGCGCCCCTGGGGCGAAGGGCTCCCAAGCCTGGGAATGCCCAGCTCGACCTGCTGCCTGCTGCACTGCGTCTGCAGCGAGCAACCTTTTGCGGAGAGCTGGCTGTTGGCATGGTCCTTACAGAACAACTGAGGTGCATTTCCTTCTCTCTGTTGAACAAAATTAAAAAATCATATGTATTTTAAATAACTTATGAAATTAACACATTACTGTGGGCATGAAACATACACTTGGATGAGTATTTAAGGTCCCCTCTCAGCAGCTGGATTGGGAGTACCTTAAAAGAAGGAGGGATGTCTTCACCTGTGCTGTAGATTTGCCTTGACAGCATGTTAAAGTCAATATTACCGTAAAAACATTCTGCTTTTATAACAGGCAATTTTGTTTTTGTTGAAAATACATTGTTTGATTTATAGAGCCATTCATTTACAGGATCAAGGCTTCAAATTGGAGCCAATTAGGTCTAAGAGTTGCTTTTAAAAAGCTTTTTCAAAAACCAAGAGCTTAAAGGTTAAAACTCAGTGAAATAAGCAGATAGCCAGCTGAAAGCTCTAAGGACAGGTGCATGAATAGCCTGCACAGAAGCCGCTGCTCATGACTGAACTTATACTTTAACGTACATTGCCAACAAGAGCATCAAAGTGTGTGGTAGCATGTGAGTTTCAATAACAAAGGTGGATAGAAATCCTGCCAGAAAAGCACAGGTGTGGTGCTACGTTCCACATCTCCCTCCTCTGTCCCTCCGGTGCCGCGGGTGCACTTTGGGCGCTGGTGCTGCGAGCGCCCCGTCGCGAGGCTGCGCTGGCTGGGCGCGGGCTGGGACCCCCTTCCCAGGCTCCGTTCCCTCTGTCCTGTGCCAGTTGCTGCCAGCTACAGCCCTGCTCTGTATGTGGCTAACCCCTTTTTCTATATTTAGTAAGAAATGCATCAGCATCCTTTTCTTGTTGTTTTTTTCTAAATTCCCTCTGTGAACAGAGCTGGTAAATAGCTGTCGCACTAAAAACAATGCCTGCCCCAGCCCTTGGCAGCCTCTTCCCCTTCCCTAGCTGAATGCTTTCAGTATGACAAAGTCCACCCTGGGCTGAGCAGCTCCGAAACATGCGCGCAGAGGCTGGGGAGCAGCGACGGGGAGCGGTGTGCTGGCACGCTGTGGCTGCGGCATCACCCCAGCTGGCGGCAGAGCCCCCGAGCTGGAGCTGATCCCCACCCCAGCAGCAGACGTTTGGATGTCTGTTTGTTTGGAAGGAGGAAAAAAACAAAAAGGGCAGCAGAAACGAGCCACTTAAAAAGGTGAAAACCACGAGACAGCCTGTAGTGCTTAACCTTTGGAAAATATTAGTGCTATCAGGCTTCTCTCTCTACTTAACAACACACAAGCGAGCTCCAGCCCGGCCTGCAGTGGTTCTCGAGCTGCTGCTTGCAGCCAGAAGGTGACCTGGGATTGCGTAAGGAGACGTGCTGGGCAAACCAGCCAGACTTATCCTGGCACTTGTGCCCCTCTGGCACACAGTTCGTGGAGTCCTTCTGGAGCACAACGTGCAGGACGTTGGTCTTCATCGCGCTCCAGGCCAGATGCCCAGGTGACGGATTGGATGGGCAGGGGCTGCTCTGCCCCCTCTGCAGACAGAGGGCAAGGGCAAGGTAATTTGCTTTAATTTTGGAGGGCTCAGCTTTCAAGCAGCCACAAGGAAAAGCTGATGGCTGCATCCATGCAGGTAGTACGCATTCTGCAATGAACAGAGAACACAATGAGCAACAGGATGTCGGTGTTCCCTGCGGGGCCATCCCGCCCGTGCTCTCTCCCATGGCCAGGAGGTGGGGAGTGCTCTGTTCCCGCGCGGCCGCCCTTGGGCTTGCGGCACGTCACCATCTCTGCCCGTGGATGTCGTGCCCTGCTGTCAAGTAGCTGTACCTAGGGTTTTACACTGACTTTCTGGTCAGCTCCTTTCCAAGGAGAAATGCAAGAAAGCCTGGGCGGGTTGTCAGAGTGCTGTGCTGGTGCTACTCAGAGCTGCAAGTGTCTCCTGCTACAGAAATGCTTCTCCTTTTTTTTGAGTGTTTTCTCATAAGTGAAGAATGAATCTCAGGCCTCTGAAAATAACTTCCAAAGAATTTATAGTTCCCTGATGTTGCTCTGGTTTTTATGCTGTTTACTTTCCATTCTAAAATATCAAATAATTCAGTTGGTGGGTGAGTTTTCAGTGTGGGTAGTACTGAATGAAAAATAGATGGCAGCAACCGTTCTGTCTAGGGGGTCAGTTCTGCTGTGACTACCCAAGACTAATGGCACAGGATTAATAATACAGGCTTGTTTAATATTCATGGCCTTCTACTTATGTAGACCAGAAATATTTTCACTTTTATGCCCTGCAAAAGCTGTGAAGGGAGGACAGTTTCATTGCAGCTGTGAGTGTAATGAGTTGCACAGGAACTGATCCTGTACATTAATCAGCATTTGTTAGCTGTTTCTAGAAACTTGACCTATCGTTCCCATTACTGCTAAGAATCCACTGATTTACTAGATTAGATTTGGCATGTACATGCAGGACTTGAAAACCACAACCTAGCAGCACTAGCTAGGAATTGAAAATTGCAGCCAGGTTCTAATACTCATTTTTCATAGTTTTTTCATTTTAAACCTCAAGTAAGTAACGGTTATAAGAAGGAGGAAGAACTTAATGAGCCATGAACACTAAAAATGAGGAAAGAGAGCCTAACATTTAGATTTACAACACAATTTACTGGATTACCAGGAATATGGAAGAAGATAGAATGGAGTTCAGAAGTACATGCACCCACCTTAGAGGAACAGGCACATAAAATACAGGCTTCCCAATGTGTTGTTTTTCCTGGCAGCCCATCTCTGAGTGTGAGACGTCGGCGTACGTACCGACTGCAGACTGTAAACGCGCAGCAAGGCAGGCGGTGGGATGCTCGGCTGAGGGGACGTGCCGACCAGGGCGCAGGAGGGTGCCGTTGTGCCCTCCCGAGGTGTCGTGCCTGCAGCAGGGGACACAGGGAAGCTTCACTTCGTCTTTCTTTAAAAATGGGAGCTTATATTAACGTACTAAAGGAGGTGGAGCTGTAACCTGGAGTTTGGACAGGGAATTGCAAGCAGTCATGGAGAGTGAAAAATTGTATACACCGATTTAAAAAAAACAAGATTCAGGTGAAAGCTGTGGCACTGGCACATATTCAGTTTCAAGGCACTATGGAAGTTGATATTTGAGAAGCAGTGCTGCTTCATTCCAAGGGGTGAGCAGGAGGTGGGCATGGAGTTGGTCTGGGGCTGTTACACGTAGCTGAAGCTTTGAGTCGTGTGAGTGAGAACTTCAGCAGGGCATTCATCACCCCGGTCAGACAGAATGTGTGTAACGGGACGTGTTTGGTACTGGGAGAGACTGAAAACACATGAAAACTACCTGGAGGCTGAAAGGAGGGACTTGGTGAGAAGAATCAAAGAGCTAACTGGCCTCATTCTGCTCTGGGGAGGAACACAAACTAAAACAAAGGGAAGGAATTGTTTGGGATTTTTCTGCTTTTTTGTCACTTGGTAGGTGCTGGGGCACTGGTGCTGGAGACCATCACGCAGTAGCTGTCTGATGATTCAGTGTCACTGCGCTAGCTTGGGTCTTGACCCAAGAATAAAATTCTACTTTCTAAGGCTTTTTTTTTTTTTTTTTCCTTTTCTTTTCCTATTAGTAATGAGCTCAAATGGGTGGCAGAAAGGAGAAGGCAAACCAAGCTTCTGCCCCCATGACTGCAGCTTCTGAGATTCCTGATAATATTCCCAATACTGGAATTTAAATGTTGCCGTGAAGATCAATGTCCATACGCATATAGTGCTTAAATGCATGTAATCAGTGTACCTGAAAACAACATTCTCAGACTATTGGGTCTGTAAAGGAAAAGGAAGAAGAGGAGGTAAAGTGTTAGCTGTGCTTTTCAGTGATTTGGAAATCAATAGTTACCTTTTCACATCTTCATTTCCATTTAATTTTTTTTCTACACCTTAGACTTATTTTCATGTATTTTTCTAACCTATTTTGAGCTGCATTTACATCTGCTGTTTTGGGGATCCTTAGTCCTGCACCAAAACCTAATAATTTCTTACATGTTGGATCTTCAGAGAAATGCTTTTATGACCTGTAACATGGGACTGCGGCACTGGGTGATGGGAGGAGCGGCGGGAGTTATATATTGCAAAGCTTTCAGTCCCTTCCTGCTTGTTCTGGGGATAGTGCATGGCATAGTTCAGCCACTGAAGTGCACACGTTCTTGGGTTTGCTGCAAAGAGCAAATCTTATCACCAGGCAGCTGGATTATCTGTTTTGTTCCAGTCCAGTTATTTACGTGGAATTTCTTCTCTGCATCAGCTCTGAAGAGCTCTCTCTTCATCAGCACCCCGCTTTGTGGCTGTGCTCCTCACCCCTGCCCTTTGGTGCTGGTGAACCCGGCATTCCCACGGCAGAGCCCATGGCGCTGTGCCCCCCGGCCTGCAGCTGCCACGTCCTGCCTGATAGAGGGAAGGCGTTTTTCTTAATTAGTGCCGTAGTGGGATCATTTGTAATGTTTTAGGTAATAATACCACAAATTTCAAAAGGTCTTTTTCATCCCATTGACACTCTAGTTTTTGTTTGAGATTTATTTGGATAAATTGGGTAGATGTCTGGGAAAGAGAACAAATACCTGCTGATATTTGATTTTATTCACACAGCTGTGTGATGAAGAAAAATGGCAGCAGAAGGCCTTAAACTCTATTATATTGTCTCTGGGAAGATTTGTGAGGGATATTTGGGTCCTAAAAATAGAATTTCAGAGCCTTATTTCTGCAGTTAACTGAAGAATTTTCTTGTCTGTGTTTCGAGGTGACCAGAGAAGGCTTTAACAAACAGGCACAGCAAAGTCACTTGTGGTAAAACGCAGAGGAACTGTTTCCTGACGCTGCTTCAGCTTTTTACGTGTGTGAATGTTGCACTGCAAGAAGCTTTTGATTTCTGCTAAAAGACAGGTCTGTGGCCTGTGAGTGAGGAGTAATTAATTTACATAAATATTTGAAGAGCATTCATCTATTGAAGTTTCTCCTCTTGTTTTACTCCTGTATTTAATACAGGTTTGTCTTCCATTTAGATTGTTTTGTTTGAAATGGAACAATACAAAATGATGGACTCTTGCCGCAGAACTGCATCTGGTGATGCAGTGGCTACCCATCTTTACAAAGGGCAATGACAAGCCCATAGTCTGTCATAGGCCCCCTTTCTTTTTGGACCTTGAATACTTAATAAAATATTTGGAAATTGTATCAGCACACTCCATGGCTTCATTTCAAGAACTTTTCATAAACTTTTGTAGGTCTTGTTTTGCTCAGTTATGCTGCTGCAAATACTGGAATGCTCAAGGCTTTATCAGTACAATTTTATCTGTTCACAGGTACGAAACAAAAAAAGAAATATTATGACAGTGACTAGCTTTGATAGAATTTATTTTTAAGTTTGAATGTTTACACAATGATATAGGGGCATTTGTGCTATATTTACAGTCCCTCAGACAGCTGGAAGAGTCTTCCATGTAAACAACAGAAGAGGAATAAAACCATTAAATAACCATTTAAGGTAAACTTTATTATTTAGATAGGTGTTTAGGAGAAGAGAGATCCTTGCTCATCCATCTCATGGAGGGCAGGAGGAGGGTATATGAAGCATGAAAGTACTGGCATCCAAGATAACATTTTTACTAATTAAGATTTGGGCCCAGGTTGGAGAGGACTGCTGAGTTCAGAGTAGGGCTACTCTGCTTTATCAGAGTGCAATATAGAAGGTAAAATGTACCAGTTACTGCTCTTTCCAAATTTCTTTGCTTTGTGGCTGTCTGACCAGCATCATCATTCTACCACAGTTTTTATCATGATTTAATATGTATCTTTTAAGAAGGATTTTAATTCCCTGTTTGGAATAAGAAATGCCATAAATCAGACACAGAATCTTTTAACATTTACAATTTTAAATGAATTCCTGTTGAGAGTCTCTTAAGCCAGATTTATATCTGATTTTGCATTGAACTGTGTCGTTATGTGGGACTGAAAAACTCTTACAAAATTAGACATAATGCAAAAACATGCTGAAAAGACAGGTCTGCAGAAATGTGGAACATTATTATGTTAGAGAATATTGGAGTGAAGAATATGCAGAAAGGGACAATTACCATAGATATTTTCCTTTTAATGACCCTTGCACAATACTTTGGTGGAAGGGTTTGCTGATGTCTCCTTACAGGAATAAGCAAGTTGAGAAAGCACTGATATTTCCACCTCATCTGGAATTTCAGCGTAACTGCGTCACTGCGAAGAGCAGGCCTTTTGCTCGCTGCCCGCACGGTGGAGCGGGGACGAGCTGGGCTGGGCAGCGATGCTCATGGCACGAGAGGGCAGCCCTCTCCTGGGGTGCAAGCAGGAGTCGCCTTGCGCACCAGGGCTGGAGGGGCCACGCACGTGGACCCGTTAGCAAGGCGCCCGTGGCCATGTCCCTCGTCCCCAGGGGAACACGCAGCTGGTTTCCGATCTCAGACCAAGCGGGGTTTGCTCTGGGGCTGGATGGAGGCCTCCCCAGGGGCACACAGGCAGCATCCGTCCCGCGTCCTGTGTTGCCCAGATGGGCCCCTCTTGCTGCTGGTGCCACTGCAGGTGGCTGAGGAACAGCGTGTACTTCCGTGCCCTTGAAGGGCCTTCAGCAAAACAAATGTGGGAGCAGGAGCTTAGAAGTCATTTGGTTTTCGTTACTGTTCATTTCATGTATGTATTTTATTCTTTGAGCCTCTGTAGTTTCTCAGCCAAATAATCTTAGTGGCAGGTTGCAAATAAACAAACCCCAATGTTTCCCCCAAAAACGTTTCTTAGACCAGTAGTGTAGATCCATACAGCCTCAATCCCGCAAGTGTCCTTCAGCCTCCTTGTTTGCCAAGGCTGGAAATGTCAGAGCCGTGCCAGTCCATGGGGATGGGAGGCGTGGGCTGCTTAGCGAGAGGGGCCGTGTAAATACCAGCTCGTTCCGACAGTGCTTTATGAGCACATAGCATACAGCCAGGGCACAGAGCAATGCGCGTGCTCTGTCTTGTTGCTGTGATGCTAAGGGACTCCCTGAGCTCACTTATGGACTGTGGGGACTGTCATTTACTCCTGGGTCGCTCTGGTGAGGTTAAGAAACCCTTGTAAAGGAAAGAAGCTATGCTGATGGCACCGTATACAGACAAATCACACCAAAAACTCCAATGCGCATCCGATGTGTTGGAGAAGTACAAATCTGAGTCTTGATGTATGTTCAGAAGTGGAGAAGTGTCTAGAAAGTGCATTTAAATACCTACCTGTAAAAGCATCTATCAGCTTCCCATAAATAAACCTTTGTTTCATGAGTTTGCATACTCTTATACATTTATTGCTGTTACTGAAAAGTCTATAGCGAGCTTGAGGATTATGAGAACAATACCTTGATTCTGGAGATGGAATTGCCTTTCACCAGAGAATGTGCCTGTTTGTATTGACAGAAGTTAATGTAAATAGCTTTGCAGTTTTTTCTCTCTATAGATCTCCTCTAATATCTGCTATTGGATTGTTCCATTGATAGGGGTTTAGCTTTAAGCACTTCCTTACCTGCAATGAACTTATGCTTTCCATTAAAAAATGGAAATCAAGTGAGTTTGAATTCTTCCAATTTAGATAGAAAATAAGAAGTTAAACTTCGTGCATTTGCTGATGATGTGGTACTTAAACCTGAATAAAGTAGGGAAAAAGATTAAATTAATAACACAGACACTGCCTGAAGTATTACTTCAGTTACTGCTCATGCAACTTAATTTAACTTTGCTGTTGTACTGAAAAAGCCGAAAGAGCTAAATATTCTCAATTTGTCTTTCTTGATTGAAGAATACAATAAAAATACGAGGTACTGACTAGAAGATGCGTAATAACATAGCCCAAATTCCTTAGCAGGGGAAGAATTTGAGAGAGGTGGAGGGAAAAGGAAGCTCACTGAGCTCTGTATCAAGCATGAGGTTGGGATGTTTCGTACGGAGGTCCCTTGTATTTCTCCCTGCATGACAGCTGGGTTGGCGGGGGCTTGCTTGCTGCGGTACCGAGCTCTGAGATCCGATGCTTGCTGGCTGCTCCTGGGGAGGGGCGTGGGGTCCCAGCGCCAAAACGCCCTTGCTGGGTTTCGGCCCGGGCACCCCGAGGGCTCCCGGAGGCTCGGGTGTAGCCCAGCCCTTCCAACTCCCTGAGCCTCGGGTTTGCTGAAGCAAGCAGTACCTGGAGGGCATCCCACCGCTGTGCCACCGTCGCACGAAACGCGCAGTGGTTGGATCCCGAGCTTGCCATTAAACCGCTTCGTGCTTATTCTGGCAGAATCAGGTGAGGCCTTTCCTCCAAATTTTTATTTTCGCTAATTTTTTTAAGTGAAGGATGCCCTTTAACTTTACCTTCATCAGGGCTCAAAGTCTCGCCTTGCCTACAATGCACGCCAGTGCCGCTACCAGAACTTCACGCGGGCTCTCCCCGCTGGCCGTAGGAGCGGCGCCAGCTCCCCCAGCCCGCCGGACGGGTCTCCCGGCCGCAGCACCCTGTGCCTGGCGAAGGGCGGCCCGGCACCGCGTGGGGACGGGCTCGGCGCGGCCGCGGAACGCCTGCTGTCTCCCGCACGGGCGTCTGCGAACTGCACCGCTGTTCTGGCTCAAATGATGTAAAACCACAGACCTCTTCACTGTCGTGCAGCAGTTAATACGCTGCAGATGTGTGTACCTTATTGAACTCGCTTTTTTCCCTCATAGCGTTTGAAGTATTCCATTGCTGTTTAGCCACTCTTCCAGGTTACTGAAGAGGAGTCTGGTTTGCAGTACTAAGGTGAATAGCAGCAGCAGGGGGACACTCTGCGTGCTCCTTTTAAATCACAGGGTTTAGTCCAAGGTCACTTCAAATAGTAATAATAAAATAACTGTGTAATCATCTGTGGGTGTTTTCCAGTAACCAGAGACTGAGCATTATTTAATACCACTCTTTTTCTGACTATCCCTCAGTTTAGGGTTTAAATTGAAGATAAAATCTATCTTAATCCTATTAGGCATTGACTGATTCAAGGTCTGATTTTGCTAATACTTGTGACTATCTGTACTTCTGAGACAAAGGATTCAGGACAACCATTGCTAAGTGTATTTGTGCAGAATTGTGTTCATACTATTGTAAAGACCCGTTATGTATTTAAGTTTGCTTTTATCTGTGTGCACATGCGTCTAGCAGGTAAAACTGCTGAGCAGATCTCATTCAACTCTGATGTCTTTTAATCACCAATTACTTGAATGATGTATTTTTTTTTCCTCCTTTTCATGTTTTGTAGACAAAATTACTTCATTTTATTCCAGTTTCTTTGTGCCAGGTCTGGTCTTGAAAATTAAGCATTTAAGTTGTCCTCTTGCTACTTTAAATGTTTAAGGTGGAGTGACAGGGGCTAAGCACTTAGTGGTCTGACTGTGCTGACGTAAAAGAAAATGCCTGTTGACTTGGTTTAGTTCTGAGCTGAGCCCTATGAATCCATACAGCTCGATCAGTGTTCTCCTTATAGTAATAAACATCTCCAGCAATTTCTCAAATTAAAATTTTAATGAAAAGTACAGCAGAGAAGGCTGGAGTCTTGTGTGTGCTGGAAAATGGTCTAGGAAAATGGTCTAAATCCGACTGTGTAAAATGATGATTGCTGTAAACTGTCAGTACTGCTGCATGTTGCAGCACATGCAGGTTTGGCCCACCCTCGCCTGTATGGGACGGCGTGAGTGGCGAGGAGGACCGCGCGGCTGTCCCGTGCCTACCTGGGTCTGTCCTGCCAGGGTTTGCTTTGGAAAGCTGGCACTGGCTGGGGCGCTGAGTTTGAAGATCTGCTCCTCTCTCGTGTTACCCCTGGGGAGTACTCCTCGTGCATTTGTGTTTTAGCATCGGTAGAGAGACTCTGCAAGCTTTTAGCAGCTCTTCTCTGCAAATTTGCTGGGATACAGGAAAGCGTTGAGTGGGGACGCCACAGGGCACCTGTAGCTGAATATATCAAGTTCTCCATTTCCATGAAATCCCTCCGGAAGCATTTCGATGTAGGTGTAGAACCTGTTGTGGCTGGGCTGTGGAGCAGACGAGGACCTGTTCTTTGTGTGCTCCTGTCTCTCCCCTTAAGTTTTCCTTGGGGTTACGTCTGCATGTTTGAGGCTGTTTTTGTTACGCTAAGGCTGCTAGTTGTTTCATTCCTATATGTCTCTTTAAGAGTTAAACTCAGCTGCTCAAATGTTAACTTGATGCACACTAATTCCAGCAGCATATTGAGTACTTGCTGCCATGACATTATTGTGAAACTTCTTCACAGTCAGATGACTTTATCAGCTAATCAGAGCTCAGGATTTCTAAATGTCATCTTATAATGTCTAATTAAGGTTGCAGTTTGAAGACATCATGTACTTTAATTGAAAACTGTAAGAGTAATCTATTCAATTTTTTTGTTAAATTAATAGTATGGACCTTTAACAGATGGTTAGTAAGACATTGTTATTAATGAAAACATCCTACTGTTTGAAATCCAGCCACTTGTCGTCTCGTGTAACTGGAAGAAATAAGGCATACATCTCCCAAACCAAATGCATTTTCCACTACATGGCTTTATTCTTATACTGTGCCAATTAGCGGTCCCAGTGCTGCTATTACGCTTCTCCTGCAAGATTTAAACTTTGCAGCGGCTGGGGATGTATTTTCTGTTGGGCAAGGCTTAGTGAATGAATTGGCAGCAGCTAACAGACTGCAGGTCATCTCCTGTGTCCGTAGTAAAACAAGGGAAAACGATAAGCACCTTGGGTCAATTTTTAACCCATTAGGGGAACCGGCCAGCTGGTCTGGCTTCAGCGATGTCGTGGTATTTGCAGGCCTGTAAACCAGCACCGCTGCCTTGTGGTAGCGGGTGCCGTCAGCCGGGGCACGCTCTCCCGTCCCGCGGAGCCGTGCTCGCCATGCCGGGCTGGGCCTTGCCAACGAGCCTGCCGTTCCTCCCGCTGGCTTTCTCTCCTTCTCTCTATTGCTTCCCTGCATCCCGGGGGACGCGTGGCAGCAGCGGAGACTCAGGAAAGCCGGAATATTTATCACTCTCTCCTCTGCGGAGGCTCTAACATGGCTCCTGAAAAATAAATCTCCTTTAAGATCCTCTCAGAGCAGGGTTTGGCTTACTGCCCCCAGAATAAAGAAAAGGCTCCTCTTCCCGCGGGTGCTGTGGGGGCAGCGGCGTTGTCCCTCCTGCCAGGAGCCGTGCTCTTCGCCGCTGGCTTGGGGGCCGCGGGGAGCGCTCGGGGCCCTCCGCAGGAGGACGCCCAGCGCGAGGCCTGGCGGCGCCGGGAGGGCGCTCTGGCGGAGCAGCCTCGAGGCCGAGCGTCGCCCCAGCGCGAGAAGACCCCGGCCTCTCCGAGGGGGGCACTGATCAGCACCGCTGTGTTTGCGGAGGGGGGATTTGCCCCCGCTCCGAGGAGATGGTGTTCGTGAGCCAGAAGGAGGCAGGGACTTCGTTGCATATCGAATCTTTGTCCTCCCAAGGGTTTTGAGGAAACGGAGGCTAGCACAAGTTCTTTTATGCAGGGAACGAAGACAATGCGGGGGTTTGGCAAGCAGCAGCCCAGCCTGTTCTGCCTTCCCCTTCCAGAGACGGGAGTACGCCTCGGTGCAGCAGTGACTGTAAATGATTCAATTAGAGTTAGCTTCAGATATTGATAATAAAATCTAGCTTCTGTCTAATTAGATAGAACATTAGTTGGTGTACCCTTACTCAATTAGAAAAATACATTTAAAATGAAGCTTTAATTTATTTTTGTCTTTAATTCAGTCACAATGGAAAAGGCAATTTAGTAATTTGAAAACTTGCTTTCAGGTACTTTGAGTTAGAAATCAAGTGAGGTAATGTTGTACCACTACATCGCCTTCCCCTTTCGTTTTTAGGGGCAATTAAAGCAAGTCCTGCATAAGTATGATTGCCGCTATGAAACAGAGCGGCACCCAAAATCTTTGACATTCTGGCTGTTGTAATCAACTGTCTTGTGAGCAGGATAGAAAGGAAGGGCAGAAAAGCAGGGCTGCACTCCTCCATTTGCTTATAGGAATACAGGACTGCTTATAGGAATACTTGGCAGCTGCTCTCTGTAAGTTATGAAGCAACGTCAACATTGGTGCATGGCTTGGAGGCTTGTTGCTGCTGGCTGGGGTCTCTCAGATCCTCCTCCTTTAGCGCTCTGTCCTCCCCTCTGCTCTCCAACGTTGGCCAGAAGTTGCCCTGCAAAGCAAGCACCCCTTACTCCTAAACATCACCGCTTCTGATTTGGCTGGGCTTTTGTGGGAAGAGGAAGGCATCTTGGGTCTCACCAAGGAGGGCGGGAGGCGTAAGCCCCTAGGAGACCTCCGCGGGCTAACCAGCATTCAACGTCGAAGGCTGTGGCTCGCAGCATGCACCATCCCTTCTCAAAGGGGAAATGCTTGCTAAGCTAGAACGGCCAGTAGCATGTTTTTGAAAGGCTTACTTGTTACCCCCAATTTCCAAATGTGGCTTCTGCAATTTTGGTCTGCTGGGGGATGAACAGGAATGACCCAGTGCACTTAAGGATTTGTGGTGGAGACATGAAAATAACTAGGCATCTCCATGCAACTGAACGCACTGGTTTACGTGATACAATTGGTTGTTTGACTTCAGTTTTCAGTTTTGTAGTGAAACATCTCTTTAGTAATGATCTAGCTTAATATATATGGGGTATGAAGTTTTATTGTGATATTTTTTTTTTGGAAGATAATTCATGGCGTGCTTTCTAAAACCAACAAAACACACCTCTAGTCTGATAACATGCTTTGATATTTCTTCACAAAATGCAATACTAGGGAAACTTTATCTTGTCCACCTCCAGCTTACATCGCTAATGCAGATTTTCAGTAACACTACATTGATGTTTAGTTCTATTCCTCTTTTCAGCTTCAGAGAAAATGGACCAAAATTTTTGCTTCAGAAAATCATAACTGGGTAACACTTCCAAAAAAAAAAAAAAAAAAGCACTAACCGCAAAAGGAAATAAAACACTTTGTATTAAAACTTTTTTGTTGTTGATAGATATTTGTCAAACCAATGCCAACTTGTCTTGTATTTCTCCGCTTTTTAATCAAAAGCTTTGTTTGCTTTTTTCTTGCTTTTAATTTCTTTCCAGTTTACCGAGTGACATTTCTTTCTCTACTTTATTGCTATTTTAAGCAAAACAACTGGACGAATGAAATTGCATTGTTTTTTTTCTATTGATGCTGAACAAGATAGTGAGAGCTTGCTCCATGTGGCTTTCAGATCAGTTTGTATTTGTAATATTCAGAATATTAATGGCTTTTAGAATGGAGACTGCTAGAAAATGAAAACTGCTTGATCCCAGCTGAGAAGATGCTACATAATCATCCTGAATTTGTATTTTCATTTCAGAGTGGAAGGACAATAAAGAAGCTATGAGCTGGAATTCGTCTCTGTAGCAGTGAGGACATAGAGATTTCCTAAGAGAATAAATGTGCCTGCTTAAGAGATCTCAACTTTATTAGCTCTGTGGTATAAATTCAGAGATGTATACAAGCTCTCATGCTTTCTCTTAAAATATGCATATATGTCAAGTTTATTAATTCGGATGTGTGTAATTCATACAAAGTAATAACTTGAAATTCAGGTACTGTTTTTAAACTAATGATTTATTACTTTGAGACAAAAGAGGTGCCCTAAGTTAACTGGCACAATTATTGGGGAATTGCATTTTGGTTCCAATTTCTTTTATTCTTTTCAGAGGTCAGGTGGGAACTGCTGAGGAACTTAAAGATGTAAAGATATAACGTGGGGGAGGAGGTCAAGCTGGGGGGAAAGAGCTTGCATTTGAATCGCTTCAGAGCCCCGCAGGTACAACCTCTGGGACAGAGTTGGTTGACGCTGCCTTTCAGAGCTGAGAAAGCTTCTGTGCTTCTGCCTCGACTTCTGCAAGTCAGGGCTGCAATTGCAGCTGCAGAAGGAGGGAAGATGGGGATAATCCGGAGAGTGGGACATTGGTCGCCTTACCTGGACCCTCTGACAGTACACAGCTGCTGCATCAGTAATGGGCCATAGGACTTGCTTGTCAAAAGCAGGATTTATTTGTACCACTGCCTCTATGTGGACCGGAGCCAGCTTTTCAGATGAACGATGTTGAAACCTCCGCTCCATTTCAGTTTTGGCCAGTGTCCGATGCCAGGCTTGGTATCGGCCATGCCTCAGGGAGCCGCTCCTGGTCCCGCGCGCCAGTGCAGCGAGGGGGCTGTGCCGCCTGCCCGCCCGCCTTCCTTGCGACGCTCCGAGCTCATGGAGAACCCCCGCACAGGAGTCTGGTGTCTGCAGGTTTCCGCTTGGTTTTGCTGGGCTGAATGCTGGCGTGTCTGGCTGCAATGCTGAACTTCAGCACTTGGCTAAGTGGGTGCAAACCAAAGGCTGTCACTCAGACTCTTTGCTCTTACATAGTTTTCCTCTCTTCCGCTGCCTCTTGGGTCTGTCAGAACTTTCCCTGATGCTACCTGAATAACTTTGTCCTCAACACACAGTACTTCCCTCTCTGTCTTTTTCTCTCTCAAACACTTTCTTCCTTTGAACTTCACTGATGCGGCGTGTTTGATCATCTTCTTACAGTGCTGTAACTTCACCACCGTTCGCAGGGCTGTGGATGCCTCCTTAAAGAAGTGGAGGCTGGACTCAGAGTGTATCAATTACAATTAGCTCAATCAAAGGAGCGCCTGCACATGGTATTTTGGGCTTGGCCAGAAGCAGAGCCACACAGGATTATTGCCTGTTGGCTGTCAAGTGATGCCTGCCTCTGTATTTGCAGCCCTGCTGTCTCTGAAGGTGGCAGGCTCAAGCTCACATCTTTATTAGTGCATAAAGCCAGGCTGACACAAGCCTTAGCTCACCCCAGAGTACGCTGTGCCACGCGCTCGCAGGAGCGCTGGTTGTTTTCTGTGCCGAAGGCAGCACTTTGAGATGTCCAGAAAGTGCTGTGCGCAGCCTGAAGCTGTGCTGCCCTTCCCTGCAGCTCTCCTGCACGGTGCTTACCGACAGCCTTCAGCTGGGCGGGATGCTCTGTCTAACAGCATCAGTGGGAGGCGAGACCGCAGCTCGTCCTGAATGCTCACACAGTCCCAGGGAATAGTGTTTTCTTGCATCTCCTTCAGGGTGATGTTCAGGTTTAGATTGTTTTCTGCCAGCTGGGGGTATTCATTGCAAATCTCAGAGCGTTTTATAGCTCTTCATTTTTTTTTCCTTCCAAACAATGTCTTTGTTTTGCTGCAAATCCTTCAGCTCAGAGCAGAATAAAGTCTGCAGCTTTCCTGCAAGCGTGATGAGTAATGGGCTTCTCTTGAAACTGTTGGTGTGTTGGATCCCTGCCCATCAGTCCATTCTCTGCTAAACATTGATGTCCTATTTAGTTCCCATTTGTAAAGACAAGCACGGATTTTGCAGAAGTTGCTAGGGCTTAGATTTAATTATTAGATTTTAACATACATGATTTTTAAGATATTGTGTGCAATAAGACTAGCTAATCTAAACATGGGATCCTCTTGGATCAAGATGGTTCATGTGATAAGAAGGGGGGAGGTTTCTCAAGAGTATGTTGTAATTTCCCATTTTTTCCTTAAAAGGGAACTGAGGTTTTCTCAATGTCTTTTCTGGTGGTTGTTCCTGTTCAGGGAGGTCTGTCGGGAGGATGGGCTATGGTGCCCAGGCTAGGCTTAGTTGTGTCAGCCGCACCTTTTCAGTTCTCCAGAGCTGGATCCTGGCATGGCAGTGACGCGTGGCTGCCATATGATGCTCTAGAGTGAGGGCCACATGCCAAGCATCCAGCTTTTGTCCTTCTCCTGTAAGGCATTCCTGGAGGGTAAGATGGTGCTTTGTAGCCCAGGCCCACACGCACATGTGCTTAATTTCTTATTAATCAATGGCATGAGGCTAAACATCGACAGAATGTCTCCCGTGGAGCTAGTCACTATTCTTTGATGCCATGACAAGCTCTGAGGAAGTAAAGGAGAACAGGAGCTAAGGTTCAGGGAGCATGGAAGATGTTTTTTCCCCTCCTTCAACTTTCACAACCTTGTTAGGCATCACAGTTGCTGTTTTGCAGTGCACTTTGATGGTTCAGTCGTTTGTCTTTCAGTGTAGTCGTGGGTAGTAAATATAAAATCAATGGCACTGACACACAAACAAACACTGTGCATGAAGGGTAAGGAGTTTGTCTACCATTTGGCCAGGCATGTTGTCAAGCCTCTGCTACACAACATGAGTTGTAGGGGTTTTCTAGACTCAAGGCACAGTCAATACCCAACTGCAAAGCCCAGTTTGACCAGTTTCTAGGTGCAAACAAAAAGCGGCACTTGTGAGCAAAAACGAGGGCTTTGGAATACTTTGCAGAATTATAGCTCCACTCAACAGGCAATTTTATTTCTCATTTTCATCATTATCAAACATTACATTTTCTTGTCATGCAGAAAATCGCCAGGAACAATTTTTCTGTACAGGGACCTTGTATAGGACAAAACCCACCATGGGTATTGTGAGGATGTGCATGGGTGCTGTGGAGCTGCAAGGAGGCTGTCCTGATGCATGACCTGGATACGGGAATGCGCCTCCTGTCCACTGAGACTGGACAGCCCCGTTTCCAACACTTGTTGTGCTTAAGAAACTTTCAGGACAACGTGTTGCAGTGCCAGGGCAGCCCCTCAGGTTCCCCCCTCTGCCCCCATGAGAGTGGAGCAAGCCCAAGGGTCCTGTAAGTGCCGCAGGATGTTTCCATTCAGTGGTAGCCCCATGTTAGGTGGCATCCAAATGCCTGTTTTTGCTGGTGTGTTGTTAGTAACCACGGAAAGATGCAAAATATAAAGCATAACGATTTGACTTCAGTAAAGGATTGTTTTATATGAGCTCTCAGGTATCTCATCGGCTGTATTGGTACCGAGCACAAGTGCAACACACCTCCACGAATGCTCTTCAGAAGTCTCGTCCTGGCTGCTCCATACCCGATGCTGCCAGAGACTGCGGTGCGGTGGCTTGCTCTCCTAGGAAGTGCCTTGTGTTTTCTTGGCTGCTGGGACACAGGAGGTTAGATCAGGTCATCTAGTCTACTGCAGCTCTGGATTGCTACTTGCTGTGTTAAAATATTTAAACAGTACAGAAGCTGCAGTCACGTAGCTGTGGTTGGAAAGCATGGTTCTAGTTCTCCTGCCACCACTGCCTTTTAGTCTGGGCCTTGTGCATAGCACCTTGAAATTATAACATGATCGGTGAATTACATTGTTCAGATTACACTAGGCTTAATAGCGCGACATCTGCACAAGACTGCTGTGGTGAAGCTGGAGAAAGAGCAACGGGAAATTCTTCAGTGTCAGTCACCTAGAGACATTATAGCCTAAGTGTATTCTGTCTAATGCTGTTAACTTTGCTGTACAGCTTGCAGCTCTTTGATGCATTCAAACTAATAATCTTAACAAATGTGGAAATGCAAAATAAAAATAAATGTTCATTTATATAAAATGCTTTCAGCCTAAGCAACGAAGAATAAATTAAACCCCTGAATTACATGCCCAAGTTTAAGATAAAACGTAACTTGTGTGATTTTAACATTAAATTATCTAATTGCTTTCTGGGATGTTTCCATTAGCTGATCAAATTAAGCCTTTTTTTCTCTCACCAGTGTCTTATAAACTATGAACATACAACTGAGTCCTGCAAGCTTGCACTTAAGTGAAAAAGCTACACTCTGAGTGTTCCCATGAAATTAGCAGACATGGTCAGAAATAGAGCTGGATTTGTGTGATTGGGACTGGAGATTTCAATATTTCAGCCTTTCTCAGCACTGCAGTTAAAGTAAATCATAGAACTTAGTTTAAAAAAAAAAAAAGAGAGAGAAATTGTCTCCTGCATCCAGTGGGTGTAGGCTATTAATGAAGCCACTGTTCACAGGTAAATTTATGCCTAGGTTTCATTCAGAGTGATTTCTTGGTCCCTCTGGTCTGCTGTGGAGCCAGAGGGCAGCGGTAGCACAACCTTTGGTCCTCGCTGCCTTGTGCACGGCAGATGGGAGCACCTCTGTCCGTGTGGCATTTGCACTTTTGCACGTGGTCTAGGAAGACTTTAAATGTCTCTCTTGGTGGTTGGGGTTGAAGAAGGGGCTGCAATAGGACAGCGTGAGCATGGAGAGGTTTTGGTTCCCTTCAACTTGTGCTGGCAGCCTGCGTGGTACCGGCATGGCCAAGCAGGTGGGGACTGTCCCCCCCATAAGACAACGTCCCGGCTGCTGAGCAGCCTCCTAGCCTGCTCCGTGGAGGTGTTGAGCTTGGAGCCTGGCTGCCTGTGGTACCTCGGACTAAAGGGAGTGCCCTGGTGACTGCTCCTTCTTCGGTCTGTTGCCTAAAGTAAAGTAAGATATTTCTTAGGCTCTAAAGCCTCATTACAAACTGCTCATTTTTCTGAGAAACGTGAGTCTTTGTACTTATTGACCATTTAAAGTCATGTGCAAGTCTTTTTTTCTCCAAAAATAAGCAGCCCATTATCTGTTGTGCTTGCTCAGTTTGCTTGCTGATGTTAATTTTATTCCCAAAGCAGTAATTGCTGCTGTATTAGGAGGTGTGTGGGATGTCCCAGCCAGCCGCAGGGTCTGGTACGCTGTGCTGCTTGGCGCCCACCAAGTGCTGTTTGTCCGGATGATGCCGCCAACAGCTCTTCCGGAGAAGGAACGTGCAGCAGATAAGCGCGTCTTAATTTTGTCAGCGGTTCCCAGTGGTTTGTGGCGTACAGAAGAATCTGATAGTGGCTGTGTTGGGTTGTAAATTACCTGGGGGTCATTTCTGTGGGGCTTTAGGAAGAGCTGGGCTTGTGCTCCAAGGAGATTAAAGGTGATGACCCCACACTGTGGTCACCCTGTGGTCTTCGAGCGACTCGCCAGCATGACCAGGCAGAGGCATGGGCTGCAGAAGGGATGGTCGTGGGGAGAAGGTGAACAATTGGGCATTTACGCAGACTTTGGGTGTCCTTTTTTTCCTTGCTCACTTGATAATTAAACAGTAAAGATGAGGACAGAGAGCTGGATTTTCAAAGCCTGGATCTTTCTCTTCTGACCTTGCTGGTGACATGCTGCCTTTTGTTTGTAATCTTGGGCAAGAAGCAACTGAGAAATGGTTTGATAGGAGACAAAAGCAAACAATAGGCTGGTTTGAAAGATAAGATGAATGGGATTTAATTGAATTTTTTGTGAAGACATTGATTTGACCCTGTAAGACATATAGAGTGAATCATTAGGGGAATTAACACACATTAAAATGCACTTTTTTTTTTTAATCAGAGGGCTTTTATTGTGCATATAGTTTTGTTTTTAATTATTGAATGACTTTGTGTCTTGTAATGATAAACGTATTTCTTCCCCCTTCTTTTAAGGGAAAAATGCTGTTAGTGTCATAAAGGGGGGTGTATGCACAGAGCTGATGAATACTGAATCTTCATTAATGGCCCTGCTTGTGCTGCAAAGCTAAGTACGAACAGCCACACACTTTCAAAAAGCATCTCTTTCAAGCTGTTGATAAAATATCAGTGTTAGTTTGACCACTTTCTTCTGGGCCTTTCAGACTTTTTTTTCCTAATTTGTGTATAGAAAAATTCTGTAGGAATTAATTTATTGCAAAAGCTTGTATTGAATAGGGTATTTCAGAATAAAATTTCCAAACTTGGGCTGCTCAGTGTGGGTTTTGACATAGGATTTTCAGAGTGCTGACTGCTCTCAGCAGAAGCTCCTTCCTTCCATGGTGTCTGTGGCTAAGACTTCTGAAATATGTCCTTGTATTTTGTGTCTCATAGGTGGTACTTTCTTCACCATGTCAGTAGATTTGAAAAATAGCCTTTTTTATGATTTGAGATTCTTGACCTAGCCCTTAGCTTGGTTTGGGCATTGTTTTTAGGAGTTACTTGGTTGAGAATTTATTTGCAACCTCTAAAGCTGCACGTGCCACCTTCCTTTCCTTTTCCACTCCTTTGTTGCACTTTTGTTGCTTCTGACTTCGGAGCAGCTGCTGCGTGTGCAGTAACAACCCATCTGCTTAATGCTATAAAAGCTGAATTTTGTGGTTTGCGTAGACTTTTTCCTCGGCAATGGATATAAAGTTGCATAATTGTAGAAAGCAGAAAATTTAAAGAATGAGGTTTTCTCTGAGTGGAGTTTACTGCTTACAGCTGACAGGAGGCAAGCCTTCCCAGTGCAGCCTCCCCACTTGGTCCCATGCTGTCCTGCGTGTCCCAGCCTGGGACTGGCCTCTGTCTCTGCTGGACATGGACGTAGCAAGTGTGCCAGTGAGGACCGGACCTGCTAGGTACTAGATGGGGTGCATGGTCGTGATAGCTAAAGCACTACAGTAAAATACAGCTGATAAAAACCGTAAGGTCAGACAAATAACAATTGCAGCGCTGCTCATGGGTGACCAACCAAGAGCTGTCAAAAAAAAAAAAAAAAAGCATTTACACTATGGCACAAGTATCCATTTTGTCTCCATGGATTTCTTCCAGGCTGCCAGAAGCGAGTCCATGTTAAGGAACAGCTGGGAAAAGTCCAAGCAGGAATACCTTCCCTCTATCCAGAACTGAAAACTTAGTTTCTTTTTCAAATTCCACATGCTAAAAGCTGCACTGATCTTAACAAAAATAATATCAAAACCTGTACCAATGCTGATCAGCTGTGAGCCTATGGCCACCTTCCACCAATGTGCCACTTAAAGCCCTCTATAAAAGGGAATTTAAAAAGGAAATAGCTGTAGTTCTTTTATGGCCATTAGTCGGTGTGAGCAATAAAGTTCTTTCTTTTGGTGTGGTTCTTTCCAATGTGACAAAAAGAGCACAGGCTATTACTAGCAACACTCATGTCTCTTTGTAGTAACTTTGAAGAGCAAAATCCCTTTGTGTGTGTGGTGTAATATAGATTGCATCAAAAGCTACTCTAAGATTTCTGTGACTTTCCAGGAGGTGAAGTGAATGTCTCAGTGCCATAGCAAGATGCTTTCACGTTTGTGTCTTTTATTAACTTGCTGCTACTGGGTGGGGGGAGAGGGGGAAGGCAACAAAAAGCAAAACCAAATAAAACATCTTTGTAGTTTCCATTAAAAACAAACAAACAAACAAAAACAAAAACAAAAAGCCCCCCAAACTTTGCAGAATGTGTAATTCTTGGGATGTCTGGCAGAGGATCCACCTTCCGTTCGAGGGAAAGCGGCTGGCAGTGCTGGAGGATACGTGGTAGAGATGGCTTCTCTGCCTGCTGTGGCTGCATCAGTGTGAAATCTGCTGTAGCCTAGGATCTTGCATATGTTTCTTTTAGAAAAGGAGCACTTTGCTGCACAGCAGCAGTTTCCCAGAGGTCATTAGACTTAACCCTGGTGCACAGGACTGTGCAAAGGACCTACAAACCCCTAACCCTGAGTAGACCAAGTTCTCGGTCTAGGGCTGAGGTGCAGCCACAGTGTGTAACTGGGAAAGGGTTAACCAGGTTTTCTGACTCTATCGTGTGCTGCTGCGGGATGAGATCCTGTTAGCAAATCCTCTGCTTGCTCTGTTTTGTTTTCATTGCTGCATGTATATCTTTCTGAAAGGTTGAATCTCCATCACTCGCTCTTTCTGCTGCAATGGGTTAGCTGGTGCATTTCATCACTGCTGGTACAGCAGAGATTGAAGGCAGAGCCTTTAACCTATGAGGTATCATTTGATGTTCCCTTTGTCTGTTTATCTCTTCTAGCATTACTTCCTTTCACAGATAATGCGATTGCGTTAAGGGTTGCTCACGAGTCCCTGAACTGTCAGCTTTGTGCAGGGATACAGGGTTTTGATCAATGCTGTTGTTGGTTTGGGTCCTGGGTATGCTAACTTTGAAATTAATTTCTGTCTTTAATGTTTCTGTTGGGTTTGGGGGGGGTTGTGATGCAAAGCTGAGAGCCATCATTGTTGGTACATGCGACTTCTTGTATGTTTTAATGTGTTTCTGTTTGGAGGCTCTTTAGCACCAGCAAGTGACTTTGGCATCTGTGCAGGCAGCCAGCACAGCAGTGCTTCTTTCTTCAAACCATGCAGGAGTTCCTTTTACCCATCCCCTTCTTTCAAGCTCGCTCCACGCTCCCTCCACCCCTTTATCCGTGGCCTCCAGCCCTCCCAGTGCTGCTGGGCCCCCCAGTGCCTGCAGCAGCCAGTGCCTTCTGCCCACGTTGCTTTGGCCAGGACGTCCCCATGCAAGCTGGGTGCAGAGGGGTACTGGAGATCTTGGTTAGATATTTGTCCTCTCCGAGAGCATATTTCAGTATAGGTCTGCAGGGTGATAAGTCAGCTCTGCTCACTTTATGCCTTTCACTGAAAACTCTTTGTCTGGCTTTTTTTCATGAGCATTCACTCCAAGTATCACTGAGCATCACTGAGTCATCTGTTTCTTGCAGTTCTGCTACAGTTTGAGGTGGTAGACAAGAGATTATTTTCCCAGATTCTTGTTACTTATGTAGTGACAGAAGTTGGCACATAGGTGTCAAACTGTAAATACGAATTTCTGCTTGCTACTCCTCTACATAGTGTGGAGTAGTTTGACTGGAATAACTTTCAGCCATTTTAGCAGAAGCTCTCCTGAAATATTTTGATTTTGTGTATCCTGTTTCGGTTCCCTTTGCAGCTGTGGAAATGTGAACTGTATCAGAGCTGAAAGTGCAGTTCTCAGTGTGGCAGATGTCAGCTGGTGATGCTTGTTGTTGATGGTACAGTGGGCTGCCCAAAAGACCCGGTGAAGGACGCGGTGTCCTGACCATTCCGTGCAGGGTAATGGGGTTGCAGATGGGCACAGGCGGGTTGAGAAATATGGGATGCACACGGGGCTCGGCTCCAGAGGGCTGTGTGTGACTTGGTTAGACCTGCAGGAGCGTGCCTGGCACCAGCAGCCAGGGCAGTGCCCGACAGCAGGAGGAAGGTGGCTCTTGTGACTTCTGGGGAGGTTGAGGCAAGTTCTTCGTGGTGTGCAGATAAGTGGCTTCTGTGGAAGTGCTCGTGGCAGCGTTTCCTGAAGTTTATTAATCCTGCTTTGCTTTCCGTATTTGCGTGCAAGTCCTTGTAATTCTGAAAACAGAGGGCACAGAAGGCAACATGGAGAATGTTCTGTCTTTTTGCTGTATGTGTTAATTTATACTGCTGCTGTGGGCTAGATTTTCCTTGCTATCCAAGGTATTTCCTCTGGAGGAGGGAAATCAGGCTGTAATGTATCATTAAGCAGAAAGCCTCTGGGAACTCCTATCCTAGTTGATGTGAATCCCTCTTTTATCCTGTTAGAAGAATTGGATTATACATTTTGAATTGCCTAAAGATCTAGCTCTGGGTCCGACTGGAGCTATTGTTTTTCATATTATCACAGTAGGGGTAAAAGCTCCCAGGACATCTCAGTAAGCAACACTGAACATGTATGTACATATGTTACTGTGGGTCACTGATGTACTTGCAGCATTGAATCTTAAAAAATTTAGTGTAAATTTAAAAAAAAAAAAAAAGCATGCATTTCAGTCTATTAGGAAATTGCAGGCTGGGCTCCCAGCTGGAAGAAGCAGCTGCATTTTCTGCAGCGTAGCTGAGGCAGACCTTCCACTGCAAGACCAACTTTGTATTTGACATTTCTGTTGTTATTGGACTGTTGCAGTGAGAAATACAGTTTTCAAGGAAGGAAATTTCCTTGATGATGCATTTAATGAAACAGCCTCCTAATCCTTCTTACTGTGTTCTGCTCTGGGAGCTCGGTGACCAAGTCCAGCTCTGGATATTTTAAGGAAGTGCTTTTTCACTAAAATGTATGACTGTGCTTTTCTTCCATATTTATTGGCTACCTGAGGGAAAAAAAAGCACACTTATCAAAAGCATGAACTGCCTGTATATCTCCTGCACATGCTACGGTTATGTGACCATTTTTCTTTATTTCTGACAGCTTCCGTTTGTTTGAGTGGGATAATAATGGAGACTTTCAATCTACTTATTCTTTTGTCTGCTGAAATTTGCTGAGCAAGTCCAGGTCAGCAGAGTGGAGATGAGGGAAAACAAATGTTCTGCCTCTAAACAGTAGCATTTCGTTGCTGCAGTTCTTTTCTTCTGTGACAGTTTGAGGATGAAGATTTCAAGTATGTGGTGCGCAGGCCAGCTGGAAAGGAAAAAGTAAACAAGTCTTAGGGTGAGACTTAGATTCATTAGCCTGAAATATTTTTGGTTTTCTGTGCTAACAGTAAGTTTATTCAGCTACGGTACAGGTTTGGTTTGTCATGAAAGTTACAAATTACTTCATTCTCTTTATGGCAAATCAATTTTAGTAGGAATAGGCACATTCCTGTGCTAATTTGAAACCCACTGAACCTGCCTATTTTTGCAGGATTTTGAGGGTGAATCAGCCTTAATCCATCTCTGTGTGAAAGGGATTTGTTTCTTTAAATGCCTCCTTATACAGACCATCTGCCACAGGCTTCCATGGGACTTCTGTATTAGAAAAGATATATAGATAGCTCCATCTTAGTCATCAGGTGTTGGTAGCTCCACAACATCTTTAATGCTTGTCTCTGCTTTAAGATATGTGATGACGCAGATTGTAATGTAGCTCATCACAGACATAATGTGGGATTGGTTAACAGTAAAAATTCTGCATACCACAGCAAATTCGGTGCAAACACTGTACTAGTTTTTTTTTAAAAAAAAAAAAGAAAAAGAAAAAAAAAGAAAAAAGGCAGATCTCGCTTTATATTTTTTTGAAGAATCTTAGAATCTTGGTTGCAGGTTTGTGTGTGTTATTTACCTGTAAAATCAGTGGTTGACTCCTACAACTAGTACCTCATGTGTCAAAGCCTTGAGGCAATGCTGTATTAGCAGCTCTTGCAGGGAGCAATGGGCTAGGTCTCTTCAGAGCCCAACGGACTTTGGGGACTAGAACTTTTCGGCCATATGTTATTTGAGTTTTAGGACTTGCATTCAATTCACTTACAGCTCCTGCAAAAATGCAGTGTTTGGCACATACTCTGGGGACCTCACGAGTGCGGGTGTAGTGCCAGCCACCAGCATCTTCGTGTAGGGGGGAGGGTTGTGCTGGGTTATTTTGATATTGAATTTTAAGTGGCAATTAGTCAGAAATTAATAAGAGGTGTTTTCAGAGCTATGCTACTGTTCTTCCTCCTCATTCACGCAGAAGTGGTGCTGCTCTGATAATCTGCTTCTACAGTAATTGTTTAAAAATGCAGACTAGTACTTGTCTGTAAAATGAGGAGTGCAGTGGATTCTGGGAGAATTTATTTGCAGTGTAAACATGTTGGTTAGGAGTCATTAATATGACATTCACACAACTCTAATAAAGTACATAACACGGAGATCTGGCACCAGTGAAATACCCGGAGGACATTAAGTATGAGTCTTAAAACCAAGAGTATTGGAAACAAGATATTTTTACGTCTCGTTTGGGAGTAATATAATTGCATTTTGTGGCTCTAGCAGATGCTTGGGCCAGCTGGTTGGAGAGCATTGTGGATTTTTTTTAGTTTTGGTACTATCCAGATAAAACCCTTATATAGAACTCTCATTTAAAAAAAAAAAAAAATCATCTCATGGTCGAAAGACCATTTCTCCTGTGTGCATTGCCTTCCCGATTGCATAGCCTGTAGACACTCCTATTACAGGGGCTCTGGCGATTAAACTACAAATGCTTTTTGAGTCCAGTCAGAGGCAGCTGAATGTTGGGGCCGGCTTTGCTGACCTGTCCGTGTAGCTGTTGCTATTCCAGGCCCCCGAGGAGGCGGCTCTGCACCTGGCTGGGAGTGCGTTTTTGGAAGAAAACAGCCAAAATGCGGCATGTTTCTGAGCACACCTTCACGTGGACAGAAAGCGCGGTTCCAGCAGCCTAGGCTCTGCGGCCGCAGGGGGCCTGTGCCGGTCGCGGGCCGCG
>VXAL01012051.1:93817-354047 GCA_013399475.1 Chauna torquata
TGACTCTCCCTCCCGCCATCAGAGCCGTGCAGATCTGGAAGCAAGAGGCCGCGTCGTTCCTGCGGGCAGGAGCAGTGGCTTAGGTTGGTGTCAGCACTGGCTTTTTATGGCAACGATTAATGATTCAGTAGTTCTGTCTGCAGTGATGTCGTTGGGTTTATAAATACCTAATTTAGCCTCAAGAGTCCGTGTTTTCGCTGTCTTTCCCTTTGCCCCCCAACACGACACCGGAGAGCAGCAGGCTGGTACTGGCACTACGAGAGTCTTGCCTGTGCTAGAAAATGTCGATGCCTTTCCTCGTTTGCATCTTGCCTTAGTATTTAGGATTGGTTTGGGTGGCGTGGATATGCATGCTGACCAAGCACACTATTTTAGCCTCAGCCTCTGGTCTGGGCCTGCATTTTTAGGGTGGTGCAACTGAACCACAGTGAGAAATGGGAAGTAGCTGTGCTTTCAGTCTTAACAAGGCATGCTGTAGAACAATTTTTCATGATCCTGTTTCACAGAAGGAAATACGTTGTCCTTACTATAAGTTACAGAAACTTTCAATGCCAAAGTATGGTAAAAGGTATAAATAAGTCTTCAAAAACTGATGTAAGTGGCAGACCTAAAACTGGGCTTGTGAGGATGGTGGTTCCTTGTTGGAGGTGAAGACATTTAGAAGGATTCTGTGTTATAAAATTTTCAAGTTTCTAGAACAGCCATGCAAATAACTTTTTTTTCTACATTTTTTTTTTCCAGGAAATTGCAGCTTATTTAATAACATTTGAAAAGCATGAAGAATGGCTAACAACTTCCCCTAAAACAAGGTAACATTACTAATAATTCAGCCTGTGAAAATGTACATTGACTTATTTCCACTGATTAGTTGACTTGCTAATCAATTCGTTGGCCACAAAGTGAAAACTCCCAGTCATGCTTGATGGCTTGTGACACCAAAGTCTCATTAATTGACTTAATGAGCATTTTATTGAATGAAATCAGATTGATTAAAAATAGAACAGCTGCAGTCTTGACAGGTTAAAGTTTTAACCTGATTGTTCAACATTTAATTGTATCCCCTCAGATGAACAGATTTAAAAGACTCTGAGTGAGGTTGTAGGCTATTTATCTTGACAATACTCCCTACAGCCTCAAACTTTAAATAAATAAAAAAGTACAAAGCCTTCCCTTGTGCTTTGCCTGTTTAAAATGCAGTCTCTGGGATTGTTTGCATTTTGGTGTTTTTCTTGTTGGGGTTAAGTGTTTGATGGTGAGGAGATCCCAAAAAGCCAAATTAACAGACATGTTTGCAGTTTATTATTCAGTAAATGTCATGTATTCTTCTCACTGCCATAAATGTTTAACTTCTCCAGCCCCGTGGGGGCTGCTACATTAAGTTTAGACTGCAGATGTTTTCCTGGCATTTCTGCAGTGTTAAGACTCACGAAGTTTCAGTACATGTCAGTAACACAAAAAATGATGCTTCTTTTCCAATGTTGCTTTTTTTTCCCCTCCTTATTCCAAATCCACCTCTTTCTTATTGAAAACAGCAGGTTTATTGGCGGCAGCAGTTTAGCTTGAGTGACCCCTGCACATGGAAGGTCTGTGTTGTGCATCCGAAGGAGGTGTGCAGTGCATTTCCACACCTGACTCTCAGAGGAGCTCAGCTCAAATTAAGCCTTGCAACTCAGCCATGCCTGGGTTTAGAATAGCAGAGTGCTGCTCCTGCCCACTTATCCCCAAATTAAATAGGATTAATTATTTTTTCCAGTCTTTTCTGTAGTTTTTGTGGTCTCTTTAAGTAATGCTTTTCCTTATCATTGTCAAAACATGTCTGTAGCACCTGGAAGGAAAGAAATTTGAAACCCTAATTGTTTTCTGAAATGGCTCTCTAAGACCCAAAGCTGCTGCAGTGGTTGAAGGGCCTGTAAATGGACCTTTCCTGCTGATGACAGCAGCATGTCTCACCTTTTTTTTTGGTCTTTGCAGTGTGTAAATGCTTTGTTTTACTCCCCTTCTTGGCTGCAGTACAATAGATAATACAATATTAGAAAAGGTTATTTTCTGACCTGGTTGGTAATCCAAGTTTCAGAAATAACACAAAATAATTTCTTGCTGAACCTTTGCCAGGCAAGCCTATTAAGCGGTCAGAAAGCATTTTAAGTAGTTGGGATACACATGGCATCATTAAAGATAAGAGATTATAAATGTGTTTGTAGTAGTGTTTTATGACTTTAAGAGTTTGGTTTGCTAAAGGCAATGCATGAAAATAATTTTCCTATTAATATTACAACACCTTCCTCCTGCATGTTTACACTTGAAAGAAATGATGTCCCAGGAGAAGGAAAGTTGTGATGGCTGTTCAAGGACCTTCTTAAATTGTTGAGTTAGTTTTGATTTTTTTTTTAATTTCTTTTATTATTATAATTAATTGGAGCAGTTAAATGCTGAGTTCATAGAATCAGGGCTCTTGGTATTAAAGAATTAATGACATCGATCCTGCGCTGAACTGGAACATTCCCCGTTCTTTGTTTGCTGTTGTGGGTGCTGCTGTTTTCATTTCAGAAAATTAATAAAAATGAATTGCACCACTGACACTTATAGAGTTTCTTAATAAAATGATATATAGTATGATTTGAGGAATCACTATTAGATGAACTGCTATAGCTGACTCTAAGAGAACTGTTGTACTTTGCACTTCAGGACCAGGCTGCTGCCTGAGCTGCTGTCTGCACAGGAGAGCATCAGGCAGGCACGTGCTCTGGGGATGTGCTCTATGGTTTCCTTGGCCGGGAGCAGTAATGTTGGGTGGGAAAAGAGATGAAAGTTGCCAAGTTACCTTTCTGTGCACAAAAAATGTGCTCGTCTGTTGGATGTCTGCCTACTGAGAAAGCTTTACGTTAAGAGTATGACCTGATATTACTTGAGATTCCTTGTAAATGTGGATAATTGCAATCTCACATTTGGTTGCGCATCCTGGAATTTGGATTTTGCAGAGCAAGATGTGTGAATGTTGAATATTAGTGATACGGTTTAATTGCAATCCAGTTAAACTTCTTGCAAAGGAGCTGTCACTGGGCTGGTTTAATGTGGTGTGACCTGACAGGCAGCAAGTTTTGAAATTTCTGATTACCGAACTAATACATAAGGTGACAAGAGGGGGAAGAGTTTGTTTCAAGCCACATCTACATGCCTGCAATTGCTGAATATCTCGATCTTTCTCGTAGAGAAGCTTCAGTGTTCACAACATAGTACCAGTCAGATACTGTTCTGGTCATGGGTGGAGAAGGAGCCCTCTTACAATGCCATTGTGGTGACATTAGGGGAGCTATGAGAAAACTTTTAACCGTCTTTAAAATTGCTTTTGTTATGAAACTTCTTTGTTGAATGGCTCTAGTTGATAAAATATGCTAATAAATATACAGGAATATTATTAAAATTGTCTTTCGAGCTCTCCAGTTTATCAACATAAATTAACAGTATCTCTCACAATGCATCAACCTTGCTGTTTCCGTGTAATGGTGTTTGGTTACTTGATAATTTGCCAAATAATACGCAGTGGGTATTCCAGTCATCAACGTGAATTGGTGAAGCTTTTTTGCTAATGCAGCAATACTGAAATCTCTGACATTTCCAAGTTTAAATGCAAATCATTTAAAAAAAAATTACTTGACATTTATATATCAAGTAGAATTTAATCGTTATTTACATTGGAATTTCAATGACAAAGCTGACTTTCGTAGTCCAGAAAGTTGTGTTATATGGACACACCTTGCTTATTTGCTTCCAAGTGCCTTCTATAGTTCAGAGGTTTTAGTTTTACATTTTTAGAGTATTTTAAAAATGTTTGCACTACCCAATATAGTTTCACTTGCATTTCACAAGTAAGACACAGACAACTAAAGATTTAGCCATGTCCAGAAGCTGCAAGCTTAGTATTTCAACTGGGAGTGGAATTTGGGTGTTTCAGCCATATACACAATATTCAAAAATGGTGAGCTTTAATGCTCTGAAAAACAAGTTTTGTGTAGCATTGGGCATTCAGTTATCAGTTATTCAGATGAAGTTGTATTTTTTCCTCCAGTTGATGGTTATTGTCTTCCTGACACCTCTGTTTGAATGGTTACTTGCCTCTTACAGCACTGCAGTTAGCATTTCTACTGCACTGCATGACCTGTCTCTGGGTCAGCCGTGTCATACCTGATAACAGGAGCTGAGGCGCATTGTTCATGGCTTGGCCATGCCCGTGATGTGTGGTGTGTCTAGACCCCGTTAGGTACCTCCGGATCTCTGCGGGGACCATTGCCATCAAGTGGGTGGTGTTCGGGTGGGTGCGGGTCCATGAGTAACAGTGGTTCAAGTGATACCATTAAAATACAGCATTTATGGCAGTCGTTTGGTGGAGTCCAGTGTATATTGCTGAAATGTGACCGTAATGGAGAAGACTGGAGAGAAAATACTTCTTTAAAACAAAGCAAAACCAGATTTTTGGCAAACTGGAATGCACAGTCACTTGCTGTGGTGTGTTGTCTTCCGGCCATCCTTGGGGGCTGCGCTGCAGCAGCTCCATCCCGCGAGGCAGCACAGCGGAGCCGCTCCTCATGTGCGCCGCGGTGCCTGGTGAGCCCCCGGTCTCCTCCAGCCTGAGCAGGACCGTGGGGCAGAGGCTCTGTGCTCGCTTCGTGGCAGGTTTGAGCACCCTGGAGATCCTGGGTTTTGCTCTTGCTGAGCACGCAGCTGGCCCTGTTTCGGTGATGGGCTTTGAGCTGCCGCTCTGGCAGGAGAGGCAGAAGGGCATGACGTGCCCGAGCACGGCGCACGCATCCCGCTCTCCGCGCTGTTGCCATGCATCCTGCCACGTGCTTTGCGGCCCCACTGGCGCTGGGCTGGGTGTGGGAGGGGGCTCGGACGTCAGCAGGCGGAGGGTGAACATAAAACTTCTGCTGTGCTGCTCGCAAAGCCTGGAAGATAAATGTTTCTTGGGAAGTGTTTCAAGAAGCTGACACTGCGATAAGCTATCATTTGTGCTAGTATGTGAAGTGGCTGGGGAAATTCCCAGATGCGGATTTTCAGCCCTGAAAGAAACCAAATGCCATTTCTAGGCAGTGAGACTTGGCAATGATTAATATTTCTGGAACTAAAAAAAGTTCAGTTGCAGTATACTCATACAAATCAATAGCAATTTGCATATACTGTCAGTATCTATTTGTGGTAATTTAGTCTTACTTCTGCTACCTACTGGGTTATTTTTAGCATTTTAATTTCCCTCTCCTGGCTTAAGGAAAACAAGCATTGCTTTTCATTTAATAGACAAGGACAGTAGGCTGTACAGCATTTCCTACTGATAAATTCTGACCTAATAAATCACAAAGTTGTCAGGGTCCGGTTCATCACAACAGCAACAAAAAAGGCTCAGCTCCATTTGCAGCATCTGTTTAGGAATGGGAAAGGTTCGTCTTGCCCATTAGCGCTTTTCCTTTGCTCGGAAGGAGGTGAGGGATGTGCTCTCCTCCGACAGCTCAAGGTCGCGGAGCTGGTCGGGGCAGTGAGGGGCTGAGCGTGGTTAGGCAAAAACAAGCCGGCGTGGGGGGGTTCAGAGGCATGCTTGGGCCACATGTTACTGCTTAGAATTTTGCTGTGGGGAAAGCTCCGTGGATGGAACCATGCTGGTGCTGAAGGAGGATAAAACGTGTAGCACTGGAGTGAGAGCAGTGCTGGTGCAGCACCTTTGTTTTTGCAGGAAACACGAAAGAGACGAAAACGAGGCAGGAGGTGTGCTAATATTTGAGCCCAAAGGAAAGTGCATGGGAAAGACCTTGCTGCAGCTGCAGAATAAGACCCAGCAGAAACGGCCACTGGGGGGGAAAGGCCAGCGTGAAAGTGGAAACAGTGCTGGGCATTAGGGGGTTGCGACTGAGAGGCGGCCCCATGCCCGAGCTCATAAAGGACTGAAATCCTGCTCCTGCCTTTCTGCAAGCGCTCTAGGCTGGAGAGCAGGAGGCCAGTATGTGCAAGGTAGTTGGGCGCTGGGCGAAGGATGAGGTCGGAGAAGAAAAAGGGGTATTTGATGGGAAATTACAGATGATAATTCCCATACCCTGTGGTAAAGCGTGACTTCAGGGAAGCTGAACCCAGCTCAGGTCCCAATGACACTCCAAGCTAGCAAGAAGCAGAAAAATAAGGAACTTTCGTTCGTTACTAATGTAGCGTCTTGGAAAAGGACTGTTCTACCGTTTATTCACCTCAGCTTTTGCTGATGCTGGTCACTAAAACAGAGAATGCAGATTACATTAGACTGGTTAGAAGTCACTTCTGCGGATTGAAAATGCACTTAAAACAATCATTGTTTTCCTTTGTTATTTTTAGTGATTTTTCCTGGCCACAGAGGTTTGAAATTTCCTTTGAAATGCAATTCGTTATGTTAAATATGGGCTTGTACCTAGGCTGAAGTGGAGGGTACCTGTCCACAATGAGATTTAGAGGGAGCGTGGCAGGGTAATGTAATAAAATTACTGTTTCAGCAAAAGTGCCTGAAGGAATGTAAAAGGGAATAGAAATGCAGCCGTTGCCCTGGAGAGCCGCAGGGTGTGTGGCAGGGCAGTGTCTCCAAGACAGAGGTGAGGCTCGCTGCCGGCGCCAGATCTTCGGGGCGTTCGGACAGGGATGGATTCAAACTAGCTGGTTGGTTTGCAGCAGGATTTGCTGGGGGAAGGGGCAGCCCCGCTCCGCCTCGAAGGGCAGCACGAGTTCTGTCCTGCTGTGGCTCCGGAGCCTGCCCTGTGTTCTGCAGCGCACCCTGTCCCTTACTCGTCCTTCGTTCCACTTCAACAAGCATACTTTTTCTGGAAACTTCCTTAGCTATGACTTCTTTGTGTTTAAAAAAAAAAAAAAAAAAANAGGTTTAAATCATGTTTCCAAAGTCTCAGAGGAGTCGTGGAGCTTGGGCAACTTAGTGAGAAATGTGGTTTACCAACACAATAGCTCTCATTGCCAGACTGTACCCGTGTTTTCGGTTTTGTTTTCTAGGTCGTATCCCTATGTATTGATAGAGTATGTATTCCTTTGTTTGCCCATATACACTGTCATGCTTTGTGGTTGTGTGCACATGCACGCGTATTATGGGGAGAGGGAGGTTGTTCAGGATTTCAAAGTCTGTGTCGTGCAAGTGAGTCCTCCTGTTGGACTGTACGATCTGGATCTTTTATATATATATGTAAATGTATATACACATATATCATAATTACATTATATCTCCAATAGCCATTTTTGTCAGAAACTGCCAGGGGCTTCTAAAGATAAGTTAGAATTTTGCAGTATATTAATTTTGTATTAAATAATTAATAGTAAAATTAATTGAATTATTCAATTTTCAGGTAAAAAAATAGGGTAATAAATATTCATAACTTATTTTATTAAGGGAATTTCCATTTCCGATGTCATTAAAGTGAGATTAACTAAGGTTGGTTTTAAATGAAGATTGAAAACAATTGTGCTTTAGAATTAATTTACAGTTAGGTCATTACCTTGCAAGCCAGCTCTCCAATGTACTTTGTGCTGAAGCCATTGTGTTGCATTGGGTATTTGTTGTCATTTTCTCAGAGAAATTATTTAGTTATTTATAAAGGGGGGGGAGCATGTTTTATATATTTTTTAAATGTATGTTTATTATAAAAATCTCAAAACTCAAATAATATAGTGTACCCACAACGCCTTACGCAGACTAGCTGCCATCGCTCCTCCCCAGCTAGTAACAGAATAGTTCTTAACTTGGTTGCTTTCACTGGCTGCAACTGCAGCATTTTGAAGAAGGAGGCATGAGGTCTTGGGCTGTACAGATACGCAAGGAAATTACCCTTTTAAACTCAACCTAGTCAGCTGCTAGTTCACATCAGAAGTGTAGCTATAATTCGCCCTGGTATTTCGACTGTGTAATAAGAGACAGTAGCATTTGTAGCATTTTAGCACCTATTTTTGATAGCTCTTGAGTGAACTGTTGAAGAAAAACACTGGAATTTCCAGACACTGAAACTTGATGCAGTTCGTAGAAAGCTCTGAAAGTAGTTTTCAAGATTTTTTCATTGCCTCTCAGGCCTGAAGAAGTGCTATGCTGGCATTTTTTGCTGCAGAACTGGGTTTCTGCAACATTACACTTTAGAAACCATGAGAACCTGCTGCTGCCAGGATGTTTTGGGACTTCTGAAATGAAAGGTGGCTCCTGAGGCTCAAGGCTATACAGAGAGGTAAAGCACATATTAGCTGGAGGTAATGAAAAGATGACAGCCCAGAATTAGTGATCAATTCCAGAAGATCTCTTGATCTCCTGTTCGGGTTAGCACAAATAAAAATACTCAAGACCTCATTTTAGACATCTAAAGCATGCTTTAAATGTCCTCACTTGCTCTTGTAGGTCATACGTTCCACAGTATGTAGGACTATCAACCTTACCCATATATGATGCTGAAATTCTGAGTTTTCTGCTTATGTTGCTGTAAATACTGTTTGCATGTTTGGGGTCTCGTATGACCTATTTTTCCTCCATCAAAGAAAATGTGTGAGCTGTCAGCTTTTTCAAGCTTGGGATGCTGTTTGACATAATCCCTGCTAAATATGGCACATCATTTTTTACACTTTAAAGATTTCATGACTCTCAACACTTTCTTCTTAGTGCTTTCAGTTATTTCCTACTCTTTTTTTTTTTTTTTTAATCCTCCCTGAAGAGGATAAATTATATGGGGATGGTTTTACTAGGCATTGATTCGTATAGATTTTTAGCCCCTGTGGTCCAGGGAAGTAGAGAAGCCAATAATTAATTCTTTCAACAGCTCATTCCTTTTGTTTTAAAATGACCTAAGAGCAGAATTGCTGGTAACCATCAGGATGCCCGGTCCAGATCTGTTCATTGTCTTTGAGTATTTCATTCAAATGCTTTCCATGAATTATTCAGCCAGGACAGCAGGTTAAAGTTGGTGCTACTGGAGAGCTTGTTTCGCTTAATATTTAACCGGCAACTCAGGAAGGCAGCCTCACTGTGAAGGACAATGCTGGCAGACATGGAAGTGAGGCGAGACATTCACGTATGCTTTAAGGGCAGGATTCCGTTGGCGCAGATGCTGAAGGTGGCCTCCTTCAGCCTCTTGATCTCTCTGCAGTGGCCAGGCTCCTACTTCGCCACGTGTTTCAAAGCCACTTCTTGAGCAGCGGGTCCCTGGGCCTGCCTGTCCCTGCACGGGGACATCTTCTCCTCTCCTCGCTACCTGGGCTGGGGGCACAGCGGTGCTGGGGTGCAAAGGCTGCTGCTCCTCTTCGCGCAGGGATCAGGAGGGAGCTCTGCGGAATCACCCCTTCGAGCTGTGGAGACAGAGAACCCTAGAAAACATGGAATCATCAGAAAAAGCAATTATCTGATAATATAGTGATTAAATTATTCAGCAAACTACTGTCTGCTTTCAGCCAGGCTTGGTAAGCTTTTCCCATCGATAGATAAGGTCCGCGAAAACACGTAGTGTTACTTTTGGGACAAAACTGGCATTTAGAATTTGCCCAAGCTCTCATTATTTCTAGATCAAATATTAAGGGGAGCGGGAGGTTGTTCAGGGTTTCAAAGGCTGCTCGGTACGAGTGAGTCCTCCTGTTGGACTGTGTGATCTGGGTTTAATGGACTGTGAGCTGAATAAGATAGTAGCTGCTTTTGTCGTGCTCAAAGTGGAAGAAAGATTAAAAATGCATAAAAAGAGATTTTGTTTTGGGCTCCTGGTGGCCAGAACCCGACTATCTGATCTTTTTTATGTACTTTATGCTTCCAGACTGAAGGGTATCAAGAAGTAGGGAGGGTTTAATTGCCAGTGTGGTACTACTTCAGAGATACCCTTGTCTATGTAATGTGTAAAGGCTGCAGAAGGACCTGGGAAGCTGGTATTTGTTCATACTGTTTTAAAAAGTAACCAAGTCTTTGTCTCATCTTAAATGCTTTATGACTTAATTTATATTCTGGTATGGTAATGAAGGCGTCTTTTGTCCAGGAGGTGAGATATGCAAAAATAACCTTTAAGTTGCTCATAATTAACCTTTAATGATACTTCCAGTACTTTCTCTGCATCAAAAACAACATACAGAAAGAGTGTCTGAGACTGCTTGTTGCATCTTAATGGCCTGCAAATACCAGCTGATTAAAAATAAACTATTTATTGGGATTATTTATTGACAAAGCTTTTTTATTCCAGGAAACCTTGCACTGAAATTTAAACGCTGGGCTGGAGCCAAGCACCTCGGCTATCCCTAGCCTCCCACATTTAGTCAGCAGAGATCAGGACACACCAGGTCCAATGGAAAGGCATGCATTGTGTCAAGAATGTGGATACTTCCCTTTCAGACAGGGACAGCATTAGTAGTATAACATTTATCATAAATATAGCATGATTTAAATTGCACTCTGGTGTATTAGTAAGTACATGCTAAAAATCTTCAGTTGGGAGCAGGATTTTTCAGCACTGTGTTTGTGAAGAACAGCCAGGGAACTTGACTGAGGGGAGCTGCGTATAATGGAGGACCTGCTATTCAGACTTGAAGAATACAAATTGATTTGTATAACAAACTGTGTTTGTCAGAAGATGAGGAGCTGACTATAGAGGCTGATTTTTGTGCTGAATAAGAGTGCTGGTAGGTAATGAGTAGGCTTTTATCTTTGTGTAGAACGAAGAATAATTTGCTAACCTGGTATCTGGTGTGTTTTTGACAGATACACATGCTGTTCATGTGCATGCTGCTATGCTTGTGATGTCCTTTGCTGATTCTTCTAAAGGGTTTATGGTCTTGGTGGATATTTACAGAGTTGTGTAATTATTCCTTTTTTTCCTCCCAGAAGGTTCTGTCCCTTGAGCTATGAGTTCCTACTTCCAGTTCTAGTTTACCTGAGCAGCAGGAGGCTTCCTTTCTTCTGGTTGCGAGGCACTAGCTTCATCTTCTGGTTGTTTTCTTTCCTTCCTCTTCTCTTTGAGGTTTTTGAACAATGCATTTTTACAGTTGATACGATCTGGTGCTATTGTGGGATTTTTCACTGCTATTGCCAGAGATGCAACAGGAGAGGTAACGTCTTTTGCCCAGTGGGCGTTTGACCCACTGTTCTTGGCAGTGAAGCCAAAGAGGATGCCAGAAGAACTAAGATGGTCATGATGAAGCTGAGACCTATGAATATCGTTAAAATTGAGACTACCTTTAGGTCTATTATTGTGTGTGTGGAGAAATGGATACTCAGCATCAGCCTTTATTGTTCATTGTGGGAGCTTGTGACAACATTCAATCATCACGGGTAGCGGAGGAATGAAGCAGATTTTAGGTGCTGCGTGTAGATTTACCTTCAGGGAGAGTCACTGGGTCACATTGGCTTCAGGATTAAACATCTGAGCTGATCCCTCAGTGAGGTCCATGAGTCTTTGGAAAGGTCCTGAGGACATGACCAAGCCTGCCATTTTTGTACACCCTGAAGAGAGGGCAAGGAGGTATTTCCAAAATGTCTCTAATGTGGAGAAGGATGGAAGCTCATTAGTATATTCTGAATGGGTATCTTCTATCCTCTGTCCATCTCTTTTTGCTGTTTCTGACTCTCATTTCATTAAGATGTCTCCTTTTCCCTTTGTCTTTGCTTGTGGGATCTCTGCAGGACTTTGGATACATGCCCCTGCTGGGGAGATAAATGTTTTATGAAGAGCTGCGTATTTAGTGGTGATGTCTCTGCTGCTCCCTGTCCGTCCACACAGATGAAATCTCCGTCTGTGTTTCTTTTGTGGGTTCGTGCTTTGTTCTTTGCAGAAGTACAAGGATCCTGCAAACCTGCCACCAGAGTGTGCTCTGCTGGAGCTTGGAGGTCAGTTGCTGCTCTGAGAGAAAGAACCATCAAGATAGGCTCAAGATCTGTAGCAGTGGTATACAAATATTTAATGGGAATGTGGAGAGCTAAAATGAGTGACTGTTACCTAGTGCGTTTGCCCATGGAGACAATGTTTTTCATCACTTCATTTAAGCATATTAACACGTTGCATCTGTTTTGCATTTAAATGGAAAGATTTTTAGTGTTTTAATGGCATGAGTGGGGTTAGATGTATGAAAAGACAATTGTGGAAAAGGACATGCAGAGCTTCTGTTCCTTGTTTCCCTAGAGGCATGTGCACGGTGGGCTGACTCTATTGTGATGGGTCTCACTGTTTTTGAAATGGTCCTGGTGCCCTGCTTCTCTTGTACAAAACACTGAAGTTTAGCACACATGAGGTAACTACAGCGGAGAATCTGGAATGTGGCGATTTGGCCACTCTTACCTCTGCGACAGCTGGAGAAGGCTCCTGGGGACTGGAAGAGAGGAAGGTCAAACGAGGAGGAAAGCAAGGTCAAATGCGGCCTGATCTGATAGCAAATTATGGAAATAGAGGTTCATCAGAAAAAATAAGCATAGTTTTAAATGTTTTATTCCGCATGTTTCTTCCCTGCTGGGCTGCATGTTGCTGGCAGGTTTTGATTTCTGGGGAGTGCAGTGCTACTGCTGCGTGGTTCACAGTGGTGGCATGGGTAGCTGGGGCGTACGGCTGTGCTCGGTACCTTGCCTGCCCCTGCTTAGCCTTTCCTTATGGTATCATCTGCCCTTCCTGATGATGCTGATGCGTAAACCTCATCACATGACTTTGGAAACTTGAGATTTTTACTAAACGTGTTCCATTGTGTGCAAGTAATTAGCAGTTTGCCTCGTGTTCAGACAAGTTTTTCATAATTTTTGGCTGGTGTGGGGCTTACTGCAGACTTCAGATCTTGAGTGGGACATACTGGTGAAGTCATTTTTGCTGTACAAACTGTTTCCTGCTCCAGCACTTTGGAGAGGATTGTATGGTCCCGTTCAGGAACTGGGCTCCTCCAAACCACAGGATGCCTGCCTCTGACATTCCGGCTCTTGCTTTCATAGTTGTTATGGTCTGCTCCTTCCACAGAGACTGAATTCTTCCTCCCCATCCTCATTCTATCAGTAATATCCCCAAACCAAGGCAGATGTGGGTAAATCTGTAGCCTCAAAGGAGCTTTGTCTCACCTTCGTGTCTGTGCCATCCTCAAATCCAAACTTTGCCACCAGAGAGGTTCTCTTTCCTTGAAATCCTAAACCTTGCACATCAAAAGTCACCCTTCTTTCCGAGTCTCTCCTGTTGCACGGGAAAGTTGTCTACCAGTTCTGCATTTGATCATTAGTATATATGGTGTAAGGATGGGGCAGGCTATGCAGAAAAAGAAGACTAAAACACAGTCAGCTTCATGCAGGGGAAGAAAATTGTCTCTCCTGTACTTGCTGTTTCCTGCCACTTTCATGCCATTGCTGGTCTAATTTTACAGAGCAGAGAATGACCTTCTCTCTGTGGTAACAGCCTGATGTTCATATGATGTTATATCAACATGTATCAATTAATTGACAATGATATTACACAAATATTTCTTCTTTGTGTCTCATTCATTCATTTTACGCTCCCTGAGATGGTGTAGGAAGTAGTCATGAGCAGCACCAGATTTCTCTGCTTTTGGACAGGGCCACAGCTGAGCCTTACTGCTGCAGCTTTATCACAGAGGGATGCCAGCTGGCAGGAGAGGTGCATGGGTCCTGAGCTGCCAGGTGAATGTGCGCCTGGTACGCGTCCCATGAGCTCCCGCTGCTGCGTGCCATTGCTGACCGGATCGTGGTGATTTCTGAAGGAGCTCGTTGGAACGCTCGCAGGAGCTCCCTGTGCTGAGGCTGGCACTGTCCCCGTGTGCCACATCCTGCGCTCGCCCCCGCTCCCAAGGTGAATCCTCCACGTGAATTTGTTTTAAAGTTCATAGGCAGCATCCTTTATTTCAGACATGTTGCTTCCAAATTGCCAACTGCCTATTTGTTCCAGACAATTGTAGATACAATCAGTAAAGTAAGCTGCGCTGTAGGCTTTAATTATTTGACTAATGGACAATGACTGATGAGCTGGTGTCCCAGCTGTGCTGTACCTCTGTGCTGCTGGAGGGAGCTTGTGCAGCGTTGCTGCTCACTGCTGTGCACTCCTGTGTCACACGCAAAGCTCTGGTCTTGTTCTCGGATTCATCTTGCCGGCCACTTGCTTACTGTTTTGCAATCTGTTACAATTTCTCTTGAGGCCGATGATTTTAGTTCAGATTGATTTCCTGTAATTCACAGTCCTGTTTTTGAAGTCATCAATTCCAAAGCCCCACAATCCTTAACGGGGTTCTGCAATGTCAACATTCTAACAGAACTAATTATTACTGTCCTTTTCATAATGTCACCATCGGGTACTTAGGGACATATTTTTCCATTTCCTCTGCTGTTGCTTTTCTGTGCTTCATCCACTGAGTGTTATGTCTGTGCTATTCTGTTTCCTTGTGGCTATGTGTATTTTCCTGTAGGTATAGACTGGTTTTGCAGTATCTGTACATCCTCCCCCTTGTATTTACAGGAAATTCTGGTGGGAAACTCCTTGTGCGTAATACAACAACAGGGACTGCAGCTCCTGCTTCCTGGATTTGGTTATCTGCAAGGAGGCTGATATGAAAGGATGCTGCTAATAATCCTATCAAGCCCAGGAAATGCTTAATGTTATTGGTGGTTCATCTAACCCCACCCGAATTGACAAATTTTGTAAATACAGAAAACATATCTCAATGTTATACATTTGTTTAATTAGCTAAATGAAGTACTGGTATTTCCACTCCCGTACAGAATCCAAGAATGAATACGAGTGCCTGTGATTGTCTGGTCTCCTGTGCCAGATGTATAGAGAAACCAAGCAAGCAAGCTCAGGTAACCCCAGAGTGGCAGTATCAGCCTGGATCCGCCGGTGGCAGGCTTGGCAGCATGGCGTAGGGATCGCTGGCCTCCACAGCAGCTTTGCCCTGCAGCCGTGCAGTCGTAACCGCTTACAGGGGGACACGTGCTCCCCGCAGGTCCCCCTTTGCGCAGTGACAAGGGTTGCTTCAGGCACGCCGCTCTGTGTCCTGCTCTGCAGTTGAACAGGTCTGGTTCCAGCGAGAGCATGCTGTCGCTACAAAGCCCTGAACGCTGTGTTCGGGAATAAGGGAGAACCCTTTAGTCTCATCATACAACCAGTCCCAGGGTGTTCCATGGCTTCTGTGCTACATTGCTCTGCAGTATTTAGCGGGTTGCGTCTGAACCCACGAGGACGTTCTGTCAGCGGTTTCACTGACATCGACTCGCCAGGCGCAGCTGTCCAGGAAGCAGCTGCCTCACGGAGTTGTTCAGGATTGCGGCTGGGCTGAAAACTTCATGGTGGACTTGGGCTTTTATTATTTTTATTCAAAATCTAAAACTGTTTTGGTACATTCACAACCAGGTGCATTTGCTCTGTTTTTGTTTAGCATACATGCAAAGACAGCAGTCCCTTAAATGGCTACAAATGTATGTACTTTTTTGTTTATAAAATATAATTTGCTTTTTCCTTACATCTCCCTTTTGTCCCCTACTAGCCCACGTTGTTTCCTTTTCTGCTGGTTTGATTTAAGCACTCCAGTGCCCCCTACACAGCCTTTGGTGTTTCAGTACTTTAGGTTTGAAACCGTTCTGTGATGAGGACAGAGGCAGGCATCTTGTAAAGGACCCCTGCACCTTGGCTGCGTTGCCCCTTGGCTCTGGCATTTCAGACTTTGTACCTCTTTCCAATGTCTCCTTCGTCGGCAGACGTGTGCACCTAGGCAGACCCGTAGATACCTGTAAGGTTTGAGCACAGACTGTTGGATTTTCGGTATTTCTCTGCTGTTGTACTGGCAGAGAGCTCTACTTCACCTGCCTTCCGGGTGCCTGCAGCACTGTGCAGTGCAATGCAGCTCCGCTGCTCCGTGCAGCACCGCGGTGCAGGAGTGAGTGGGGGCAAGAGGTGCTGGAGAAGTGAATAAATGTGCTCAGATTGAATGGGGGGGTTGGTGGGTAAGCAATAAATATAAAGGTTGGGAGCATGTATACAAGGGTTCAGATGATTTTTTTTCAGTCCTGAGAAACAAAAATCTGGCAAAAGTTCTTGTAGAGTTACACTTGGCTAGCATTCTTGCTATGCGCACTGTAACAATACTTTAATATAATTAAATTTTAAATTCCATGTAGAATCTAGTGGGTAGGCAGATGTACCGGTATGTTAAACTTTATGTCACTTAAAAATGGTTTTCAAGTACATCAGAGGGAGATCATCCAGCTGTAAAATTATCTGCTTTATGATTCTGCATCGCAGCTTTGGTCTTTTTATTTTAATTAAAAATGTACCTTAAATCTAATATCTTCAGATAACTCAGATAACTTTCCCCATGCCTTTTTGTTTCCTGTAATTTACTGACAGAATGTGAAATTACATGATTCTTCTGTGAGTTTTTGGCGTTGTTTATGGGGGACAAAAAGTTTATTAATTAAGATAAACGTTTTCCTCTTTTACTTAGCTTTTTCAGTGTTGCGTGTTCTTATGTCGGGCAGCAAGAACAGCAGAGCTGGTCATTCACTGAGCCTGCTGCTCTGGTGCTGAGGTGCTGACGCACGAGAAATGAATAAGCCCTTGCCCTGTCTCCTGTCTTAGAGCGGAGCCATGCATGGAGGCAGGAGAGATCCCGCCAGAGTTTGCCAAAGCTGGTCCTGCTGCTTGCTGCTGGCTTAGACCTGGGCACACGAGGGTTTGATTTCCAACTTGTGACTGCAGCTTCTCTCTCTAGCGGTGTTTGTTAACAGTGCAGCCTTGCAAAGCATTCGCGTTCGGGGGCAGTGCAGTCAGAAGGGCTATTTACAGTAGGAAAACAGAGTTGCTGAGCTGCTGCACGGCCAGGTCTAGGGTGGCAATCTGCACGCACTGTGTGTGCCGCCGGCTGTGGCGAGGCAGCTCCATGTGAGGAGCTGCCCTGGTGCTCGTGCCTGCTGGGCGGCGGAGCCCGGGGCCATCAAGTCCAAGGACGCCCTCCTGCACAGCGATGCTCCCGCGGAGGGACGACGTGCCACCTCGGTCTGACCTCGTGCTCCTTACCTCCCTTCCCCTGCCGAAGGGCCGACAGGGTTCCTGTGATGGGACTCTGACCACCTCTGCCGCTTCTCAAGGCGGAGACGTGCTGCCAGCCACCAGTGAAATACTGCCGTGCGACCTCTTTGGAGGGAGCTGGGATTTATGCGCGCATCTCACGTTGCGGGTATTCAGCGTATTTCTCCTGAGCAGATAGGAATGGGATGGGATTTGTAAAGGATGTGGAGAACAAGCTCCTAAAGAAGCCTGTGGTATTTGCACCTTTTTTTTATTAACCTTCAGACAACCAGTCCAAATGTCGCTGGCTCTTGAAAACACCGCAGTTTGGCGGCTGCTGTGAGCGGCAGGGTTGTGGCTTGGCTGAAGATCACAGCTTGCTTTCTCACCATGCTGGGAAAGGATGGGTCGGCGCTTGGAGCAGCACTGCGTCCCTGCAGACCCAGGCAGCCTGCTTCTCCCAGAGGTCTGCTGGGCTCCTCCTGCGCTCAGTACTGATGCAACCAGAGAATTGCCTATGCCTCGAGTACCTCATTGTGGTTGAGGATCACTGAAGACCCTCTGCAGAAAGAAACAGGGCTTAAATAAGCTTTCTGTATGCTTGCTCCATCAATAAACTTTAAGTGCTTGTAGCAGAACTGTAGTCACATTCAATAAGGGATAGAGAACTCACATACAGCTTCTGCCCAAAAGACTGCAGGGACCAGGTGGCCAGGCAGAGGATGGGGATCAGCATCGGGCTACACGACAGATCTGACACGGCCTCGTGTGCTCGAGGCAAGAAGCCGGGCAGGAGAGACCCGTGGTGCATGCTGGGGGCTGCTGGCCGGCTGCGAAATACAAGTCTGCTAAATCATTAACTGTGCTGCTTCTGGAATTAAATAAAATGCCTGCTCCCAAGGCATTCCACGTGATGATTCACCAAGTTTTGCTATGTGATTTATGTTTAGCTGTAGGATTATTGTTTTCTATTGATTCTGAGGGAAATAAAACAGCAGTAAAAGCCCATCGTAAGCCTCTCAATGGAACTCGATAAGTTGAAGCTTTCCTGCAAGAAATACTGTTGTCTCTTTGGTGGGTGACTTCTAAATTACCAATCCCCACAAGTCTGAGTGCGCAAGAGGTTTCCAAGCATCACCTCCCTCCCCTCCTCTTTGTGCGTTTAGTCATTGACCGGACCAAGCCGGTGGTGATGCACCGTGCCTGTGCTCCTGACCTGGCGTTTCTGGTGGGCTGCGGCCTTCTCTTTCCGCTGGATTGTGATTGGGGTTTAGGTAATTGATCCACGACTGGTGATGCTTGGGAGATTTCTAGTGATCTTCCCTGCTTTGTAACTGTCAGAACTGGAACTCTTCCTGCCTTCTGCTCTGCTTGTGTCACAGTTGGCAATTAAAACTTTTTCTCTCATGTTTCAATTCTTTTTAATTCTCCTGATGAATGAAGTTTTGCCTAAAAATGATTCTGCTTACACTGATTTTTCAGTCTTCCCTAGCATGCTGTCATCCCAGGGTGTCTTGTTTGCTTCTTAGATGCCTGGCAGTTTTACGAAATGAACAGTAAAATCTATCGACTCTGTAAAAGCTGTCATGCCTTTTCGCTGTAGAGTAGAGCCAAAACATGCTAGTATGTACCGTTGGAATATGTGTTTGTTGTTGTTGTTGTTGTTGTTTTGTTTGTTTGTTTTTTGTTTTTTTGTTTTTTTTTTTCCTGCAGCCTAATTTAACAATGCCACGTGCAACGCAAAGTTGCTGAACAACTTGGCTGTATTTTTGCAGCAATTAAGCGATGAAGATTTCTTGAAGGCTAGTCGGGATAGCAGTAGCAATAGTTCCTCCCAGGAGGGGCAAGCAGCAGTAGATGCTGTCTTATGCCCTGATCAGGCCTTGTGCTGTGGCAGCGCTGTACAGGGGAAGAGCTCTTGTGTTTGCAGTTTCTTGTGATAAAAATGAAGACTTGGAAGATGTGAAGAATTGCATGTTCTTACTCTGATTGATAGTTGGGGACTATGGGCACGTTGTGTTTGAACCTTGGAGTACTACAGGCTGCTAGCGTTCATCTCTTCATATGAACCCCCAAATCAAGGCATTCCCAATGCAAGATTTCAAGTAGCTGGAAAGCATTTAGGTGAGAGCAGCGGATCCCTTCAGGTCCGCTGGGCCCCATCCAGCTCCTCTCCTGGCAGACAGCACTGTTGCTCCCTGTGCTCCATCAGAGTGCACGTGACTCCTGCTGCTGCCAGTGAGAATGAATTGTGCCCATAGTATTATTTCTGTATTAATGTTATAAATGTCAATGATGAACTAAATTAAGACAAATAAGGCTGTTCCCTCTCACTGTTTAATTTACAAAATTTTAATGAGACTAATAACATCTGTACTTCTTCCATCTTTCTGCTGGCTGGAAGACTCTTAGCGGGTCTGACAGCTCCATGTTCAGCTTGTTCTGCAGTAAAGTTTAAAAAAGTGAAGAGTTTACAAATTTTGTGTTAAGCCATTTGTTTTTTGTCTGTGCTTCATCTTATACTAGTGGGAAAGCTGAGGGAATGATACAGATGACAGAAGAACACCATATTTACAAATGAAATTGTGTTATGTTTTAAGTGCTACTGTAAAATGTAGGTGATGGGCTAATGCATTGCTTTGAATTGCAGCAGCAGAGACAGACAGAGGTAAAGCCTTACATCTGGCCGTCTTTTCTGCAGCCTTCTCTTCTCCATGTTCATGGAGGTGCTCTCTTCTCCATGTTCATGGAGGTGCTTGTCCTGGAAAGGGTAAACATTGTCTCCTGTGGATTCCCTGGAGAAAACAGGGAGTCAGTGTTCACCCTGCCCACAAGACTTCAGCAGGTTTGCGTTGGGCGCTTTGCGATGTTAAATATCCCAGGAGAGCGAGCAGGGAGTCTGCGATCCAGACATAGACAGCAAAGACCTGTGTGCTTGCTTAAGAGCAGAGAGTTAGCGTTAGGTTTGAAGACTTTTCCAAAGGTTCCCTCTGATGACCTTCATCGACTTGCACATGAAAATCATGAAGGGCTCTGATGCCTCATGGCTAAACAGTTGTTGCTGGAACTGCTGAGATCAGTAACAGCACTGGAGGCAGCCCCTGGGAGACCGGGCAGAGCAAACCTCGGTGGTGGGAAGGCGGAGGCGCGGGGATTGCAGCGCTCAGCCTGGGGCCTCCCGGTGCTTGTGCTTGATTCGAGATGTGTGCTTCAGGCCCGTGGCGCGGCCTGGTTTCTGGGCAGCATTGTAAAGCGGGTTCCTCTAAGATGATTTTGAGCCTGCGTGTAGCAGGCTCTCTCCTGCCCCTTGTCACTCTCCCGTTCTTGTCAGCGCGCAGGGTAGCCTCCTCAAACACTGGCCGTGTGTTTTACTTCTAAACACAAAGCAATGTGTTTTAGACTTAATGACATTAACTTGCAGGGACGGGGGAGGTGTGGTGGAGGTCTGCAGCGGCACCAGGCGCCGAAGAGGGCTGCGGCCCTTCTCTGCCTCGGTGACCGCTCACCGCCTTGCCCGGCCCGGTGCTGGGTGGCACCGGTGCCCGCTCAGACTGCGGCTGCAGGTCGTGGTTCAAACTTCAGAAACTGTGTGGAGGGAGCTCAGGCAAGTCCCTGCTGGGCGCTTGTTTAATGAGGTTACTGGATGGGATGTTAGCGTGACTCAGAAGTTGGGTGTTCCACAGGAGGCTGCATTCGCTCTTAAGTGGTTTGGTGGTGAAGTGGAGGGAAAACTGGGCTGCTTGCTAAGGAGAATGAGCAGAGCAGCCCCCAAGCTAGGGAGGCGGCGGGAGCCAGGTGCCCTTCGCTCACCCTCCCTGGGGCTGGCCGCTGCTGCAGGGACAGTGGTGGCCGTGCCAAGCACAGCGTGGTGCGAAGGCTGCCATGGAGCTGGTCCGTGTGGTGGCAGGGACGAGGCCCGAGGCCAGCAGGGAGCCTGGGAACCAGGTCAGCAGCACCCACCTGGCTGCTCTGAAGTGGGGTGATTGAAAATGCCTCAAAGGAGGCATTGGGAACGTGAGAAAGCTCATCAAATTTTTCATCTTCTACTTGCCGTTTCTAAAAGACTCGATACAGTCAGCTGGGACCAAACTGACTAACCTCTTACGCACTGTGAGACGGTTGAAGTTACTGATCTTACATAGCCAGATTATCATCTTCCGCTACTACCATCTTCAAGTTTTTTTAAAAGGATTGTACTAGTTCTGCAGTTGTGAAGTCCACAGACAACAGCAGGGCGTTGAACTTGCCATTAGGAGATGAAGGCAGCAGCTATTGGCACTTTCATCTCCCTTTTAGCCTGTATAATTTGTTTGTGGGTTTGAGGATCAAAGCCATGTACAGAAGAATCCTTATGCCATCATTTCAGTGCCCTCTGAAAGGTGTCCATTTGTTTCTCATCAATTGAACCTCTTACACAGCAAATGGGTCATGCAGTTGAGATTTTCTTGCTGGCTAAGCAATTAGCTAAAATAAACTGCTCAAAGGACAAATTATGCAGAACGTTCACTCTGTAACAAATGAATTAATTGACTTTGTTTTGTATTTGTGGCGCGTTCCCTGTATTTTACTTAACTTTCTCACTATCTGAAAGGCTCCTGCATTTCCTCTTGCTGCAGTGAGCAAACAGGATATTAAGAGTTGATTTACACAGACACAAATAAAGGAAGTCAAGTGATAAGAAAATGTATAAAGGTTCTCTCAGTTAAGAGAGGCAAAACTTCTTTCAGCTGAGTGTCTAGGAGTATTTATTTCATCTGCGTATCTAGGGTGTCATCAGTATTCTCTCTGAAGCTGGCACTGCAGCTGTACAAAGCTTGTCCAAAGCAGCCTTTGCTAAAAACAAGCATGGCCACCAAGACGTGGGATGGGATCGTGATCTGCATGCTCTTACAAAGGCCTCTGATGCAGGCTTTGGAAATGCTAATACTTTAGCACACTGGCTGAGCTGCCCTGGTGGTGAGAGATGAAAAACAAAAACTGGGAGCTCAAAAATCCCGTATTTGCCTGTTCATTAGTTTCTAAGCTTTATCTTCATTGACCATACTGGGGAAGGTGTTTGCATTCAGTGCCCTGGAAGCCACTGATACGCAAGTGATGAGTGAGGTATATTACTTGAGAAAATGAGCTTGTTCCTCTCATGGCAGGAAAGGTCAGGACAGCTGCCGTTTGCCTGCGCTCTCCTCTCACCTCTCTTGTGCTGGTTGATGTTGTAGTAAGATGAATTGGAAACCTAATAATTTCCCAGGCAGAGCTGGAGAACTTGATTCTTGGCCAGGAAGGGCACTACCATTGAGTTAAAGCTCCCCATTGTGCAACTTCCACCTAGGTGGGACTGGAGCCCAGCAAATTTCGTCCTGTGCCCGTGCCTGTGGAGCAGTCGTGTTGAGTACCACCCTGCACTGCTGGGGTCAGCGCCATGCGTGTATTGTCCTTTGCAGGCCTCTCGGCTTAGTGGAAGGTTGACAAAGCAACTTCATTAGAAGCGCAGTTACAAAATTATTAAAGATGCTTACCACAGAAATGAATTCAGCTGTGGTGCTGAGATGTAATGCTGGTCTCTCTTTGCAGCGTTGGCCAGATATTTTGTAGAAGAAAATACAGGGCCACACAGGGATTCTTCAGGCAACTTCCAGAAATGATTTCTTGCACGGAGGATGCTGGCAGAAAGCTGGCAGACCTCATCAGTAGCTTCTTGGAAACATTCGTATTACTTGCTGAGTGGAGATTTATAATGGTGTTGCTCGCATACCTGGACACATCAGACCCCGAGACCCGTCGAAGGGCTGAGTAATAAAACTGTTCACGCTCCTTGCGTGGATTTCTGCTAGGAAGATGTGGCTGCCTTACTTGTGAGCAGGGTTTTTTCTGCATGCTGAGCTTAACTGCATGTGTGGCGTAAATTTGATTTATAAATGTTTTGAATTTTTAATTTTATAAACTAACATAATTCTGCTATTAATTGCTTTCCATGATTTAAACTGCAAGGTGACATTAACACTGAATATATTTCAAAGGTTTTATTTGGATCTTTTGAAATTGTATGATGTTATTAGCAGTACATTACCTTAGGTTATAACATATAGCTTTACCTCATGCTGTTGGGATAAGGCTTACAATTTTCTGGCCCCTCTTGTATACTGGGCGACTCATGAAATGATCTGGGCAAGTTGCTGGATTTATTTACAGTAAGTAAATTAAAGCTATGGTGCAAATCTTTGCTGTGTAACAGGATTTGCGAGCAGCTGAGAAAGGCTGAAACTGTTGGACCAGTTACCAAGAAAATATTTTGTGTGTAAGGGAAGATTTAGTTCACTGAATAACATATTGTCCTAGTAATGAAATGCTAAGATGAAATGTGGCCAAGAGTCAGTTTTTTTCATTGTCCTGCTTCCTCTTTCTACTTCATAATATTCAGAGGGAAACTTCTTAAAAAAAAAAAACAAACCAACAAAAAAAACACCACGGAGAAGGGACAAATTGTCAGATTGGCCAAACAGCGAGTTGCCGGCTTATCCGTAGCTACTCTGGCTGACTTCCTGCTCTCGCTTGGATCGGTGCGTTTATCTGTGGCCTGCTGGTGCTTTAAAGCTCTACCTGTGCATCAGCAGCGTCTGTCCTGTCGCAGCACAAACGTGCAGCAATCGCGGTGGTTCTGCGCGCGGTGGCCGGGGCGTCGCTCCGCCCTAGGTCCTGGGGTCCCGACTGCTGGCGGCGCTGGTTTGGGCTGGCCGCCGGCTGCCGGGCTTGGCCTTCCTCTCCCAGAGCCGCTTCACCGCAGCAGGAGCGCGCTCGCCGTGCCTGGCGGTGCCAGGCGGCTCGGGATGCTTCAGCAGCCATTCCAGCAGCCACATCCAGCATTTTTTTCTCAGGGATTTGGATCATTTCGACAGGTACCAATCAAGACTTTTTTCTCAGGCATTTAAATTCTTTTTTTTTCCATCATAATCCACTCAGTGTTTGACAACACAAGAGATGTGTTCAAAACAAAAGTTGCAGTCCTAGGTGTTCCAAACTCAGTTATTCTAGGAATTTCTCAGGGGTCTGATTTGAAGAATCCTCACAAGAACAGTTGCCAACGCAGCATCTCCAAAAACCTAGAGGAAAACAGCATATTTCTTATTTCTTGCTTCACCGGAGCTCTCCTGAGGTTGCCTTCCCCTTCCTCATCCGGTGGCACTTGAGGTGCCCGAGCAGCAGCGTGCCGCTCTGCTGTGCTAGCTGCTGTGCGCAGGCTTTTTCATTACTGTGCCTTTCATTTATTTTGTGTCGTGACCTTTCCACCTCATTGCCTTGACCTTGCGTGTATTTTCTGGGAAAGGACAGGCATACAGACAAGAAGCACAATGTGAGGCTCCAGCTGCACTCACCTAGTGATGCATGATACAGAGATGTATTTCACTGCTGAAGAACGTTTATAATCCAAGACTGCAGCAGAAGATACCAGGTCTGAAATGTTCAGCAAACATTTTTTAGTAAATTGTGTCTTTTGATAACAGTACCAGTGAACAGTGGTTCATAGTTATATGCTCCATTTTAAATTTATGATATTAAAGATTAAGAGAACTTTATTTATAATCACTGCTCTGCTTTCTTGCCGTGCTTCCTTTTCTCCCTCCAGTTTTACTCCCAGACTTTTCTAAATGCTGCTCTGTTCATTTCTTCTTCTATTCAGTCATATCTCTCTCTCTCTCTCTCTCATTTCATTTACTCTTGAAATTTAAAAAAGTCATTTCTAAAGTCTGTACTGCAAAGATCCTAGCTCTGAAGAGACTGTTATATATAATATGACTTCTGTTACTTTGCCCCCCTACCACTATAGAAATCCCCAATACTGGATTAGATGTCATAACTTGAGGCTTTAGAAGATGACTGACTGCTGGAGGGTAGTGCAAGCACAGCTGCCTTGGGCAGGAGAGGGAGGGAGAGGGCAGGTAACTCCAGGACAGAAACACGAGCGTTCTGCTCTGGGGCATGTTGCAGGATCCCCCTCGAGGTCTGGGGAGTTTTATCAGTGGTCAAGGACTTATTTCTAGTTAGCTGTGCCAATAACTATTTTAAGCACTGGGACAACTGTCAGAATTAGAAAAAATTCCAAATGCCCATATTACTGCCATGTTCTGCATTGCATAACTTCAAAGTAATCGCACTGGGACCTCTGCCTGGTTCTCTGACCTTGCAATTCAAGGAAGCCTCTTTTAAAAGTGGGAAATGAAATACGTCAAAATTCATTTTGCTTAAGCTTTGTGTATGATCACACATACAAGAAAAAGGTATATATTTATTTTTAAAAGCCAGAGGGCCTCGTATTAAAACTGTCAGCTACTTATCACAGCATCTGTGACGCGGAGTGATGTATCTAGAGCCTGGCTGTATTTTCTAGGCTGCTTGTGGCACAGAGCAGTGGGCAGGATTTCGCCGGTGGGGCTTCCTTTCCTTCGCCATCAGTGATTTCTAAGAGTGCTGTTGGATGCTGGCTGTTGGGCAGAGATGCTCTGCAGGTTTATGTCACCGGCCTCTGTGGTCGGAGCCCGGCTCTGTCTGAGCGAGCTGGCAGCAGAACTGGCTCTGCTGGGCTCCAGGTTCAGCACTTTCCTTCCCCTCCTGTGATTTTTTTTTTTTTAACTTAAATCCTCATATTTGCCTCTAGCAAGAAGATTTTTGCAGAGAGAAGCACTCTGAAAGAGATCAAGGTCTTACCACCTCTTTTTTTTCTGCTCCAGTGGGAGGTTTATTGCGTTAGAGAAGTGGTTATTGCTTTGTTTTGCTACTTTTGGTGCTGCTTCCTTGTTACATTTCTGCTGAATGGCCTTGTGACATTCAAACTAATAAGCAAATGGTGCATTTTGGATTTTTTTAAATCTATTTTTAATGATTAATTCTGTTTCCTACTGCTCAGGAGCCACTAGTGGCAATGCATTTTTTTGACAACTTCAAAAGAAGTTTCATCTGAAGTAAAAGAGACTTGCTCCCAGAACTTTCCGAACTATTGCCACGTTTACTTGAAGCAATTTGATCTCCCCAGCTGCTCAAATGAAAGTAAAAAATATGACGTACAAAGTATTACTACTTTTTTATTATAATTATCTATCAAGTTAGTTCTTTCATAAGCCAGACTTCATCAGAGGTAAATCTATTTCCTGTTTCATCTCTGTTGCCTGATTCTGTGTGGATTAGCATTTCTCACACTGTGGAGCGTTTTTGCTCTAAACCAAATCTCTCTTCATACAATAGATTGCCATCTTATAATATAGGAATTATTTCTCAGTCACTTTAAAAGTCCTGCTTCATTAGCTCAGTGACTGTTTGGTAATTTGCAAAGTCACTTTCACAAGTTCTAATACTCTCTGGCTGAGAGGCCTCGTAATAAATGCATTAGATCTTAATAGTGTTATGATTCTGTCGGAAGAGGGAAAAAAGTTAGAACCAGTAATTAGCTGTGACCTCGGGATAAGCAAGTGCTGTGTAAGAGGTGGTGGGGACGGGGCATGGAAAGCCCTCGCCACGTGGGAGCTCTCCGTGTGCCGGGCTGCGGCGGGCGCTGCGCCACAAGGCACAGGCACGCTGGGGACGTGGCAGCCGTGGGAACGGCTGGGCCGTGGTGAGCGGCACCGGCACGGGGACGGGGCGGTCACAGCCTAGGGCCAGAGCATGGCCAACCTTGGGCGCTATCCCGCTGCACCGCCTGGTCCCGGGCAGGTCCTGAACCGGCCCAAGGGGTGTTCTGGTCCTTGGAGACTTCCCTGGAAGCTGGCTTCTTAGGATTGCTAAAAATCAGGGGTTGGAGTTAAACCCTGAGACCAATGAATTGCGTTGTTCACTCCTGGAAGCTTTTAGAGGGGGAAAAAAAGTAATAATAAATATTGGGAAGTTGTACCAACTTGCCTGTTGTGTGTATATCTATCAACCTATAACTTTTTATTTATTAAAAAAAAAAAAAAGAAAGAAAAACCTTTTTCCTCTGTACTTGGCTCAGCTAGGTTTTCTGCTGACACCTGGCATAGGCCAGGAGAGTCTGGGGCGATCGCTTGTAGCAAATAATGCAGCGTGTGGTGAAAGGGGTGCGCGCCCCAGCTGTTGCGAGCAGCCCCTCATTGGGTGCGTGACCACCTGCGGCTTGGTTGGGGATGGCCTGCAGCGGCCAAAACTTGTTCCTGACAAGCTGGGGGTAACTGAGTAATCGTGTTGAGGTACTGGCACAGTGCCTTCGCCAGCTCCCCAGCCTTCTCCAGGGGAAAGCGCTGTGCCGGGGGGACCCTCACGGCCTCTGCTGCCTGCACGGGGTGATGCAAGGGGACCAGCTGCAGGCCCTTCTCCGGCGTGTCTTCAGCTTCCTTATTTTGCGCTACGAATGGCAGCTTCTTCCCAAAAGTTTACATGTGTGTAAAAAAGGCAAAACTTAATGGGAAAATAGATTTTGACATTTTGATAAGAGCTGGTTCTTGTTGCTCTGCGCTATGGATTTTTGATTCTAAGCAATTTGAAAAGAGGCTGAGCTTAAATCTCGTTTGTCAAATCTGCATATTGCATCAGTGGTAGAAAATGGGTGAACTTGAAGGTCGTTTCATATACACTTGAAACATGTATGGATGAATGTAGAAATGTTCAGTCATAGTAGTTTATCAGAACACTGCCATTTGTGGTTGTTGGGATAGATGCATAATGAATATCTTGAACTCTTCAGTCTCTACTGTATTCGGAAAGTAGAAACATGGACTTTAATGGAAATATTTTATATTCATGAAAAAGGCAAATGTTCTGCTATTTAGAAAGCTCAGTTGCAGTGTAAGTGAATAAATTGTAAATTGTGTGCCCTTCCATAATTTGTAATAAAGCTTTACCTCCCTTCCCACCCCACCCCCCCAAAAAAAATCCTGAAGTAAAATTAAAAATTATGTTTAAAATATTTCAGTGAGCTTTCTGGTAGCTGGGCAGTGCACAAAAACTCAAATGCTTGAATTTCGCTTCATTAGAGAGTTCTGCTACCACTAAGATAATGTCAACTCAGTTTTTTGTCATGTCTTCCCCCAAATTTCAGAGCTTTTCAGAAAAGATTCACTCAGTTTTAATAGATTTTTTTATGCTGCGGAGTGAAGGCTCGTCAATGCTTTTGTGAGCAAAGGAAAACATTTGTAAACTCAAATCTGTAATAAATGGCTGGTCTTTGTGTGCAGGCATAACAAGCAAGGTAAAGGTGGAAGACCTCTTCCTGCTTTCCGAAGTGGGAATTGCCATTCTGGAAGCCATCCATACTCCCCTGCTTACATACAGGCACTAAAAAGTTCTCTTACATATTCTGAAGTCATTAGAAGTCCTGCCTGATTGACTTTATCAGCCAACGCTGCCGGTTTGCTTTAATTTAGCTTTTTCAAAGCTGCAACATGAAATGCGCAAAGCAGAATATTATTGGCAAAATGGAAAAAAATTAGAGCAACACATGGTACTGAGTGGCATGGGGACCGGGGAGCATGCCGGATGTGGCGCTTGCTGGCACCGTAACTTCTGCACAGAAGTTGGAGCAGAACTGAGTGTAGGAAAAGGATGAGGGTGCATGTGCTTTTTAAAAAGCAGGTACAATACACTGAAATGTTGCTCGTTTTCCTCCAAGTATTGCTTATTTTCCTATAAACGGTGTGCGTTTCGGTGGATGCTGGGACAAGTCCGTCTCTGGTCACGGGGCAGAGGCGCCCCGCAGCCGTGACTGCAGGCTGGGCTGCTGTGCCCCGGCCGTTGGTTCAGGCTCGGCCAAGCCCCTCTTCATCCGCTGTGCGCTGCTGACGGTACCTTCGAGGTGTTTTGTGGCCTGGTTAGGGAAAAAAGCCCAGGAGTGCATTCAAGAACATAAGCTCAGGATTCAAGCAGTTTGTATCCAGGATTCCTGTATGGTATGGAAAAATTTGTTGGGTTATTTGCTGTGAGACAACGCTGAGAATCACAGTGTTTGCTGCGAAAATGTTAGGAAGATTGCAGAAAATGCAGGAAAGACCACAGGAAACAGGATACTAAACATATCGATCTTGGAGCTTTTTTTAAGGGGACTGGTAGGTGGTGGTATTAATGGAGGTCAAGGCTGATGAGGAAATGCACAAAATGAAACTGTTCAAAGGACGGCTCAGCACCATGCTGTTCTACAGCGTCAGAGTAAATGGTACCATCCACACGGTCAAAAGCTTTCCCAATGTCGTTTCAGCTGCAAGTGAATGAAAAATAGTAATTGAAAAATAGTAATTGACCAAGACTAATCAATGGAGAGCATTAGTTTTCAGATCTGTGAAATACTACAATAAGGTCTCCATATTGGGACAGGGGGGTGCTGCCACTCCAGGGGTGGGCTGTGGGGTCACCCACCACTTCCACCACAGCTCCCAAGTAAATGTACAGAAGCGACCACCTGAGCTGGTGGAAGTAGCCTTGCCTGGGGCATTGCAGGCTGGCGATGGGTGAAGGTGGGTGGCGGGAGCAGAACGGGGCTCTGAGATGCTGCGTGGAGCCATCAGCGTGAGCTTTGTTTCCTAAACACCATACTGATCGGAAATGACTTTTTCTCCCTAGTCCAGGGGGGTTGTCAGCTTCTCAGCAACCTGGGGCATGGGCTTGTCTGCGAGGCCAACCTGGGTATCTGTCCCCAGTCAGCGCTCTGTCTTCAGGTGAGGGCTTCAGCACTGGTCTCCTACCCGCTGTTATAGACCGTGGTTTGGTCTCCGACAAAGTCCCAAAATGTAAACTGGGGCATCATGGTGTAAGTTATGTCCTTAAACTTGCTGGTTTCTTAAAGTATTTAATATTGCTTATCTCAGCAGTTAAAAAAACAAACAAACAAAACAGTAAAAACTGATAAACAGGCATGGTCTTGTAGTTGTACTGTTAGCGTGCTTAAGTGGGCGTCTGTTAGAAATGGTGTTTGGTCCTTTTAAAGGACCTGGGTGAACTTCAGTGCACTCTCAAACCTGTGAAGTGGCATACGGCTTCAAAGGGATGAAAACATTTCTCTGCAAATCCAGCTGATGTAAATGCGGACATCCTATGAGGAGCTGAATAATCTGCTCGAGAAAGGGATTGTGTCATTTACAGAATAGGCATGCCAAAACACTTTCATTATTTACCTGAAGCAGCCTTCCTTTAAAGCCTGAGTCAGTCTTTATTCCAGTCGTGCTCTCTGTGTCAGTTTTCAGAAGGGATAAGTTGAGATTTTTAACTTCATACATCACTTCTTGGGTGAATATATACAAAAGGTAAAATAAGAAAGTAGTATTTTTTTTCTTTCAGATTACACATGCATATGAAAGCTAACATTTAATCTTAATTTCTTGCTGACATTAATCTTAGTTTGGTCAAGGTTTAGAAAGTGAAAATCTTGCATAGTGCTAGCAAAATTACACCTTATAACTCAGAATAATTAGATTTAGTATCTCGGTGTGGCAAATTAAGACAGCAGATTTTAAGTACGCTCAGGATTTGATGATTGTGTTAGATAACAGGGGACTTGTGGGAGGCATGTGGGAGGAAAATGGGGGCACCTGCGGCTAGGACTGGAGGGAGCGGAGGCGCGCGGGGAGACCGGGGCCTGGCGGGAGGAGACGCCTGCGCCGCAGAGCACGGGTGTGTGCCGGAGCAAACTGCGCTTCTGCTGCGAGTGCTGGCTGGAGGCTGAAAATGGAAGTTCCCCTAAACTGACGAGTGAGATGAAGGGAAAAGCAGTCGCAGCAGGCGCTGGGTAGCTGGAACATCACTGGGAGCACTTGGCACAGAGGAGACCCGGGAGCTGGTCCGCACTGGAAAGCTTCACGCTGGGGTGAGGTCCTGTGGAGCTGGGAGAGGCTTCACAGAGGTCCTAAGAGCTGGTCTGCAGGAGAGCTCTGTTTCAGGCAGATTTTAAGCTTGTATTCTCTCTTATACTTCTATTTTGATTACAAACCCGAAACGTAATTACAAGATCGTCACCCTTGGATTTGCTAAAATAAATCTTGTTTCCATTGTAAGCCTGATGGCTGTAAGTGAACTTGCAGAAATTTGTAACATCTGGATTGCTTTTTAATTCTGTAAAGACAACAAATCCGTATAAACCCATATTTTCCTTTGAGTGCTGCAAACTGAGCACGTTTAGGGACTATAACAGGAGTTAATGTATTTCTCAAACTACCTGTTAGCTTGGAGCCTGGGCCGGGTGAAAAAGGAGACTGATTCTTCTTTGTGGCAGGCTTTTTACTCAGTGCCTTGCTGGCAAAAAGCTGGTGCTGGACAGATCAGCCACAACTTCAATGAATGCTCATTTTGCAAGCATTGCCCTCCACTGAAAAAAAATAAAAAGAGCAAAAGCTGCATCTCTACAATTTGCTAGACTTGCTGATTGCATTCTGTCATCTACCAGCTCAACACGCCCTCATTCAGTGTCCGGTGCCCCCAGGATGGCTGCCTGTATCCCCTTGGTAATACCTTCGCAGCCGGCGGTCTTACCTTCCTCCCCTCTGCCCGCCAGGCACGTGCGCTCATTCACCTCGTGCAGGAGCTGGGCGGTTGACCTCTGCGGAGGCAGCTGCCACATGGTGAGACTCCGCCGACAGCTCGGCTGGGCGTAATTTCGAGTGGCACTGTGCGAAGCGCAGCTTGCTTGCTGTGAAATCACCAGTCCAGCGCTGCTGATGCTGGCGAGTGGTTTCCAGCCAATCTGGCTGACATACTGTACTGGAAGAAGGGAAATGTTAGGTCCCTAAAGCAAGACTGCTGTAAAGATTTTCCTGGGAAGAAGCAGAGGAATGAGGAAAAATCTTGTGATCATAATAAAACCTTCAGTTAACCACGTGGAAACGTCGTTTAGGGGTTTTCTATAAACCACAGGGTATCAGTACCACTCCCTGGAACGTTTCTACATGTGTCTAGCAGTGAGTATCATCCCACGTGCTCAGAGAAAGCGTTGCCCACCTCTGCCTTCTGCTGGCGCATGGACTCCTTGCTATTAACCTACAAAGATAGCAAAACACCTCAGCTGCAAATACAACAAAGAACCCTGAGCGAACAACAGAATGCTGGCTTTTAAAATGAAAATATTCTGGAATACGTCAATTTAGTTAAAGAAAATGCTCATGAAAGTTTTTTTCTCCAAGTAAATAGCCACAATGAAATCATAATTAAATTTCTTAATTATTTTCATAAATCTTATGTACATAAATATACACAGGACTTTTTTTTTTTAGTGGCTTTTTAAACAAACAAAAAAGACCTTTGTTACTAGGAGGTTTCTAAAATGAATAAGGAACGATAATGCTGGCTTGAAAGCATATTACGCAATTTCCAGAAAGGTTACTTGTCATGGAAATGCTGCATGCGTGCCTTCAGAGCTAATAATATCAAGACTTGAGAGTTTTTGCTTTTGGCAAGGGAGCAGAAACTATATGTTTTGGTTTGTTGTTTTTTTTTTTTTTAAACCTGCCTTGCACCTTTTTTAGCAGCATTTCTGCTGCCAGTGTGTAGGGAACAGTAATCACCTGACTGTTCGCTGTCAGCATGAGCTGAGAAAATAACAGAGGAGAAAGCAAAACGGTAGGTTTTTAATGAAAAGAGATTCAGCAAACATTTACCCTTGGATGTCTGGCACAATGCACTAGGTTTTGAAATTGCGAGTGCAGATTACCATGTGGGTGTGACATGAAGTTTAAAAACGTGATTCATACTAATTTAGATGATCTCAAATTAGGGCATGATAGAAGAAGGATTTGTTATTATTAAAAGTTAGTTCAAGCTAAATTAATCTGAAAATGTGTAATTTTATCTCAACTAAAAATACCGTAAGGTAATTAAATTCATAAATAGGATGAGTGGGGAAAGTGTAAGAAATGATAAGCATCTGAATAAAACAGTAATTGAGTTTGTATTGTAAACAAAGATCCGTAGGAATTTTTTTTTTTTAAGTTGCTTTATTATAAACTTTCAGTCAAGAATGCTTAACATATTTTAGGAAAGAGGTTGATTACATTTGTATTTGTTTGTGTAGTTTGTATGTTTGCAGGATTTTCTGTGTTTGGGGTTGATTCTTTCTTATGGCATACTAGTTTATCAGTAAGTTTGAAAGAGCAAGACTTAAAATTGAAAGTGTGTGTCCAAGTGAAACTGGTCCTGTTGTAGATTAATGTAAACTTTTCATCTAATTTTTTTGTAATGTCATGTTATAGTAATATTTGGATCTTTATATAAAATCTATAAATGAGATTAGTATCATTATAATAGTTGGTATATTAATTCTGAATCCCATGAAATTAACTATTAGAGTGAATAAGTGATCTTTTTTCTTTGCCGAAGTCATTTGCTTATTCCTTCAAGCAGGCAGTGTAGGAGAGAAGGGTCTCCTTTGAGCAGCTGGTCAGGTCACGTAAGAGCATCGTTCTGCTGTGTTGTTCACGTGCCCCATGTAAAGGAGATCTGTGAAAGAGAATAAGCAGCATATTAAAGCATCATTTGGAGGAAATTCTGGAGCACAGAAGATCTGAATGTGTTTAGCACAAGGAGAATTATCAGTGTGTCTGAGGGCTGCTACAATTAGAGGTATGAGATTTTCTTAGTGCTGGCATCTGTATCTTTTGCAGTGGGTGTTGGATGATGGATGGAGAGAGGAAATAGACACTGACTTCCTTTTGGTTTCATCTAGAAACCAAACAATGTGGGGAAGTGAGATGTTAAGGAATCTGCCTGGTGTCTTGTTTTAGTTATAATGACTAATCTAATGCATCTTTTGTGCAGTTGCACAATCTGCTTGGTACTGGTGTGTTATATTATGCCACTCTTTCATTTTGCACAGGTTTGCGGGAAAAATGCAAAAATGTTTCCTTTCCATTTGCTAAAAGTACTTTACTCTTAATTCTGAAAAATTACTTTACAGATCTTCATATTTCACAGACCATAACTAGATTACTACCTTTTACTGGAATACTCTGTGTTAATGAAGACCGATTGGGATTACATAATAGATTTCCTCTAAAGAAGGCATTATGTGGTTATTTTTTACTGTCTGGCATTCTAGTTAATTGCCTTGTCATCATTAATTGATGGAACTAAATTGATATAAATAAATAGATTATCTTCTTGAGGTTAATTTGAAAGATAGGAGAGACTTCCACCAGGCTGCTGCAGCGAGGAGGGCCGCTGTCAGGCAGGGCATTCAAGCATGTGCCTCAGATAAAGCATGCAATTAGTGACCATTGAAATCGACCACGGGGTGGGACTGCTCGCGTGCCGAAGGTTACGCTCACCCTCAATCGATGTCACAGTTCGTAAAACAGTTTTCTTGCACTGCTTGGAAAATGAATGAAGCCATGCTCTGCGCTCCTGAGGGGAGGAGAGGGGCCCTCGCCTAGCCAGAAAGCCCCAGGCCCCCTTTTCTCACTTACTGCTGCCCAAATGCGTATGCAGACATTACTATGACATCTGCTGGGTTTCTTGGACTACGCCAGGGTAGTTTGCTTTGCTGCATCTTGTTAAAACTACTCTTGGTGGCACATAAAGTTTGAGAGAAGCTTGGTTTTAAGCTTTGGCTCTCCAAAGAGCTGATTGTCCTGGCTGAAGACTAAAAACAGCCAACCCATCAGCCTGACTTATTTGAGTTTGAAGGCCTCTGGTTTCCAGGTTAGTCCAGATTTACGTATATAGTTACTATTAATCAGCAATCAACTGAGTATCTGAGTAAATCGGCATTTTAAAAATCAGATTGCAATGGTGCGTAAAAGACTTGTGGCTGTGTGGAAGGAGAACCCATGGTGGTTGATGAGCTGCACATTGTCTCCTCAGACTGCCCTTCCCATCGTGCTTTGCACATTTTCTGCAGTATTTTTTGCTAATCAGGGGACTCTCCTTGGCGTTCTGCATTTATATCTTGACACCACTCCCAGATTGGAGCTTAAGTGCTATGTAAATGTGTGCTCTGAAGAGTATTCCCCAGGGCTCTACCGGAAACTTCCTCCCACTGCCTTGCACATCACTTGCAAGCATGCCAAGAAGAGGAAAACAAAACCCAAATCCCTCCCAAAAGCAGGAGTGAAGCTGTGTTCCAGGGCAGGCAGGGCGCCAGAGGCGGTTGCGTGGGAGCTCAGCTGAAGTGAGCTGCGAGGCCTGAAGGCATCGAGCGGCTCTGCAGGAGGCACAAGCCACGAGACCCAGCCTGGCGTATGGGAGCCACCTTGGCACCAGCCAGGGAGATGCCACCTCACTGGCTGCTTTCTCGTCTCTTTCAAACACAGGTCCAACGTGTTTGTTCCTCTTTTGACAGCTGCTTCTGCTGTGCTGTTTCATGTGTGGTATGTGGGATGCAGAGCTCGTCCATGGCTTTCTAGTTACTGAATGATGCTCATTAGCAGGTGTTATTCTGTGCTACTTTGCAGTGCCCAGGGTTTGCACTGCTTTTTCAGGTTTATTTTCAGCAGTTGTATTTGCTCTGAAAATTGGTAGGGAAGATTCCTATTCGTAAGGCTTCAAAAACATAGGAGAGAGTGAACAAATCATTCCTTTGGCTACATATATGTTTAAAATATCTGTTCTGGTATCCACATTGCCCTCGCTTGTACTTTGTGTGTAGCAGTTAGTCCTCATCCTGTGCTGGAGCAAGGTTTGGGAATTTATGCCCTCCCATCTGTATTTATAGACATCGGTAGGATCCCCCCAAGGCATCTCTTCACCCAGCTGAATGCGCCCAGCTCAGCCTCTCCTTGTACGACAAGTGCTCCAGCCTCATCATCATCTCTGTGGCTCCTGGATTCCCACGCCTGCCTTGTGCTGGGCAGCCGGGGCCTGGAGCCTGGCTCATGCCTGGTCTTTCTGCCTGCGGGTACACAGGGCTGTTCCTCCCCGGGTGACTGGCGGATGGGTCACAGTGGCGTGAGGCTGGGCTAGCCCTGCTCACCAGGCTAGGGCTGCTCACAGTCCAGACTGCTCAGCTGCCCCGTTTGCCTGCTCCTGCCTCTTCTGGAGCCAGGCGAGGTGACACGGACCCTGGCTTAGGATTTGGCAGAATCCGCTCTCTGCTCATTTCCTGGTGGGATCAGGGCTGATGAGCTGAAGGGTGTCCTGTGAGCAAGCACAGCTGTGAGCACCTGGAGAGCCTTGGATTTAAAAGCAAGTCGCAGGCTGTTCCCAGCAGACCCATTTCTGCAGCTTCTGCCCTGCGCTGTGCAGGCTGGACCAGGGCATTACCAGCGCCTCTAGCAGCCGCTCCAGCCTGCCGGCTCCCCGCGGCTCACTGTTCATCTCAGCGCTGCCGAGCATCTGAGGTCTCTCCAAATATGTGGAGGAAATTGAGGTCTGTAGTCGCGTTCGGCCAGCCGTGTTGTTGGCTGCGGTGTGGAAGTTCATTGACTGCCGAACTGCAATTTCGTTTTGAAGTGGTTCTCAATTAAATTTTATAGTTAACAAGTTATTATTCAATTTTCAAATATTTACAGATTTTATAATGTCTTAAGGCATGAGCCAACCTCCGCTCTGAGGAAAACTGGAAACCTTTCCCTTTCCTCATGGCATTTTCTCAGCTTGGCACAAAGCTCCGTCCCCTCCAAGATTTTCCAGATCTGCAGCGGGGCCCCAGCAAACCCTGGGTTTGTCCCACCTGTGAGATGCAATTCTGTTTCTCTGCTGCTGTCCTTGTCAGCCCCCCCACAGGAAGCTCGGGCAGGAACGCACGCGTCCTGGGGAGGAGCACGTGGGGACACCCTTCCACCGAGAGAAGGGCCTTAGCTTCCCCTTGCAAGGGACGGAGCTCCGGAAGCACCGGCGTGAGCTTGCTTCATGCCATCTGCAGTGCTTGTGCCCGTGTGTTGCTCTAACGGGGAAGGGTAGGCGGCAAGGCTGCTTCTGCTGCATAAAACAGCAGAAAACTGGGCCAGGGTGTATAAACAGGGGCAGGAGGTGGTTAAACCCACCAAAAATAGCAGAGAGTGTGCGTCTCAAGCTGGGGATAGGAGAAAGCGTTAGTAATTGTAGCTGACTAGGGTGAGGATTTCATTTGATAGTATCAACTTTTGAGTGACACGAATGCTAGTGCCATGCTTGTGGAGAAGAGATCTTTTTCATATTAAAGAGTGAGGAAAGCAAAGGTATACAGATGTGCCTGAGCACATCTTTCTGGGTGATAATTTTAAGGGCATGCAAATGCGTGTTGTCTTCAAAATGTGCAAACACGTGGATGCTCACATAGACAGAAGTAACTTACCAAATATTGCAAGGCTCAACTCCCGCTGACCTTTCTGCAGAGGAAAGCAATGCATTTCACGATTTAAGGAAATGGTTGTTGACGGCATCTTTGCAACTCTGACTGGAATACAGTATTTTTGACGAAATGAGATATGGCCCCACTTGGACACAGCTGTGGAAAATCTTGTTCGCCTTCAGCTCATGTTTGTAATGAGTAGGGAAGCTTAACCAGAAGTACGTTAATACAATAGTTAAAATTTTTCTTCGTTTTTCTCCCCTAAGCTATGCTCTTCCCTCCCTCTGGTGTGTACATACACGGCAACCTCTGTGCGCTTATCCGTGCTGTGCTGGGAAGTTACCTCGATTTAAAACTGACATTGACATGTGGTCTTGTGTACTAATTAATTAGAGTAGTACGCAGACATCATGCAGAATGAGATGTCTGTGGATTCTCCTTATGTTTGAATGTCTGCAGTGATACCTGCTTTTATTAGTTGTTTTTGTTGTTATTATTGTTTTTGTTGTCTTTTGTGTATGTGATTTTGTAGAATTGAAGCATACAGAGCTAAGTCATCTTAAAATGAGTTTTTTAAAAGTTAATCGGAGCCCTAGGTCTTTGACATAATGACTTGTTTCCGTGGAGAGAGCAATCAATGATGCAAAATGACTGTTAACACAAAGCAGTTTTGGAAACCCTGCAGGTATATTTGAAAATATAGATCAAACGGGCTCTCCTTGGTGCACTAACAGGTATTGGGATGATTAATGTGAAAAGAGCTTAAGCATTCATGAGTTGTAAGAACTAATTCTCAATAAATCAAGCAGCATCCCCATAGGAGTAAGGAATAAGAAATAAATGAGGGCTAAAGAAATTGATAAAGGTTCTTGAGCAATGAAGAGATGAGCACCAGTTCTTTTAAAATTATATTTAAATGAACAAAGTTGATTCAACTGTCTCTTTTTCATGCCTTATACTAAGATTTAGGTCTATAGCATCTCATTATATCAAGAAATAATTTGCCAAAAGACTTTTTAGCATTTCACGTGCATTCCACTTAGTGACAATTTTAATATTCTAGATTTTTTGCTATATTGTTACAAGGACGTTTCAATTGCTTGGCAGACTGTGAAGTTCATAGAAATTGTTTCTAATTTCTTTTTCAAAGTCAAAAAGAAAAAAAATTGTTCAGAATACTGTTGTTGGCCTGCTGGTTGAACTAAATATATAGCTTTGGGACAATACAGTTTCCCGAAGTATATTCCTGTTTAGTGAGCCTAATGACAAGGTGCTAAAACCAAGTTCTGACTTACTGCTTTGATAAAAAGAAAAGCGCTCCTCTGTCGTGTCGTATTAGGAAAACAAGGTGCTTGAGGTATTCCCGTTATTGACAAAAAAAAAAAAAAAAAGGTGTGATTTCACTGGAAAGAGTTAAAGTGATGCTTCAGAAAAGTTTAAATTCTCTTTTGAGCATCAGAGATTATAAAAAGCCATCCAGTAACAGAACTTCTCCTTATGAATTCTTTCCCTTACAGATTATTTTGTAAAAAGTTAACTTCTGAATGTGAGTTTCCAGCTTTAGGATCTCAGAGCTGGAGTTTTGTCTTTTCTTTGGGGGTAGAGAAGAGTAAGAAAATTCAAAGGGTTGGTTTTAGCCTTTTTTTTTGGGCAGATAACTTTCTTGTCATGCTATCCCAACAATAAAAGTTTGGGGAATCATATTCAACTGTATCCAACAAGCCAAATGGGCCTGGTGCAACCATGCCACTTACATATTCTGAGACTGCACCCTAGGCAATGTCTAATAGAGTCTGTATTTACATGGGGAGTACTCTGAGCCAAAAGCTCTGTTTGGACTCCAAAATCCACTGAAGCTAATGGAAGTTCTTCCCCTGACATAAAGGGTTTTGAATGAGGTTGCTCTACTGAAGAGCTAATTTGGAAGGCATAGACCTGTGCTCCCAAATCAATATGGCATATATTTATACGCGTAAAGTACATCAAACTACTCAGCGTACCGAGGTGATTTAAAGTAACACTTAACCTATAAACTCCCTGGAAATTCTTTCAACCTTTGTAAGGAAGCATTTCTTCAGTAGATATTTATTTTCTTTTTATAGATATGTTTATGGTCTTGAGATGCAGATATTTTTGTCAAGAAGCATGCATGTCTGATAAATGGGGGCATAAGAGCAAGTCACGGTGATCTGGGATATTTTGCAGTTTTGCCAATGCAAGTTCTGGCAGTGCAGCTACCAGACTTCTGCATTTCTATCTTTTGAGAGGTTTTTAATGTTCAATATTTTCGGCCATTCAAAATCATAATGGCGAACAGAAATTGTTTCCTGAAAAAAAAAAAAAAAAAAGAAAAGTACTCTGACTTGAGTTTGGCTGTTGGCACTTTCACAAGACTACTGTTCCTTATTGTGATGTGCCCTAAGGTGTAAATCGGAGAAGGATGATATCCAGATGATGCTGTGGAGGGAGACGGAACAATGAGGGCTCCTGAAACTGAAGCAGAGATGGTGGGGGAATGCTCATTGCTTGTGTCAAAAATGAACGCAGCCTCAAAAAGCATCAGCATTGACTAAATAAAATTTCCCTCTGATTTTTTGATCAGCTGTAAAAATAAGAGAATTGTTAGTGGTCTGATTAATCAGACTAAGTAGCCATAATATGCAAAGATTCTGTGTGAATCTTTTGTAGAATTCAATTGCTGGCAACAAAACACCATACCATTGAGCATAAATGACAGCAGAATAAATGTTTACTGAAAAGTTAAATCCTGTTATTAGTTACATTACTATTATTAGTGCTATTATTGCTGTTCCCTATTTTCCTTTCCATTTGTCGAGAGCAAGTACAGAGAGTGAAAACGTACAGGCTTTTCCAGTGCGTTCATGAAAATAGGTCTTAGTAAAGAAAAACTGGTACCAGTCAGCATTGTTATTAAATGGAAATAGACGTCCCGCGGCTGCCTCATCGCACTGCCGCTCCACAGCCTGCCGAGGACTTTCAGGGGGTGCTCGGCTCTGACACACGTTCCTCATGTTGCGGCGTGTACACCCTTGGCGAATTTCATCAGGAAAGCTGGGCTGATGACTACGGATCGTCTCTGGGTCTGTGACACAGTTAGATGATTAAATGTCTGAGCTGCTCTGTCCTCCCACTGCCATCCGTTCGTCACTCACCTTGGAGTCTGACCACAGCCCGTGCAGACCAAGGCAGGGACCAGAGCGCTTGGTCAGGCTGTCCTTGGAGAGGGCCTGTGTATGCGGGCGCGGTGTTTGGCAGGAATAGCTGATGACCTCTCTCTGCAGCACGAGACCCCGGCCGCGTCCCAGCCCTCCACCTGCCATGGTGTTCGGCAGCGCGCTCGCTGTCCTGTGCTGCCTGCCATAGCCAAAGCCGCCGCGCTTTGCACATGGTTGCAGTGTGCCAGCACACGCCAAAAAGTACCCAACACTTTTATAGTCCTTTGTAGCATGTATTTCAGTTCTCAGAATTTATCCTGATCTTACAAAAATGCTTTATTTGGCAGCCCACAAATAGTCCTGTGATATGGTACAAAAGCTACCTTCATACTGATAAGCGCTTGCTCTGTCGTGGTTTGTTGGAGCAGTAGGTAATTACTCCCATACTTAATGAACAGCATTAGTTTTATTGATGAACACTGAGGCTACATGCTGGAAAGAGGAGGTAAGGATTAAGTTTTATGGCCTACTGCTGCTATGAAAAGGAGCATCTAGACACCAATTAATGTCCCCTTGATGGGATTAGTCATTGCATTAACTGCAACTCTGGATAAAATTGGTAAGTCTGTTATTTTAGACTTTAACCTCTTAAATATCGTAGATATGAAATAATTCCACTTTTATCTTAAATGCAAACTATATTTAATGATAAAGACAAAAAAATCCAGTGTATTTACATTTTTGTGGGATTTGCATCTCTTCCTACATAAGAAGACCTCGTATGAAGTCTTTATTTCATAACTGCAGAGTTCAAAGGTCAGCTAAATTTCAAACATGTGATTTGGAATTCCTTCACTTGCCACACTAATCATCTCAACTTCGAGTGCAGGCAGCAGAGACAGTAAATGATGGTGGACTCTCCATACAAGGTGACATATTGCTGGGTCCTGAGTGCATGCTCTGAACTCTGAACATAATGTATTAAGTTATTGTAGCAGGCTTTTCTTTTGCTTGTGGTCCTGCTTATAAAGGCTGAACATAAACTAGGATTTCTTTTCTGCCAAGGTGAGCGAGAGTCATTGCCTTAGGGTAAAAGCCAAGTGCTTATTTGGGAGGGGAAAAAAAACCAGTTTATAAAAACAGTTCCTGCCTTTGGTGTGTGATCTGCCAGGGATACAGCTGTGATGGACAAGCTCCCCAAAGTCTAAAACATTAGTCTGTGTAAGTATTGTTTTAAAACTCTCTATGGAAGAGAGCTATGTCTGAATAAAGCTGTTTTCCATGGAGGTACTGGAACGCCAGCTCATTAGTTGGCATAACAAAGAAAATTTTGCGCGTCTACCGGGGCGTGCTGCGTGCAGGGGCAAGTGTGCCCGCTCGCCGGTGTGGCGCTGGGAGGAGCAGGGAGCGCCTGCGCTTGCTTTGCCAGGGTGGAAGGCTGGCTCCCCAACTGCTAGCTTCGCCTCCTGGGGCAGTGAGTGCGTGCAAAGCCAGTCGAAGCGATTGAATGCGTTTTTGTCCTTTCAAAAGTCGCCATATGACTTTGTTGTTTTGCATGAAGCTATTGAATTATCAGAATCTTTGGTATTTTTGGAAGACTAGCCTGTACCCAAAGTTAAGGAATCTTCGTTCACAGCTGTGGGGACGAGGTGGGAGAGAGTGGAGCACCACGTGCATCTCCCACCGCAGCTTCTGCGTTTGGGGCAGATACAACGCTAGGTACAGGGGGAAAGGCACGTGTTACAGTGTCCTTCAGACCTCTGGGTAGTGCAGTGACCCGTTGCCCTCTGTTAGAGGCGTTATGGCTGTGCCTCACCTTTGGGTGACACCTTCGTTAATGCAGACAAGATAATCTTTTTGACTTCCTAAAACAACGCGGTTTCTGGGTGTCTGCTTGGGCAGCTACAGGTGTGCACTAAAATGCTGGGTGGAGAAATCCTCATCTGTTGCTGCTAGAGATTCTTCTTTCGGTTTTCGATTTGGGCTTTAATCTTCTGATAAGCTATTGGTACTGTGAAGGGGAAATGTCAAGGCAAATGAAGACTTACAGAGCAGCATTTCTCAGGGGAGAAATAACTTCTGTCATCAGATTTTTGTTTCCCCTGTAAAAACAAGAAGTGAGAGATGAGGTATTTCTAAAAGCTTGATGTCAGTCAGAAGGAATCGCAGCCAACTGTCACTGTGTGTCCCCTCCTAGCTTTGCGAGTAAGAGCTGTGATACAAGGCCTTTAAATGCTACACATAGCATAGAATAGAAATGAATAGATGGTTTATTTGAAATCCATCATCTGGAATGTTTGGCAGCATCCAAATGGAGCAGAGCTCTACAAGATAGAAATGTGCCTGCTTGGATTTCTGCATGTCATGGCTTTAGCTTGAATTAGAGGCATCTGGGAGCACTAGCTCTTGGCATTTCTCTCCATTCACAAATTCAGCCATCGCTTCCGCATAGGTTTTCATTACTGACACCGCCTGTTCCTTCGCTTGTTCACTTCCAAACAGGTAGTGAGTGTGGATTTTATAGGCGAGGGGTCTTTGCTGACGGATGAGCTTCAGAAGGCTCTGATGCCGTCAGGTATGGTTGGGAATGGACTGAATGTTATTTCCAGCAAAGTGAAGCGACTTGGTGACATAAACTAAATAGATGATGCTTTTAAGCAAATTGACTGAGTACCAGATGAGGGAATTAGGGGACTGCATCATTCTTTTCAGATACTATTATGTGCATTCTATGTTATTTTAAAATGCCCTGTGTTGGCTACACACTATTTTTCTTAGTGTATTCAGAGGGGTATATGATTTCCCATGAGTATCATATTCTCAGTCCTCTCTCTTTAGTTTAATTAACTTAAGAATATTTTGAAGGATGTCTTTTTTCAGTCCTGCAGAATATTTCTTATGACAATAACTCTTTCCTAAACCACCTTCCCCTTCCACCTTGTTCCGTGCCTGTATTGCAGTGATCTTCTCAGCTGAGAGCAAGAAGGAATTTTTCGAAAACATCCAGTGGCATCTAATGGAGGAGTTGCGGGCTATCTCAGTAGCTGAATACATTTTAAATGTAAAAATGAACAGAAGTAATACATGTACTCAGCATGGTTGAGCTGGAATGTAATTGTTTGCTTTCCTTGCTGATTTATCTTTCTCCTTGAAACATTAATTTCAGGACTGACACGGTCGTTTGCATGGGTGTAGAGAGGGAAGTAGTAGATAGCGTGTCAGAACTGTTTTAGCCAAAGGTTTGAACAAGATGTAGGCATGACAGGCAAAAGAAAGTGAAGCTCTAGGTACCACCAGTGCCTGCAGTTCCTGGATGCGGGACAGACAGACTAGGTGCAGGCCACTGCGCCGTTCCCTCTGGGGATGTACATTGGCAAAAGTGTGCTTGGGGGAGCTTAGCGCGTGCATTATGGTAAGGGAGCCCGTGGGTGGACTGTGACCTGTCTCTCTGTGTGAGCTTTCCTACTTCTCCTTCAAGATGTGTGATAAGGGAGGGCTGCCTGGACATTTTATTTTATTTTTAGAATAGTATTCTTCAATATATTCATCCTGATAGGATTTCACTTTCTTGTTAGTAATACCAGATAACTCACAAGAAGAAGGGGATGTGCCTGTTTTGCAAACTTGGAGGCTAAAATTAGAAGTAGTTGGTGCATTTAATACCACTGGCTCCCGACATATTAGTGTCATTCTGTTGCGTGACATGCCATGATGTGCATGGTGATTTACCACAAATCTGAGAAACTTCTCCAGACAAGTTCAGCACTGAGAATGATCACTCTCTTGTTCCAGAAACTAACATAAAAACACTGAAAAAAGCAAGTGTGGTAAAACACGACTCCTGCTTTAACGCTTGCTTGGAGTGACTGAGGTATAGGGATGAGTGATGTCAGTGTGCTGGACCGTGATGTCATCAGTTGTTCCTGCTGTACTCAGAGGTGCAACCATGGTGCAGTCTGCAAGGTCTTATGGGCCTTTGCTTTCCAGTAAGGAAGCTCCTGAGGGAAGAGTTTGCTTGTGCTCATTGCTAGTTTGTTTTACACCCATGGGAGGAGGTATGGTTCTCAGGATGAACGCCAATTCAAGGACTTCGTTCTCTTTGTTGTCCTTCTCTTTTCATTAGGAAACAAGGGTAGTGATTCTGTGCAGTGATTTATTACAAACCTCTGTCTCTTTCCAGGGCTTCCTCCAAGACTCCAGCTCTTTCCCATCAGTGTCTGCATCAGTAGGTTTCGCCTTTGGGAGAATGGAAGTTAATTTGTCATTATTATCATGCACAGATTCAGAAGATGGAAGATCATCTCCTTTTGCTGTCCTGTCACTTCATGATAACTTTGTAGCCAAAGAAAATAAAGCCAGCAGTTATGCAGTATACAAAAAGTGGCATCATCAAGACTGTTAGCAGGAGTGATTTCTCAGTACTGTGTGTGGCAGGGGAGGAAGGGGACGTTACCACCTATGTGCTGGGGGAGGCTGCTTCTTGTGCCCGAGTATGGTATAGGAAGTATCTGCTTTACTCTTTCTAGTGGTCTGTGGTATCATTTTAAAAACAAGCAACAAGAACTCCACTGCCCATGTTTAAAACAACATTGAAATAAGTTTTCTGGAGAAGCCCACAAATCCAGTGGCCCTTTTATATGTGGTTATTGTTAGAGCCAAAACACTCCGTCAGAAAAAAAATATCAAAAGTGACTCAGAATATAGAGCTGCTTAATGGGAGATAGAAAGTAGAAACTTTGCATGATCTGCAGGATGAGAGTTGTTCTAAGGGTTGACATCCAAAGGCAAAAACCTGCAGATCTTTCCTAGTAGTTTTAAGTTGTTTTAGGGCTGTCTGTTGAGATCTTCTACCCTTACCTGCCAGCCCTGTTTTCCATGCCCTGCTTTATTGTCACTGTCATTACCCTCTCGTCCCGAGGGGCGGCATGTACAGGAGGAGCGGCGGCTGCCCAACTACCTTGTTAGGATCATCCGGGAGAGGATTTCACCGGCTTTGCTGAGACAGCTTTTCACCCCACTTCTGTGGCTTGAAACTCGCTGCAGCAGTGTTCATCTCACTGTGATGACGCTGTTTAGAGGCATATTCTGGGCTGGAAAGCTTTTGGGTTGCTGATGCCTGCTGGCTTTTGCTGTGAGAAACTTCAGACCTAATGTTGTATTTTTGTTGTAAAGAACTGAGCTGTTGTAAATATCCACATTGGCAGGCAATTGAAATAAATATAGGATGATATAATAAAAAATCAATTTTAGAGACATGGACCTTTTAGAGGAAGGGTTCTTTTTCTGTTGTCCTGGAAAAAAGAAAAGTCTCTTTTGGCTTTGTAGTATTTACAATTCCCTTTCAGCAACCAGAGCTCCCTAGGCAGTAAAACACAGTTTTCATTAAATGGTATGTCTGACATTTACCAAATCTTTATGGACAATTTAGAGGGAACTAGTTGCATTGAACAGCCTTATTAACATTGCAGTAACATGATTAGGGGAACATCTTGGTCATTTAGGCCACAGGGAGTTTAATTTATGAGCACAGCGGAGAGGCAGATATGAAGCATCAGCTGACCAAAATAACTTAACCTTAACTTGTTTTCTCTTTACTCTTTCCTTGTATCTATTTCATGTTCATGACAAGATGAGCTGGTTTAGATTCTTATCCAGGTAAGTGACTTTATTAAAAAAAATAAACAAAAATGCTGGTTAAAATAGGACTTGGAGCCAGAAGCAGATACGTGCAGCTAAATTCCAGCAGCCTTGGCCCTATGTATGGAGCTACTGGTGTCAAACCCAAAATGACATTTCTGCAAAGTCTTCCCTGGAGCAGCCCTGCGCTTCCTGCTCGTACGAGTGTTCTGTCGCTGCCTCCGCTGCTGTTAGATGAACCCCCAGGGCCTCCATGGCCCCAATGGTGCCCACCTGGAGGTGAGCTTCCTCGGGAGCACCGGGCGGCCTGCTGGGTCTGTCAGCAATAGGGCATGATTGTTTGCTTGGAAAATAAGTCTGAAAATGAAATTTAGTGTCTCTTTCCTGGCTTTAGCAGGAACAATTTGGGCAAAAATAGCTCTTACACTGTTGTGCCAATTTATCTCAGAGCCATGGTGGTAAATAACAGGAGGAGAGAGGGAGGCATCTCAAATCTCATCAATACTTAAGACAAAAGGCTTTCTGCTCTGCAATTATTCTTCCTGTCCTTTTCCCTCCTTCCCCCAGGCCACAAACAAGAAACCTAAATAGAGATCAGGCAGCTTTTAAATGCCACAGACTCATAAAAGGAAGGAAATTCAAAGTTGTAACTGAGACTTCACTCTTCACATGCTCTGTGCTATTTCGGTCTGTAAGCAAGTAGACTATCCTGCAAGCTCCACACAGTGGGACCAGAAATAATTACACCATCTCTGCGAAAAGCCCAGCTACCCTTGTTTCTGGGCTCAGGGATTCGTTCCTGTTTTTTCTCCTACGCAGCTTTTTGGGAGACAGCAACGCATCTGCCTTTGTTAGTGCCCAGCTGCCGTGCGGAGGGCAGGTCTCAGGGTGCTTTTGGGCGTTTTGTGAATTTGAGGACGGGGTGCGTCTCTGCTCACTGAACGGTAGCGATGGTGGCCATTGCAGGGTTTCCTTGTTGGTATTCCCCAGCCTCTCCATAGGACAGTAATTTACAGTATGAGCAAGCAACGCAAAGTGCTCGTCTCCTGCTTTACTAGGGGTGAGTTGTGTTTTGGGATTGCTCCGCTCACCTGTTTCCAGTCCCTTCTTTCCTTTCATTTGCTGCCTTTTTTGTAAGAGCAACGAACTTTCTTGCCTCATTGAAAACAAATGTATTCTGAGTGGAGAAAAAAATGCTGTTGACCTTTCCACATTATGCTGGGGAATCCACCTGGAGGGAGTAAGTGAAGTAACATGGTGTTTGATGTATGACAAATATAGGGGAGGCGACCTGCTGTGAGATCACGCTGCCGTGTCATGGCCACAGGTTTTTTGTCACATGCAATACAAAACTTGCAAAACTGGGCTGTGCCATGGCTGTCCCCAGCGCCGCGGGGACAAGGGGCAGCACGCGGCGGCCGGGCTGCACGGGGAGCCACAGGCTGGCCCCTCCAGCAGCTCCTGTGACTAACACTGCCAGGGGAAACGGGCTTCTCGCTGGTTTAGATTACTCTTGCTTGCTTTCTGCTGTACAATAATATAAAAATACTATTTTATTATTTTCGATTTAGGCTTACATTAATGAAAAGAGCACTATGTAGCTGCAAAGCAGTAGCTAATCAAATAAAGTAAAATGCTGTTAAAGTTTTAGTACTTTGTTATTGCTGTGGTTCCAGGTGGAGTTTAATACAAAGGAAAACAATTTCCTTTTGGAACTGATGCCATGCAGACAGTCCTACCTTACTTTAGTTGCAGGCATCTTGAAAACTCTGCTGGAGTAGACTGGTAAGAAATTACAGACCTGGGACAGTTCGTGCTCAGGTGTACAGCTTCTTCCCCTTCTTCTGGAAAGGTGTGAATGAAATCTCTGAATTTAAGTGTAGCATCAAAACCTTCGGAGGAGATCTGGGTTTCAAACCATACCCATGGTGTGTCCTAGGAATTGCTATCAGATCTCGATCTTCTGGGTCCTGCTGCAACCATCAATTTATTGCTCTTGGCTGTGTTTGTGCAAGAGAGATAAGCACAGGAGATCTTCCCTCTCTATTTTTTTCTTACAGCAAGAGAAATATAGTAGCATTGTATATCAGGTTAAAATTGCCTCTCATTTTATGAAGATATCTTTAAAAACCAGCTGTTTTCTACGAGCATTAAACCAACTTGATACACTGCTATCAGAATCAACAACTGCTCCAGAGATTCTTTAGGAGATTTTGTTTCATTGTGTTTTATTTTATTTTGTGTAAATCTTGTTAACTGTTTTCCAGTGACCTCTTACTGCATTCTTTTTTTATCACAGAAATAAAACAACAAAAAACTTATTTCAGCCTTGCAAAATCACAGCAAGGTTGCATAGCTCAGCTTTATGGTCTGTTCAGCCACTCGCTCTGTTGTGGCACTGAACGCGAAATTAGGAGTATTTTATTCACACATCAAAAAAATTTAAGTCCTCTAAGCGGGCATGTAGAACTTGTCATACTTAATCAATATGCTTGCTGTCTCCGTTGCAACCTTGCAAAGCAGCTAGAAAAAAATTCAACAAAATAATGATTTACCATGTCATTAGTCCAGCATATCAAATCAGCATGCTCAAAGGAGAAATCAAAGCCTTGATGATGACAGCGATGCATATAATCTGAGAAAGCACGTAGCTGCCAAATCCGTGGTGGTGCTGGGGAGGAGCACACATTGCCTCCCAGGCCAGGCCGCTGGAGCTGCCCCGCTGGCCACGTGGGGCTGACCTCCTGTGGGGAGGGAGCTGGCAGCAAGGAGCACAGCCCCGTGCAACCCCGTGCCGTCCTGGGGTATGGTGGCACCCAAAGGTGCTGGAAGATGTCACGTTCCCTGTGAAAGCACCTGAGCGTACTTCGTTAACAGTGTACAAGCAGCCAGCAGTGCCGGTGCAGCACGCATGCAGTACCAAAGTCTTTCTAGTTTACCCTTTCTGAAAGCACCTGTACTATGAGTGCTGCAACTACATAGAAGGTACGTTCATGCACCCAAGTACTGATTAGGCCTGCCACAACAGTTTTTGCATTACTTACCCTAAAAATGCAGGTAACTTGTAAGCCACGAGGCATGTTTCTGAGACTGTGACAAACGGAAATCTTTGATGTTTTGAAAAGAGTTTGAGCTGATGTGAAATTACTAGAATTTTATAGAATAAACACTGAAACAAGATATGTAGTATCTCTACTGAATTAATCCCGCACTATGTACAACACTGTCAAATAAATGCCGGGATTTCAGTGGCACCAAAGTATTTATTTTCAGGGTGATGCAGAGGAGTAGAGAACAGCAGCAGCCTCAAGAAGTCCTCAGTGCTGGTCTGCTCAGAAGCGGCTGGGAGGAGGAGGAGGAGGAGGAGGAGGAGGAGACCGTCTCAGGGGAAAGGTGCTGATTTCATCTAGTCAGTTAAACGGGAGGGTAGGGGCAGGGAAGGAGCATGAAGAAACCATGACAGACGCAGCAACCAGAGAGAGAATGCAAAGGTCTCCTGGTGGTGCTGCCTCTGCCTGGGAGGCTTAGGCTCCACACAAACCCAAATCCCTGCCAGCCCGTACCTTGCTGCACACTGGTGTTTGAGAAGGGAGTGCACATAGCTGGGTCGCTACGTTTTGCCTACCTGAGATCCAGTGCAAGTACCTGGAGAGAGCATTGCAGGCCTGAAAGCAGGGGTGGGATGGTGGAAGACTTGCCAAGTGGTCTGAGACCTCAGGTGAAAAGAAGACGAGACAGCAGATGGTGGGATTAATTGTAGTGTCTGAGCTCCCCAGGGAGAGACAACTCTTGAGGGGGTGGGGAGGTACCGAAGTTGTTGGTCCTGGATAGCACTTGGGTTTCTGATCACAGATTATAAACGTTGCGTATGTGTGGACAACATCTATAATTTCTGTGCTGATGATCGCTATAGCATTTCAGTCTTGTGAATGTAGCCAGGCTGGAAGGTGTGGAATCTAGAGTGCTTTTTGATTTTATATATTTATGTATTAAGTTCTGCCTGTTTCATGGGCTGCTTCCCTGAGGTGATTCATTGAACTGGATGGTTTGGGTTGATTTTGACTGCTTCACGCATTGTTTTAGTGTGAGAGTCAGCTGGATACAAAAGCCTCTACTTTCCAGTGCTAAACGTGGTTGTCTGGCTAGACGAATACACAGACTTATTATACAGGTTGTATTTGAAATGAAATGCTGTATTTTTATTTGCACGCTATGAATGAAGATTTCAGCGTGATCACAAACACCTTTTCTGGTGAGCCAGGTTGCTGTGGTGTTTGTCCAGTTTCTGATCACATCCCATCTTAATTCGGTGCCTCTCCCATGTGTGAACTAATAGGAATGCAAGTGAGAAACCGAATACGTCCTGGAGCCGTTCTGTGGTGCAGCGGTAATGATGCAATAAAATAAAACACCCGTCATTACTGCATTATAAACTTACTGCAATTCTGCTGTGATACGATAGAAGCATTCCTTGGGAAAGACTTCTCGCCATACTTCACTGAAGCGTCTTGCTAATATTCATGATGTAAATTTTTAATAAAAACGTCTCTCATCCCAATTTCAAAGAAGGAAAAAAATATATAAATACTTACGAATGTGGCTTTGTACAGTGTGTGGAAGTAGAAAGTCTGTTTTCATACTAAAAGAGACTTTATGCCGTCCTTGTTCAACGTTCATTACATTTGTATTTTGGTGTGCTGTGCAAGTGCACTCTGGAGGGAAAACACTGAGTGTAAATTAGGCAGAGCATCCTTTTACATCTATGTGAAGCATGCTTACGTGCAGACACCGGAGACAGGCATGTTTTTTTGTGGCAGTTTCCGTGATTGCTGGTAGTATTTGTTTTGACAAAGGAAGGGTATTGTATTGGTTGATCCTAGGTAATTTCAGCTTGCCTGTGGTGGTAGAAAACTGTAATTTCCTCAGTAGTAAGGTGGCTTTATGCACTTAATAGAACATTGGTGTGAGTTACTTTATAATTAATAGCATTTACATCAATATTACTGCCCTATTATTGTGTGATGAACGTTGGTGAAGGCAATTGTCTTCAAATGGAGTATTTTGTTAGTAGCCTTTGAGAGAGAAAAAAGGAGAGAGATTACCTGCAGAAGACTGGTCTTGTGCTTATTTCGTAGCGCCTGTAGTGTATGAAATAGAAGTGGGAGGGGAAAAAAGATGCTTTTCCAGCTGGTCCAGGCACTGTTTTTTACACCTTTGGCACGCCTTTGAAATCACAAGCCAATATTTTATGAACAGAAATCACTTAATTTGGCTTATTTATTTAAAGAGCTTAGTTGTGTTGGCTGGAAGCTAGACTGAAACTCTCAGCTGGCCTTGAAAAATATTCAGTAGCTTTTAGCAGTTCCAGAGAACGCTTTGCTCCATCTGAAAATACCTAGCTGATAAAGTGAAAAAGGTTGAGGTGCACAAGAAGTGATGTGGAGCGTGTACTGTTTGGCGGTTTGGGTCTTTCTCTCTGGGAAGGCTTCTCTCTGTTAACTTGTTTTGTTTCTGTAGGTTCAGGAGTTTTACTTTATCAGATGTCTCCAGCCAAATCTTTCCTATGAAAGTTGTTTATTGCTGCTGCTGCTAATGTTGTTGTTTTTCTTTCTGTTCTTGGTGTTCTAAAGCCAAATTACTGTGACTAATGTACCGTTGTAAATTTTTGCAGCATCTACAGTACTGCTGTCTGCATGTGATGCATGGTGTCTTTTTAGTGAATTTTTTTAAATATTACAGCAGAAATGCCCCTTTTGTGTATCGGCTTAGCATATGGCAAAACATTTCTGTGAAATATAGTAGTACACCAAAAAGATGTTAACTCCTGTATATTGGACAAATGTCAATGTTTCTTTATTGATACTCCAAAGCATCGATGCGCTTCCTAAGAGGAAAATGTTTTCATACATCTTTGAAGTCAAGATGGTACTCAAAGAAGAGAAAGTTGTTCCATGTCTAACATTGATCTAAGTATGAACAGTGAAACCAATCTGTAAACTAATGTTTTTCTCTTTAGCTCTTTGTTTGTTTGTTGCATTTTTAAGCCAAAATCCATTTTCTGGTGCTGCGTGTGAGGCGGTTGTTACCTAATCCTGCTGATGCATTAAAAAGGAGAGCTTGTCCAAAAAAAAAAAAAAAGAATCCTTTTCTTCTTTAGCCTTTCTTTCCTTTTAATTTTCAGTGTGTAGCTGAGCCCAAGCATAATACATCATGTGAAGACACTGACTACTGTACTTAATTTTTTCCCTTTTTTATATCGATCGTTGACACACTTCATTAGGTACAAGATTCTCAAGTAAAGTTTTGCAGATTGTAAAGCGTACTTAATCCAGTTTACAGCAACAAAGGGCGAAAAAATTTATTATGCCAAATACAGGATATTGCTTTTAAGTAGAGACTTTCACCGGTCTGCAGTGTGTTGCTTCATAAATTCTCTTAGAGTGTTTTTTTCTTTATCTAATTCCTAATTGTTTCTTGTTTCCAGACCGCAGAATGGTTCTATGATCCTGTATAATAGGAAGAAGGTGAAATACAGGAAAGATGGATATTGCTGGAAAAAAAGGAAAGATGGGAAAACCACCAGAGAGGATCACATGAAACTGAAAGTCCAAGGAGTGGAGGTAGGAGAACAGAAGGGCTCTTTTTTGAATGGTGGGTGGGCTGAAAAGCAATGGCTTCCCAAAATACTTTTAATGTGAAGTTGTCGATACAAAGGGAATTGCATTTTCTGATAGTTGAAGTTAAACTACAAAGCTTTGGCCGGCTTGCTTCTTAAGACAATAGGACTGTATTCCCTACATTTATACTGAGCTTTGGGCCAAAATGATAAAAAGATGTTAAAATGTGTAATGGTAGAATTTAGCTGTGTTATCAAGAAATACTCTGATTTTAGCAAATGAATGGTGAAGTTGAAAGGGTATGTAGTTGTATAAGCTATATTGATTTTTGTAGTTAATAGACTGAGCATCACTGTGGATCTGAGGCTGCACCCAGTTACATAGGCATTACACAGAATAATTAGTAGTGTTTAGAGTAATTGGTATTGTTCAAGGACTGGCAAAGTTTAACGTGTTCTCTCAAGGTGTGTCTTATAATGCTATATCTGCACTGTCACCAGCCAAAACAGGAGTGTTGCTTGTATCACTCAGCCTTACCTAGCATTGAATTCCAGGTGAATACACAAATATTGACCTTGGTTACACACAGGTCTGAAAAACATGAAACCTCAAACACCTTCTTAAGAAGACTGGCTTCTTCCAAATGTGTTTGTGAGACGTATGGCCTGTAAGAAACGCGTGGGATTTGTGGCCTGCTACTCCCACTTACCTTGGCTGTCAAATGCAGTCTTTGCAGAAGCAAACACCCCTTATGGCTCTTTTTCGCTGTCTGTCCCTCACACCTACTTCTACCATGATGGAAGCTTCACTAGCTTTCAGTTTGAACTCTGGGTAGGTGAAGCTCTCCAACATCACCCTTGCAGGCCCATCTTTGCATCTGTTCATATGGAATTAATCTTTCTTGCGTCTGGGTGTTTAGTACTCTACCCTCCCCAAAGTGGCTTCAGGATTTGTGCTGGTTTTTGACATCTGCTCTGCGTTACTGAATTAAGCGTGTGGTATTCTGAACAGTCGAGCGTGTGGAATACGTTTCATGCTCACGCTTCCTTCTAGGTAATTTGTCATTCTTACATTCTGTCTGTTTTAATGAGGTTTTTGGTTTTAAAATAGTATTAAATGGATTGCATTATATTACACCAGGGAGACATAACTTTGTTCCATAATTTTTACATCCAATAACAATGTTTTATTATGACAAGCCAAAAAAAAGTCAGCATAATAGAAATTGTGCTTTGTTTTTGTTTAGGGTTTGCAGAGCAGGATTTACTTAACTTCCATGAACTCTAACAATGCAGAATACCAAAACCTGTGCCACAAAATTTAGCTATAGGACAGTGACCATTGACTATAGCACATACACATTATTAAATAAATACTTCCGGATGTTTTTTCAAAGATGGAGTGATCAACCATTAGTGCCTGAGTTCTTGAATGTTTGTGCCTATCGCATTTAACTCAAATAGTTCTGCACTGAACCCAATAATTTCTATTTTATTGAAGTCTATCTTCTAGAAAGTAACAAACCTTAAATTGAATGTATCAAGGGATGGAGAATTCATGACTTTCAAGATTTCTTCTTGTGGTTGACCATGTTCACCACTTAAGAAGCGTCAAAGTACTTTGCTTGTGATTTGAATGTGCCTGGGTTCAGCCATTCATTCTTACGTCTTTCTCCACTTAAAGAGCCCTTTAGCACCTGATATTTAGTCTCCAAGGAGGTACTTGAGCCCCCTAATCCAAGCTGCCTTTCAGTCTTCTTACTGTGAAGCCTAACAGACGGAACACTGAGTCTCCTGGTTTTGCTAGATGTGGGACTAGGTCTGTGCTACAGTGCCAGAAGATGCAGGTCTCCCAGCAGATAGTGCAATGACTGAGCACGAATCTCGTTCCTGCGTCAATGCTGTGAACAATTAATGGAATTTTTACTGAGGCACAAAACTGGTGGAACACAATTTCTACATAAATCTATGTAGATCACACTGCTTACTGTGTTTCTGTGTTTTCTAAAGGCTGTAGGACAAGCTCAGGCTCACTCCACCTTGCTGCACTGTGGGTCATTTTCGCGCCAACCTGCTCTAATGTCTCATTGCTACCTGCTATCTCATTTTGCTGACAGTGTTGCATCTAAATAATTACTACAGATCTGAGTTCTGAACCATGTAGAAAAAGTTAATTTTCTTGACCTCTAAATGTTACTTGGAAAGAATTATGTATTTTTAACCTTCTTAATTACTAGATCAGTACACCCTGTACTGCTACTTCATGGATAGAGTTATGCTTTTGTTTCTGATACCATCGTAATTGGAAGTGATGTTCTTTACTTGGACACATAGGCAACAGATTTAAAATAATAAGAAAAGGCTCTTTTTAAAGTTGGAATGATGTTGTTGTTAACCACATTAGGGTTTAATAGGGCATGAAATAACTGTCTGCCTTGTGGCACTGCCAGATCATTTCTGCTATTCATGCAGCCATAAGATAAATAGGTATCATAGTTCTACTGATGGAAAAATATAAAGAAGACAACCAAGAACACTGATAGTATCCAAACCAAGCTTTTCGAGAATGGCAGTTAGTAGGTAAGAAGGAGAAACAAGTTGGCCCCTAAAACCACTGACCAGCCAATTCTGAAACAGCATGTGTATTAGTGGATTTTGTAATTAATTACTTCCTGAGTTTGATCAATATAATGGCTTCTGCATCTTTCCAAGTTTTGGGTAAGGAAAAAAAAAAAGGTATTTTGAGACAAGTTTACACCAGAGACTTGGGGATTTTGGTGTTTATCAATACCGTATAGAAGGATTTGGTGTGCATGGACACTGGAGGTAAACAAAATTTTAGAAAGCTAGAAAGAGGAATAAGCTAATTAATCAAGCAGATGTTAAATGATAACTGCCTGAAATGCTTAAGCTATTTGCCTTGCTTAGTATTGGTACGAATAAGGGTTTTGGACATTACTTGGTTAATCTGGTGTACAATCCTCTTAGAAAACACTTGATAAACCAGAAAGGAGAAGTTAATTTGGCCTTTCCCTTAATATACATCTTTGTGCAATTCTTTGTGGAATCTATTAAATATCTCCAGTCCATGATCCTTTTTAAAATTCTAATTAACTAGGATCCCTGGTGATATGTTCCTAATCAATTCACATAATTAAAAATTTTAACTAATAAATAATAGTAAGGAGTGTGTTGAAATAGCTGTAATGTAATTCCAGACTGATACTGCTATGAATTTACAAATGGTTGGTTCAGCTAGTGTATTTGCCTTTTCTTATGCATGAATCTTTCTGGATGTCTATAAGTGGCACATTCATGTGAATTCATTGTAAACTGCTGCTAAAATTAAAATGAGGTTGTATTTTTATAGGAAATTTCCCTCTTGTCCTCTGTGTTTTGAAAGGCTGGCATGGATGCTCTTGCTCTTTATGCTATGTTGAAGGTAATTTTGTTCTTTCCAAATCCCAGCGCCTGAAGAAAAGTTAGAGAAAATGGTTCTCTTAAACTTCAGGCAAACCACTGACCCGCTGAGTCGCTGTCTGAGTATGAACAATGTTACCTGTGATGCAGTTTTGCCAAATTACTGGTATGAACCTGATGCTCTACAAAAAAAATCAATGGTTGTAGCAGCAGCAGCGTTCGTTAAGTGTGCATCCTCTTGTTTCCATACTGTAGTGGCAGAGGGAACAGTGCTGTCAGCTGAACAATAAGGGCCACCTTCAGCAGTCCCAGTTCATCAGTGAGGCTGGTTCATCAGTTTTGATTTAGTCCGACACCACTAATTTAAGATTGGAGAGATCAGAGAAGATGAATGTGTTAAGCTCATATATTTGAAATATCATTTTCTCTCATATATAGGTATGTTATCTCAGTACAATATGATAATCTTTATGAATTCCTTTTTTTAAAAAAAAAAGGTAAAACTTGATTTAAATCTTATTAAGAGAGAAACTCCCTCGTGGAGATAGAGATGCAGAATATCAATTTCGTATGCAGGACTTGTATTTAATTATTATCGTAACAGTCCCTTAACACTGTTACAGATTAGTCCACAAGGACATGAATGGAAATTTTAGATTATTCAATTACAACATAAACCCTGGAACATCACTGGCAAAACTTTACAGAAGTTTTTTTTATCATTTGGGTCTCAAAATGCAATGTACCTAAACTCGATTTACACAGGCTGTATAACCTTGGTGATAACAGCATAATTTACTCTTACAGCTTGTGAGCTGAGAATACATGTTAAGATGACTTTTCCTTTTAATAAATGACCAAATGGGCTTTTCTGTATTATGTAAAATAACCCATCGTGGAATATTAAACTAGAAAATGTTTCTACATCTTTCAATTCCCTGTTATTGTCAGTGAAATTTACTAGTAAGTTACTACTGGAGGGTGAAAGCAACTTCTGAGATCACATATTCAAGCAGCACTAATCTTGAAAACTATTCCTAGGACAGTCCGATCCAATTCACTTTAATTTACCTGGGCATTACTCACCCTTAGAGATGAGCTGTGTAGTTTGCACGCTAATTGGGATTACATTGTTCAGTGAGGCTGCTTAATGCATTCCAGAAAAATAGTGCAGAATGACTTTGGAGAAGAAATTAGAGTTTAATGTGAAAGGCTTTCTGAAAATATTACACACATATGTGCATACATTAACACAAACAAGCACAGCCCTGAAATCGAAAGAGAAAAATTGCTTGGGAGTATTGACAGTTTTTATACAAATCTATTCTTTATCATTGCTCTTGAGGACTTTTTTCTTAGATGGCTTTAAATGTTTAACTTCTGCCATATGATTTCTAAGCAGAATGTCCCTTAGTCTCCCATACTTCATTGGAGGGCTTGGAGTATAAGAACATTTCCCCAGCTATGGTTTGGGTCCTGCATCTCTAATTTCCAACTTGATAATGTAGTTCGTGGCTCAACTCGATTCTGAGAACTTCTGCTTGGGAAACACTTTCTCCCCAGGTAAAGGGCCTCTGAGCAAAGATAACATTGGTGCAGGTGTGCTTGCTTTGGGGTTGACCAAGACACGCATAGCGAAAGGCCACAGCTTTGTGCTGGACTACAGCCTGGTTAATTGAACTGCAGTGGGAGTACTGCTGCTCCTCTTCCTCACGTGCCAGGCACAACTGGCGTCCTGCCCTCGATCTCCAGACTTTTGCTGTGCTGTCTCCTGCCCTTTCCCTGGTGCGGAAGGGTTCCAGGAGATGGATAGGTCAGCAAAACTGCTGGTCTCCCTTGCTAGGCACGATGGGACTACCAGCAACATTCCTCAACTTCTAGTTTTAGCATCATCAGACATTAGCTCCCAGTTCTGGTTAACTAACATTAACATGTAATCTCTTGCTTGTGCATAAACTACTCAAGTGTTAGCCCTTTTAAGTATTTACATGACGGTAGAAGAAAACTAGCGCCTGTTGCTTTTGCCTTTGCTGTTGTTGTTTACACCCATCCTGACAATGACTGCAGTGGGCAAATGTCTATTAGAGAAATGTGAGAGGTGTTGACTCCTCGTGAGTTTTGTTTGGAATTTATTGTAATAAATACTGTAGGTGGTATATAGCATACAGAATATAAGGTCATTCTGGCATCTTAATGATTCATGCGTCTGGGTAGTGCTGGGAAAATCAACGAGTTGGTTTACAGTTTCTGAAGGGGAATATGAATTATCATTAAAAATGGAATGAGTCACCTGAGAATCTCTTCTGAAGGGAACATACATATCAGTAATTTGTTTTCCGTATTGAGATCCTAATGTAAGCACCTGCAGTAACGTAAATTCACAGCAAATGTTTGTGGGTTTTGGCAACGTTTTCTAGCACCCTATAAGTGTTGAACAGCTTTTATTCTGCAACAAACCTGTAACATACCTAATCCTTTAATTGTTGTAGCTTATTTTATGGTTTATAACTTTCAGCAATAAAAGCTTTCTCAGTATCTGGCTGTTTCAGAACTGAAGATTCTGCTGAGATGAGGGTGACTGGCTTGTGTATATGCATTTTTTTGAGTGGGACTACTGAAAGGATTTATCGTTGTCATCTCAGATAGAACCTGTGATGGTTATTAAGTCTTTTAAGACTCCTCTGGGAAAGAAACCCAAGAGAGTTGTATGTGACTATGTTTTTTTATTTGGGCAGATTATTGTGGGGATGTGCTGGCAACAAAGATGTATAGAGTCTTCCTTGCTGTGTAGAAATGATGTTTAATTAGGCTAAACCTTGCAGAATGTTTTGCTGTCTTTGTCATACATTTTGCTTAGGAGTGCATGACATGAGGCACAGCTGCATGGTAGGAAGGTCTCCGTCTCTGGAACGGTTGTCGGTATGACTGTCGCACTGGTAAGTCTGCCGGTGGTCCACTGGGAGCTTGCAACGCTCCTGCGGGCTGCAGCTTGACCACCGCCTGCGTTGCTCCGATGCGAGTCCGGTGGTGGCTGGGGAGGGAGAGGCTCTGTCCAGGTGCGGTGCAGTCAGGATGGCATCTGCTCGGAGCCATCCCCAGCAAGGTGGGCAAGCGTTCAGGCCCTTGTCAATGTTCTAGTGGGAGGATGCCTGCAGGAATTGCTTGCTGATGCTCAGAGACATATTTTTAAACATTTGGCTTTACTTGCTGCATGGACTAACCCATACCAAGCCCCTGGTGTATTGCTGTTTGATGTTCTAAGAAACATCTGGGCGAGATGTTTTAGAATTTAAATATTCCAAAATCACCGCTCATAAGGCAGGTTAGCAGAGTTATTACTTCTGGACAGCGCAGTGTGAGGAGAAGATAGATAATGGGTAGCACAAAATGTCAGCAGATTAATACAGCTGTCCTATGTGTGCTTTTGGTTCAAAAGAATTAACTCTGCATGCAGTGCGTGCACCCAAAATCCCCTGGACAGCTGTCTCGGCGTGCTCCGCACGAGGATGCTGGCTTTGCCAGAAGGTAGAAGATAGAGGCTTGGTGTTATTTCTCTTTACTCTAGCGCACTGTAAAACTGTCTTAATCGCAGCTCTCTTGAAGAAACTTGAGCCCATGTTTAATGTTCAGTTTTGTCTGTATATGGTATTTCTACTCAGTCAAAATACCAGAGCACTTGAAGTGCAGCTGAGTGTAAGGAGCTGGGGGTAAGGGCAACTGTAAGTACATTCTTAAATGCTTTTCCCTGTTCTTAAATGAAGCACATGCTTAAGGGCTCTGCTGGGTAGGATGCCTTTCTGTTGGTGAGTTCGTACACCATTTCTTAATGTATGCTATGGAATTAACTCCATGGAAGAGGTTTGTTGCAACTGGTAAATGAATGTTTGTGGGAAAATTATTAAATCTCAAAACAATGTAATACAGTTTTTACGTTGTGTTTTCTTCACACTCTCAAAATGGTAATACCAGTTCAGGATAACTGTATGTTGTCTACCAAGCGAAAGCTTGTTTCGCTTACAGATAGTCTCTTAGCCTATAAAGTTAAGCGAGTCGGGGGCTTCCAGATGGAGCCACTCGCTAAATGGAGGGAGCCTTAGAATGGAAGAAATGAAAATAAATCCACGAAGAATCTGTTTCTTCTAACTCCTTTTGCAAATAGTCTTTCCAATGACGTATTGAGAATGGACTGAATTTCAACAAATGCAGAAATCAGAGAGCTGCGAGGTAGGAAGAACAATTGTTACATTTACTTTAACTGGTATAACACAAAGCAATGGTTTTTACACTCAATTAGTTCATACATTGTTTTGGACACAAACCAGAATGTAAAACATGTTTGGTTTTGATTTTATGTGATTAAGGAAGAAAAGGTGAAATAAAAGGAGTAAATTGCGTTTTCAGGACTTTTTCCACTTGTATTTGATTCCTTCCGCCATTGCCTTCGTATGGTTTGAGTGGGGTAAGGAATCTTTACCCCACTAGCCTCTTTTTTACGTAAGACAACTTTTATAATGAACTTTCTTTTTTGAAAACAGCTTGTTTTGTGGCGTGTCATGGTTCTGGCTGGGATGGAGTTAATGGCAACAACTGAGTTTTAAGCATAACTATAATGAAGCAAAGTTAAAAGCAAGAGCTTTTGGAATCGCGTGCTTGGCTTGAGCATGTTTGTGTTGGATTTCGGTGAAAGATGGATGGCGAGGTAGGTTCATCATTCGCAAATGTTGAAGCAGTAGTGGATACTTGTATGGCAGACTTAACGTATTTGTCTTAATTATCTTTGTGCTTTGTACTAGATTTTAGAAATGCAGATTAGTCTCATTTTACGGTTGCTTGGAATCCTGAACGGGCTTTAACCCTAGCACATAGTTAACTTGAGATAGAAGAGGGAACGTAAATGGGAGCTGCTTCAACTGTGACAGTCTCTGTTGGTCTCCTGGACTCCTGCTTAAACCATGCTTACTCTCCTGTGATGCTTCTGCTGCTCATTTGAAAGCAGTCTGACATTGGGACTTTTAATTCCTGAAAGGGGATTGTGATTATCAGTAGGATGTGGGATGAGCAGGGACTTTCTCTTCAGTAAAGTGGGAAGACATTAATTTGGCCAAAAATGTGTATTAAATTTGGGATTGTCATGTTATGTGTTAATACATAATACAACTTGGTAAGCTATCTTCCGTTGTCAGCTTCACCTTCCTTGTCTATTAAATGTCTCATTTTCTATGTGAGGCAGCATGATGGAAGGAAAGAATGGTCATGGTGACTTCACGGTCATCAGACTTCTTGAAGGTTTACATCTGCTGAAGTATTACCATCATCTCAGCTTCTGCAAGTGACTTACTTAGAGGAGGGAGTTTGTCTCCGAGTAACATCTTCCCCTTCAGCAGCAATTTTGTGGAAAGAAAGAAAAGATGAAGTGTAGCACTGAGTGCAGAGCCTTTCAAAGCCTACCAGAAACAATGGAAAGGGGTTCTTTTGGGCTCAGTGGAGTGTAAGTGGAGGTCAGGACCCCTTTTTGGGTGACGGGCAGGTGGCATGTAGGCTAGGCAAGTTCTGTCTAAGTCAAGGGCAACTGTCTCTTCAGTGCAAGGAATGGTAATTTGTGCATGGCACAGGTTTGCAATAACTGTTCAGGTAATTGCTTTGTAATTGACTGCATCGCCCCTTTTTCCTGTTTAATAAATAGCACGAATAAAGCCGAACCACACGTGGTAGGATTGTAATTCAAATTCTGTTCACTAAAGTCTGAACATTTTTCATTTAGCATGTAAAGGCAGTTTCTATGTAAATTATTCCAAAAGAATCTCTGTGGACTAATGACATTAGCGTCTAGATAGATTGAAATTGTTTGAGTAATTGATACTACAACTACACCACATACTGTGGGGAAAAAGGGAGAAACTGGCGATGTGAGTTTGCACACTTCTGTGTCAAGAACGAATTGGGAATTTGATTGCTGAGTATGCTAGATGTGGTCTAAAGAAATGTGTGTATCTTATCGTCAGAGGTTACAAACATCAGGAACAGTTTGTTTCTTAAGCCTTTAAACTCCTCCTCGTTTGAGAATTTACTATGCCACAGAAAATATCAGTGGCAGAAGTGATTCTGCAGATACCAAGAAGAGGGACATTTTTGGGATTAGCATTTCAGCCTGCTCCTGTGCAGGCCTTAGCTCTGCCTTCTTGCACCCCGAGCTGGAGCACTCACGAATGAGTGAGATTTGTGACTTCCAAGCTGAGGAGACCCAGCAGCACTTCCGCGTGGAGCTCTGACATCTCCTGTGCTCTCTGAAGGCCTCAGCGAGCTCGGCGGGACGCGGGGCGCTGCACGAGGCCTCGGCGCGGGTCTGCGAGGAGCCCTTCCCCGGAGCACGCACCCCAGGCAGCCCGGGCCCACATGGGGAGCGCTGGGCGGCCTGAGGCCAGGGTGAGTCTCCAGCCCCTCATGTCCCTGAGGGGTGCAGGGGAAGGTGCCAGTGCTTATCTTTCCCAGCTGGATTTGAAGACAAGAATGTGAAGACAGGCTTCAGCATAATCCGTGCTTCCCAGGGAAGTCCCCGCGGTTGCCGAAATCCTTCTCCAGCCTTAGGCTGGAGCCCAGAGCTGACTGTCTCATGTCGGCCCCATGCCTTGGGACCAATATTATTCTGGTTTCTTTATCTTGCTCTTAATTTGCATGCAAAGCAGTGGTAGAGCGAATGCTTCTTTCTGGACAAAAGCACATAGCACGGCTGTGCCTGTGACCAGCAGCAGGTTTTGGGAGCAGGCCTGTCCTGACGGGCACAACACTCGCAGCTCTTCTGCATGGTTCGCCCGCAGGACAGAAGATGTAAACTGGGTGGCTTGCCATGTGAGGGGGTGAATGCGTACTTGCTCCACGCAGGGCTGCTCACAGGAAGACGCTAGCTGATATGTTGTAGGGAAATCAGTTTTGACTGACATCCATGACAGGTACAAAAAGCAAGAAAATTGAACAACCTGAAATAACTCCTGAGCACTTCCCTTAAATGTATAATGCATTTCCTCTGGATCGTGCCTCTGAAAGGCAACCAGCACATACCTGGTTTGATGGTCTAAAAATAATATTTCACGTTTGCAGAGTGCCAGGGAACCTTGCAGAGCTTTAGTCATCTGCCTATTATTATGAAAATAAAACTGGCATGTTAGAGCATGCAGACCTCCGGGGAGACTCTGAGGGTTGTTTCTGAAAGGATTCCCTTCCTGAGGAAGTCACAGGGCAGGCATGTGTTAAGCTAACCTTGTGCTTGTTCCAGTTGTGTTTAATGATGCGGCATGCACAATTTTGAGAAGCTCCCCTACCCCCCAGCCCTGAAGCTCCATTATTTTATTGCAAAATTCTTTGCACTAAATACGGCATTAAAAGTTTGGTGATCAAATGCTAACATCTTACATTCAGTTACTTTTGTTCTGAATTTCACGGTGCACCATGCTTTTTATATTATTGAAAGCATTTTAAAATTATATTCCAATCTGTGGGAGAGGCTTGTTGCTAAGTCTTGGGGATTTCAATGCAATCCCTTCTGACCACTGTGCTCCACGTGTCGCCCTCTGCTAGTTGCAAAACGTGCCCCGTTTACAGCAAGGCTCCTGTGCGTGCTGCAGGGCAGCTGGCTGCGCTGGTGCTGGGGCTCTTCTGGCTGGGCCGAGGGTCCCACAGACCCATGCCCCCTGTCCCCTGCCTGCTGCAGCACGAGTCCTGGCCGGAGCAGTTCCCAGCGGCACTGCCTGCCTGAGGCCAGCAGCCGGGCTGTGACAAGCAGCCGCGAGCAATCAACGGATTCGTGTTCTCAGTGAGGACAAGGTGAGTGGTGCTCTACTTGGCACAGAGAACCCATCGTTTTTCACCCCCCTTTTAATGTAATGGAGATATCCGTGTATCCATTTTTGAAGGAGGAGAAATATTTTATTAATTACCAGTACTTTAAAATAATAAGCAAGTTAGTAGATGAAAGAGTTTTCCTTGCTATTTAGCAGTCCTTATGAAATAAAATATTGGAAGAGGTGTACAGATATGAAACAGGGTAATAGACACCCTCATACCTTCTTCTGAAACATGAAGTTTGTGTTGCCTGAAAGACTGTGCAGTGCAAATACACATTGACATTTATATTGACTATTTGAGTTTAGAGAAATTTGAAATTAAATTTTCTGCCAGCTCCAAGGAAAAATCCATTCATGAAAACAAAATCCAATTGGAGATCTAAAGATTGGTAGCCAGAAATGAAATATTTTGACAATAAACTATATGGAGATTGGATTGCTGGATTTGTGGTCTCTGTTTAACATGCTGGGGACTGGAGATGAAAGTAGAGGTTTATTGCTCTGAACTTTATCCCGAAGTTTGCAATTTAGATCAGGAACTTTAAAGCAAAACAAAATAAACAAATACTTTTGGGGCCAGAGACAATATTCTGCATTTACTTTTTCTGACCACCTTTAATGTGCATAGTTGTCTTTATATGCTTATATATGAAGAAAGACTTGGTGTTGTTTGTTTATTTATTTATTGGTTTGGAGTTTTTGTTTTGTTTTGTTTGTTTTCTTCCACAGATTAGTTTGCAATAGAAACTAGGTTTCTTTGTCACTGAAGCAAAGCAGAATTTAAATCAATTGTCCATGTCTGCCTTGTGCTGGGCAGCCCAGGCCAGGAACTGGCTGGCGCCAAGCAGCTCCCGCGACCTGGGGCTGCGCAGCTCCCAGCCTGCCCTGCGCACTGCAAGGGCACGTGTTTGCAGTGCCATTCGTCTGAGCACTCCCACAGCGCTCTTTAACGAGGACTCTCTGCAGTGCTTGCCACAGGTGGAGGGTTTTTCAGTTCCTCCTGACGTACCCCAGCTGCACCCCAGCTCCATGCGGGGCTGCTGTGCCCTCCCTCTCCAGGAGTGACCTCTCCGCCTTTGACTGTGACTCATTCATTACACAAGCAGTTCAGCTTGTAAAACATTCTAAATGGGGTACAGTGCTGTGAAATAAAACCGTTGCAGTTTCTCACAAGATGAGGAGGTTTACTTTTTTCTGTAGGGATCTGTATGATTGCACAGAGGATCCAGACAATGGAACAGTATGTGTCTTGTAATCTTGTAATTGCATTGTTGGCCATGACTGAGATAAGAACTTCCACTGGAAAGGAGGAACTTCAGTGTTACTGTATTACATTTCTGTTTTGTTTTGTTTTTTAATGCATGTATATTTATTTATTTATTTCACAGTATGTTAGAAAGTAAATCAAATCTCATTTGCTGTATTGCTGCTAATTTTATATGCATCAGAGATGCATTAAACATTTTAATTTCCTGAGTTCCTGTTTGGAAGACAGATACTGTTTACAAAAGTGTAAATTGGGAGGGGAAGCAGTAAGATCAGAGTCATGTTAAGAGGTGTGAAGTTTCTAAATAAAAATAAGGTATTGTCCTCATACAGCAGAAAATAATCTAAGGACATAAGAGCTGCAAATTTAGGGAATGAATATGTAAAACCAATAAAGGTCCAAAACAACTTATTCAGCGGTATATATTATCAGATACAACTGTTGTGTGGTTAGTTGCAAGCATATTTTTCAACTCCCTTTAAAAATATATACATATATTTTGTCTTGAGCACAAGAAAGTTCTGAGTGTTGCCTAGTGTTATTTTTGATGCTGCCTCTCTGTGACGGATTGGGTTTCTGTACTGTCCCAGCCTTGCTAGTGTATGTGATGAGACCCAGATGCTAGTGCCTTTTCAGTCTTTTGTAAAAATTTCTTTTTATTGTGCACATTTACTGCATTTTGGTCCATAATTGTAAATATAGATGCTGGAAACAAAAAAAAGAAAAAAAACCTGACCTGTGTAGCCAGTCCCTGCAATTGGTTCTGTACCTTCACCGGACTTTGAGCTGTTGACAGTATTATGGCATGGTTATCCTTAGCCAAAAGACAGTTTGCATCATATCATAGAAGATATTTAACAAAGCTAATAATAGATAGAAAACACTTTTTAATGGCCACCACTTTGTAGGTTATTATTTACTAACCTTTTTTAGAGACAAGATGAGAATTAATTAGTCCGTGTTTGCACAACTCTTTGAAATATAAAGCGTTAATTGCACACTAATACCTGATTGTGAGAAATGGAACAGAAATAAGATAGAGAAGTGGGGATTTATTGGCCTGGGAATGCTATCACCACAGATGTGTAGCATTTTGAAAGGATTTGCCTGATTTTCAGAAAGTATGAAAATCAATTCAGACATGATTTTGTAGAGCTTCTAGAGGCATCCTTCCTGAAAATTTTAAATACTCGTAACTGTCTAGAATGAGAATTTTGTAACAACTTTGTAACATCAGGTTTAAAATGAAAACCTGTTCATCTGTATTCTACCTCATGCATAAACTTGTTTCCGTTTTTAAAGCCAGCTTCAACGGATGCAGAATGACAGTTATGGTTCTGATTGTTTGTTTGTGCATGCTGATACCTCTTTCATGTGTACTTGTAGTCCTTGGCAAATGTATATACCTGTTCTTAATGACAAAGTTACATGAATGAAGTTTGGAGAGCTGAAATTCTCTGTGATCTAGGTGGGATGCTTTAAATGCTGTTTGATACTGTGTATCTGTGAGGAGCAGACAGTAAGAGTTATACTTATCAGTTCAGCATGATGCTTTGTCAGATTTTTATATATATAGTCTCACTTCAGTGGCCAACTGTTTGCAAAATAAAAAGTGCCTCAACAAGCTCTTGGAAAATAACCATGTTGCGAAAGTGTTTAAAAAAAAAAGAAAAGACAAAAAGCAAACACACATCTTAAACAAAAAGGCACTAATGAGATGTTAGCCCATGCTAACATAGTTGAGATAATGGCTGGCGATGTGATGGAGCTGACAGGGCTAAGTAAGGTCGTTGGTGTTTTCCAGTCACTGAATATGCTGGATTTGAAACCATGGTACAGATAGCCATTTAACAAAACAAATATCTATTTCTTTGAATAAATTAACTGATATTCTGATGGGGACTTAGGTGAATCACAGTGGTTCAGCACTTTCCAGGAGATACCTGGCACCTTGCAGGATAAGCTCTTAGTCAAAGCTCAGAAAAGTTAGTAAGCCAGAATTGGTTTGAAATAGGAGCTGTTCTTTCAATCTCACTGTGTCTGTCATAGGTCAAATTAAAAAAAAAAAAAAATCATAGTGGGAGAGGACTGTGTTGTATCAATTCTACAACAAGAAAACACAAGGGACCCTATCAGCTATTAAGGTTATATAGTAAATGTGAATTATTGTATTTGAGGGAAAAACTATTTTTCTACTCCCTGCTTGTCTTAAAAATGTCATGGATGTTGGGTTATGTTTAGCAATTTTCTCATCTTTGCAAAATATCTTTTCATTATAATTGCATGGTAATGTATTCATTCATTTCAGTGTTTTCATATTTCTACTGCCATCGCGTGGCTGCTGAGGATTAACAGCACTCTTCTGTGGGCAGCGTCCCTGTGACAGGAGAACACCGAGGCTGTCTGTGGGGGCTTGTGCAGTAATAGCATGACTCTTGTGAGGCTTTTCATCCCCTCCTCTAAGTATGGTCAGCGCTTGTCCCTTGCTAATGCCCAAGACGAGATATATTCTGCTCCAAATGGTGGCATTCAAAGCCATTCCTTCCCGAGCTGGTGCTGGCAGCCTCCGTCTGTCCGTTGGTGCAGCTGCTCTGGGCAGAGCCACTTGCTGTTCTTGACCCAGCATCTGCAAGAGCTGCCTGCAGTCTCTTTGGCACAGCGGCGTAATTTCTCTGCAGGTTGAGCTAGACCATGCTTTTGCCCCTCAGCATTGTGTAACTTTATTCTCCCTCCCCTTCTCTTCCTGACCATTTTATAGTTCCAGTTTTACAGTCATATGTTTTTGCATTACGGAGTAGTAGGATACGACAAATTCATGTGTCACTTAAGACAGAGACCTCTGGAACGAGCTTGGAATTCTGGCAGTCTTGTCCTGGGAGAGGCATTATTGCCTCCTGAATGAGCTACTGGGTCACAACCCAGAATAACTGGCTTCCTTTGGGACTCTGCTGGTGATTTACTAGCTGACGTATCCCCTCTGTGACTTCTAGTGTTCCCTACCTGTTAAATGTTTGCTAGAGCATGGTGAGAAATAGCCTACCAACGTTGGGCAACCTGGTGAGGCTTAATTTTTTTTCCTCCCTCTTCTGCACTGAGATGGAAGGAAAATTGTTTTCATGCCAGGTGGACCTGTGTTCTTGTTCCGGTTCCTGCTCTGACCCAAAGCAGAGGCTTCAACGGGCACACTCTTGGCTATCCTGTGTGGAACTTTCATGAAAAAATTTAACTAAATATCTATCTAAATGCTTCAGTTAAGCATGTGAGAGGAGTGGATATCGATAATCTGTGAGAGAGGACCCTTTTCTCATCACTGGCTCAGAAATCTTTGCCTCCTTTGTCTTAGCTGATATTTAAACATTTATGCCAAATGCAGCTCCAGCAATGGGAGCGGTGGCTTGGGTCATTCGTGTGGGAGCTGGGATCCACATCCCTGCTCTGAAGTAAGCAGAGCAGGGACACTGACCTGCTTCCGCAGTACACGCGGATGGCTTACTTACCCATGCATTGGCATTTTCGGGCTTCTTCTTTGATCTCCTCTGCAAATGCTTTGAGATCTCAATACTGTTACTTGGTTGCTCTATTACATGGTTACTGACCTTGTTGAGGCAACTTCCGTTATCTAGAAGAAAAAAATCATGTTTTGTTTGTAGCTTACGCCATTAACTTGGAATGCTGCTTTTAAAATTATTTTCAAAGAGTAGATACCAAGAACCTAGTAATGACACAAATTTTACAGATTAGAACCAGGGAAAACTTGAAGTTCATGTGCAGTGGCAAAGCTTTAGTATTTTGGTGAGCTCTAAAAATGGCCATCGGGTGAAGTAACCCTGACCTTGTGTAAGATGGTCATGTCTCACGGAGCTCCGGCGTTTCTAAACACAAAGCTGGAGGGCTGGTGCCGGGCTGCCGCGCACCACGGCGCCCAGGGGTGCCCTCGGCGTCCCAGGGCCCTGCAGCGCTGCGTGGGGCCCGGGCGCTTCGCTCCGGCTGGCCTTCAGCAGCCTGCTGCAGTCTTGTAAGACTGCTCCCACCCGGTACGTGTTCAGGACAGCTTTTCCATGTCTGCTTATAGCTAGTTCTTGTCACTTATTGCAGAAAATGTGTTGTATTTTTCCATAAAAAGGCCCCATGCTACTAAGGACTGCAACATTTTAGAGTACTATAAATATGTTTTTGAAGATTATGTCTTCTGTCTGACCTAAGAACATTTTATAATACTATGTGGGTGTTTCTGTTTATGGTTATACTTTGCCTGCATTTTTTGTATGCCTGTTGCCATAAACAAATTTTGAATAAATGAGAAAGAAAAAATATATTTATTCTTAAGCACTGAAAGTTGGTTATACAAATCCCTGTGATTTTGCTGCGCTGGCTAATATTCTTACTGCTTTTACTCTTTAACGTATATGATGTAAGCAATAGCTTTTTCCCTTCCTTGCCCTTTTGTCAGTCAGGCTCATTGTCATCCAAGGGGACAGTTTTCCAGTCAGTATGTAATATGGTACTCATCATGGCCAGAACAATTTATTTTAGTTTATTTCTACTAAGTAGGAGCGTGCTTCTGAGTTTAAAAAGATGAAATACCTTCTTCTCTCCTGCCTCTCCTGTACTTCGTCACTTCCCTTCATACGCTTCCTGAACAAATGAATGGTATCAAACAACAAAACTTTCTCCAAAATGCTTGCAGTCTAGGAAATGGTATTTAGCTCCATCTTAATACCAGCCATAGGACCGTTACTTCTGATGAAACCAGGCATGGGACCGTTAGTTCTGCTGAACTGCCTTGTGCTCTGTGCTGAGCAACACATCGCTGCTGTTATGCGGTTTCTCTGCAGTGCTCAATACAAGCAGATTAGGGAAACAGATACATCTCTCTCAACTAATTATTCAAATATCTGCCTGTGATGTACCTGTTAGGATTTTGACATCCGTATTTCTTGACACACAACCTGCTCCTGGAGGTATTTGGATCAGTTTGTGTTTTGACTTCTGTGAGTCCAAGATGCATACTATGAGCTTGTGTACTCAGGGACAAGCATTTGGAGTCCAGGAGAATGACTTAGATTTTGGTCACTAATGATGATGCTTTTTTGGTTCATTACTTCATTATCCTTCTATCATGATAGAGAATTTCGTGCATCTAAATAAATGAGAAATGATTGTCATTTGTTTACAAAAGTGTTTCCTGCGTTGGCATCCACAGCCTAGCAGTGGTTCATGAGCATCTGTGAGGCAGGCAAAACTGCACTACACAGTGCTTTCAGATAAAAGTTTGGTTTTATCCACACAGTGGATAAAAAGAAGTTTTGAGCACTGACAGTGGCATATTGACTTGAAATATTTGAGAAACACCCATCTAGAAACAATCAGTTTCTTTTCCCCAAAATTTTCTTATTAAGGGACACTTTTAGATTTCAGTGTCTTTCTAATCTCTCCGTGTAACGAAGAATACATTTATAATCACACAAACATGATCGATTTTTGTGTTAAATCATAAACTTCCTTGAGAATGCCTAACTAAGGTTTCTGTCTCTGGCTCCAAGTGCTGTGGTACAAAGCCATGATCCTTCCCATCTCCATCCTTAGGGCATGCAGAACAGGCAGAGAAAGTTTCCAAACTCAGAGACCTTTCAATGTCTTTTTTTTTGCACACTTCTGAATTAACACTTCTTGAACTACTGTAATTGTATGAAATATATGGAGTGGTTTTGATTACAAATCCAAAATCTGAAGGTTTATTAATGGCTGGAGGTCATTGGAATTTAATACTTATGTGAGTCCTCTTGTCAATTCAAAGCATTTAAAAATCCAGCAGCGGTTGAGATGATTCTATATATAGGAACTTTATTTGAATAGTCTGCATAGCTTTCAAAGTAAATATTAATTCCATTATGCTATAAACTGTTATTTATCATGACAGAAAGCCATAAAGTTATTTTACTAGAATATAGCCAGTAAACTGCACATCCTAGATGAGATACAGCATACATTGAATTTCAGCAGCAATTACCCAACATACTTTATACAAGTCAGTATTAAACACACTTAAATATGTGTAGCTTATTCAGAAAATCCTCTTTAGCCATTATCCAGCCAAACCGATATGTCAGCAGAAGACGACCCTTGGATTGCAGCGAGCACAGGCCAGAATCAGAGACCAAAGTGCACAGAGCCACAAAACAGTAACTCATTGATAGCGCTCCTTGCGTAGTATATGTTTAACTTCTTTAATTACCTAAATTACTCATTAAAAGTGCCTTATAATTGCCTGACTCTGAGGTATTGCAAGAAGTCTGGGTTTTAATTATGCTCTTTTTCTTTTTCTTTTTCTTTTTTTTTTTAAGACATAGTGCATTTGCACTTATACAAGGCAATTATTTTAAAAAGTGGATTTTTACTAATTGTTGTTCTGAATGAAGGTAGGTGTCCCCTCTAGAGGTGTGGACCATTGGTGAAAGTGGCCAGAACTCTGTACTTCATAAACCATGCACGGAATTAAACTGGCTGCACCGGCAGCCTCCACGTGCTCTGCTCTGATCTGTGGCAGCATTTCTCATGCATGAGCAATGGTGCATAAGTAGGCATACTTCTCGCCCTGCAGTGTCGTAAGCAGAGGGCCGATCACTCTCACCTCCATGCAGCCATGCTTTGACAGCCTCCTAACATGTACAGAACTGCCTGAGGCCTGGAAGACATCTCGTCCTGTATCGCTGATGGAGTTACATGGGCTTGGTAGCAGACGCTTTGTGTGTTGATCTTTTCACCAGGCAGAATATCGTCACATCTCCTGTTCTTCGTGTGTGTGTTACTCCTCTGTTGCAGGCATCCTCTCTTCTTCCCTTCCCTCCTGGATTGTTTGTAGACCTTTGTATGCAGGCTATACTCTAGCCCTAATAATTTATTGTAATATTAAGTATTTTTTCTTTCTCCTCATGGTTGCTATTGATAGAGTCACTATAGTGAAAGTCCAGAGAATTGAGAATGGAGTCCACACAATATTACAAATTTCAGTCAGTTTTATGAATGCTTTCCCTGATTGCAGCCTTTGGTGTGAACTGACCTTCAACATGGATTAGATCTTCCATTTTACAGCAGAAAACAATATCAGAGAAACATTAAGGTTCATCAGCAGTTGAATATCGTGCTAGCAGAACAGTGAAGGCTATCTGCGAAAAACTATTGACATGTTGTTGACTTTTATCCACAAAAATATCTCTTCTTGTATATAACCTATGAGACCTATTTAGTGACTGGTGTTATAGGAAAACCCCAATAAAGTATAGAGTAAAATAATCAATTTTTAAAACTTTTAATTTTCTTTAACAACAAATAAAATTATCAAACTTGTATCTGTGCCACAGAGAAAGTCAAAGCAACGTAGGTGTCTGATCAGTCACTTAGTCCTGCAACTGAAAATGCTGAAATACAGTATGAGTAGGCCAGAGGAGGCAGGAGGCAACCACAGGGACTGGTAGCAAGTGGTTTCCCTTTGGTTTGGTGTGGTGGTGGTTGTCGCACGTTAGTGAAACATGGAAGCTCAGCAATGGGAAAATGAGAAGGCGAGCATCAGGTCAGAATGCATGTAAAACTGACTTTTTGGAGAACCTACTGCTTAATTCAAGGGGGCACAGCTAGGTATAGCTTCAAAGGTGAGATTGCAACTGTTTTTTGCTGTGGAAATTAACATGCAAAGCTGAAGGCAAAACTAGTGATATTTATAAATATTTTACATATTTGCATGAAAACTGGGGGGAGGCAGGGGGGTGCTTAGCTATGTCTGAAAGATCAACTCAGTTGCTTTCAATACCAGAAAGTTGAACCATGAGATCATCACGGGGGGACTGTTCAGATATCAAAGAAACTTGTCAGCGTGCAACCAACTGGTGTTTAAATTGTAAAAACACCTTTGAAATTGCTCAACTCTTCAGTAAACAAACAAAATCTAAGTGGTTTGGGAATAGTTCATAATTTTAATGTTAGATTATCAAAATCAAAGAAAAATGTGTAATGATTGATCAAAGTCCATTTTAGGAGGAGAAACCCAAGCAAAAGATTGTTAGCTGTAATGTTTCTTGATATCTTGTAACCAGAAGGGTACATTAATTAAAATATAAGTTAAAAGGTCAGTAAGGACTACTGTGATCATCTGACCAACATAACACAAGTCTGAAAATTCCACCTATTGATTTCTGAATTAAGCTCATAACTTCTTGTTGAGCTAGCCTTTATCTTATAAAAAGATGTAGGTCATGATTTAAAGATATGAAAAGACGGAGAATCTGCTACATACTTAGGAATAATGTTTCAAGTGGCTAATTGCTTATACTGTTCAAATGTTTCATTTATTGCTACTCTGGATCTGTGGAAGCACAGCTTCCACCCACTGGATTTTGTCTCGTATTTTCCAGGAGTTTAAAGAGCCTACAACTGGATCTCTTCCTTACATTGCCATGATTAGGGGAGTGTGCAGGGGAGGAGAAATGTTAATCATGGGGGCTTATTGTACTTTAGGCAGACTCTTGTCTCCAGAAGGATCTTAGAGGCATTAGAGGAAAGTAGGCTGCTCTACAGGGCAGCATGCAGGAGGACATCAACTAGAGGAATGATAAATCATCTATAGGAAGAGCACCTGTCTTTTGATTGTGTAAGGGTCCTATAGAAATAAGCTGTCCTAAACCTAGCTGGACTAAAGATAACCTTTCTAAATATCCACAGCTTTCTTTTGCTTTTCACTTGGATAGATTAACTTACTGAAATTAAATTCCTAACACCAAGGTAGGTTTGACATACTGCATTTATACTTTTGTCGATCTCGAACTAAACCCTTCCCACTTTTTCTAGTTTCCATCTCTTTGATATTTCTGAGTTTATACACCCTAGGATTTTTTTTAGAGTGTCTTACCCAGTGCACTGCACATACTGCTCACGTCCTACAACTTACCTGCCACTGCCCCAATGTCTGTTAGATTTCTGACTTCCAGAAAAAGTTTTTCCAACTTATTCATAAGGTCTGTCTTCCTTGCTCCCAGATTGTGTGTGGTCTTTGGCTGCGTTGGAAGGCATGTTGTTCAGAAGGGCACTTTTCTCAAAGAAAAGCAAAGTTCTGTTCTTGTTCAGAAAACCAAAGCTTGCTTTCTTACATCCTTATTTTTAAGTTTGACTTTAGGTCACCAGAGATAGCTTTATTTAGAATTTATCATTGTTGTTTTTTATCCTGCTGAAAGCTAAGTCAAAGTCTGCACTTCTTAGCTGATACTGCTATGCAGCCAGAACCCCTGGTGATGCAGTGATGCACATAGGAAAAAGATTTTGTAATATTGGTCAGCATTGTGTGAAGAAATAATACAAGTCCTGGCAAGAATACAAAGCTAGAGAGAGAGAGAGAGAGAGAGTCTATCAAATAGATAAAGCGTAATTACAGTAGGTTATAAAAATACCGTGATGGAAAATTTGCAGGGTAGAACAGAGTTCACTTTTAGCAAAATCAATGAAGCTGAAGAAACTGCATGCTAAAAGTCAGGCTGGTGAGTTACCACAGAAAGAGGCAAAAAGTTCAGGAAATCGATGTGTGTGTCTAGTGCAACTGCAGGTTGTTGTGCTCAAAGTGCTACGGTAGAGTTTGTGACAGATGACTTACCCCCCTCTGCTAAGCGGGCAGAAGAGGGAATTGCTCAAGGGGGCATACTTCATATCAGGTTGCTAACAATGCAGAAGGGAAAAACAGTCAAATCAGCAAGCCAATTCCCAGCCCAAATGATAATGAAGTTGCTTGACATGCTATACTTCAATGCAAGTTTAGTTTAGTACAAATATGCCCGGATGCCTTGGAAATTGGAACAATACAAGAGGGAAAATTTGAATGTCAAAAGGCCGCTGACAGATTGTCTTTGTCAAGAGTATATATTTGAGTCTGGAAAGTCTGGGACTTCAGCACTGGTCAGAAGCATGAGTCAAGGCCGTGCCCTGTACTGTCCCTTTGGCAAGAAACATGAAACCTGAGAGAGTTGGTCGAAAACAAGAACCTGAATTTTAATGTATACTTATAAAATGTTTCTGGTGGTATTGCATAACAGATGGATCAGTTCTCATACTTTCCACTGCACTACATTAGTTCTTTTATGTATTATTTTTGATCTGATAAAACAGAAGCATCAGGCACAGCACAGATACTTAGGTTAATATTATTTCTTCCTGTGGAGATAATAATTTTAGATAAGGGGCATGCGAAGGCTGGAAAAGTGGAAGCTCCATATATAGAAGAAATACAAGTGCACGAGCCCAAAGCCATTATTGGTTAGTGTGTTTCTTGGAGGCATCACAGCAGAGGGAGTACTCTAACAACATGCAAAGTGCTGAGACTGCTCTCTCCCCAGTCCTGTCTTTCCTCTTGTTTTAAAACGTTTTTGTCACTCTTTCTAGAACAATACCCACGTTTTCCTGTTCCTGACAATTGTTAGTGCTAAAAGCCTTCCTGTACACTGTGATAACCTTCTTGTTCTTTCAGCTGCTTCCATCTGACCATTTGAACATATTCAAAACTGTCCTTGCCTGCCATCCCAATTCTATCACCTTTTTTGAATCCCATTAGTGGCATCTTGGCTTTTTTTTGTATCTGTTTCAAGGCCCTCTTCTTCACCTTTCATGTTTTAGGGTTTGGCCCATTCACACTCTCTTCCTGATTTCTTGCTGGGTTCTGTATTTCCCTTTATTCCTTCCAGCTTTGTCGCCTTGTCCATGATCTCCTAGTATTTCAACTCTGTCTGTCTAAGGTTGTATTGAGTATCTTTTCTTCCTTTGTCCTGGTTTGCCTTCTACACTACATATTCTTTGGGGCACACGATGTGCTGCCTTCTTTTTTGGAGAGTATTGTGTACATTTACGGGCTGTATAAATGAGTAACCACGCTGGTGATAAAATGTAGGGCATGATGTGTTTTTGGACAGGAACTGCATTGCCATTGAGAATACGTTGTGCTTTAAGTGATGCAAATGTCTTTCACCAAGTAAAAGGAATATCTCGGACCTTCATGAAAGTCCTGTTTTTATAGCAAGAGGCTCACAGTAACAAACAAGACCTTGAAGTGCTTCATCTTTACAGCCATGGGCTTTTTATTGCGTGTGAACAGAACTATCTCCAGCTCTGGATTTCAGGTTTTTCCTCCCTGAGGATCAGCTGAGTGGGGCGGGAGCTCTTCTCCCCCACTTTCTACAGGAGAACACTGATTTATTAACAAGCACTGGGAGCCAGGGCTCCTTTGGAACTGAACTAGGAAGTAGAAGCTTATCCAAATTGCTAGTTGCAAAGTGCCGGAAGAGGTCGGGACTGGAAGTCTCTCTGTATAGTAGACTGCTCTGGAAACTGTGAATTTGAGGGCTTGATTTCTGAGGTATTTAGCTAAATCTCATAGCTCTCACTCAGGATCACCTGTGCTGGCAGATGGGCACGTGAAGTGCCACGGCATCCTCTGAAGCAAGAGATGGCAGGAGGAACGTGCTTCAAGTATACAGGCCTGTTCTGGTTTTGAGGGGGATTTATTTGGATAGCCATTTTTTTATGATGGAGGAGTTTCAATAGCGATTTCCTCTTTCACTAAACATACTGAGGGTCAAAGTGCACATCGTTTCCACAGTGGATGGGGAAGAGAGGTCCACAGTCTACTGGAAGGTAGGCCCAGGTCGTAGGGTAGGGGCCTTGCAGCTCCAGTTGCCCAGGTAGATGACAGAGCTGCTGGCTGGAGGGACAGAGGGGTCCCGGTCCTGCTGCTTGCAGCTGCCTGGGTGGCATCAGGGTGGCTGTGGGGCTGGCTGTGGTGGCCGCCACTCTGGCGGCCTGGGGAGGCCGGCTCCTTCTGCTCCGAAGGGCCGGCCTCGCTGGGCCTGGCGCCGCGCCCCGCCTGAGGGAGCGAGGGACAGGCCGGGCATGGGGCCTGGGCGCAGGGACAGGAGACCAGAGGGAGCTGCTCCTGCAGACTCTGCAAGTCTGGCAAGATGTCAGTGGCCACCATAATCCTGCAGAGCACAGAGCAGGGCTGGAGGTCATGCCTGGAAGATTTTGGAAATAATGGTAAACTACATAGTTGATTTCCTGTGCCTTCCCTATGTAATTAATCAGCAGTTACAGTCTGTCATTTAGGCTAAATGGGCAACAACACGTTTTTGTCATTTCAGCAACTTTGGTTGAGATGTTTTCCCACAGGTCAAGCTGGTAAATGTAATCAGGTTTTGTTTCCTTTTTAGAGCTTCTTTCCTCTGGTTAGCAAATTAGGGAGTCAGGCAAAACTGACAGAAATAGTGCATGCTGTAGGTAGGAGAGAGTGAACCTCTGCTTTTTGGAGCTGTGTGAAGTTTTCAGGAAACTATGGAAATGTATGAAAGGAAGCTACGAGTGTCCAAATGTGTGGAAAAGTTAAGCTCAGTAAGGTCAAGATAAAAGTTGTGAAGTCACCCTAACGATACTCACAAAGTGCTACTTCTGATCTTTGTCAGAGTTCATGGAAAATATACCTTCTGTTCTATACCTTAGAACAGAATGCCTTGTAAATTCCTGGCAGAATCCAGATTTTACCTGTGAGTTATGTTGCATTGCTGATGTTTACTAATCATTTAGGCTGTTACATATGAAGTAGTTTGCTTTTTCTGTAAATGCTGTATGTGTGGGCATGTTGTATATATGCCATTGACAGCTCTTAGATTTATTGTACTGTGGAAGCTTATTCTTTGTATTCAAGGTTGATTTTGGTATCATGCTCCCACCAGAGATTTGAATTCTAAATGAAGATGTGCTTAATAGCACCTGAAATAGGTGAATAGCTGCTGGAAAATATAAAGCAATTATTTAATCACATAGATTTGTGATAATTAGTTGTTAGGGTTACTAAGGCAACAGGAAACGCATTAAGTTGCAACAGTCTCTTGTATCATCTCACTTTCTTTTGTCTATTTTAAACACTGCTAAAGCCTGAAACTTTTTTTGCTGACTGCCCAGCACAGAGGACAGCCTGCTGTCAGTTGGCTGCTGCATTGCCATATGTGAACAAAAGTGGCTTATTCAGACAGAGTTAATACCAGCAGGCAGTGGAGAGTCTTATCTAAAGTTACCAAAACAGTTATTGCTAACTATTTCAATTCCCAACTAGATTTTCATGACAGATGTTGAAAAATATTACTAGTGTAAGAATTGTCCACCTTGTGATAAAACCTAGGTTGCTTGAGGAGCTATGTTTATGCTTGTAAAATACAGTGTCTCCCTGTTCTTCACAGCTGGCCTCTCTGAGATTAAAAATGCATGCCTAGTACTGTTGAACCTAAAAATATATTTTGGTACTTGCGTATTTACAGTTCTAACACAGTACTGTCATGTCATGTGTTTAGGTGTGTTCATTAATGCACACCAAGATGTGCACAGTTAAGGGGAGAGAATGATAGTTTCATAAATTTCATATTAAAAAAAAATTACAAATATCAGTTATTTCTCTTGCATTCATCCCATGCTGCTAGAAACATTTAAGCATCATTCCTAAGGTGTTTCAGTCTTCCTTTTTAAAGGTGAAGAGCAGTATTTGTTATAATCTTAAGCTTTTCAGGTACTCATAACTTGGTTATGGTTCCATATCAGCATTAATGTTGCTTTGTAGCTCATGGTACAACAGACTTAGACCCTGTTCTTGATGGCACAGGTATGAATTTGTTAATTGTCCAGTACATGGAAATTACTCTCACCAACAATCAACCAAATATTTAGCTGTTCTTCCTTTTGGACCAGAGCAACAATTATGCCAATAGAAACAGCAAGAAGTTTTAAGCAGGTTACTGGATCCAGAGTTGTCTTGTTGTATAGATGGCAGGACCTTGTTTTTCATTCGACACGTTGCCTGGTGTATAGTATTGCACAATGGGTCTTCGTTGGCTTTGGGTGATTTATTGTCGTTTTTTGCCACTAAAACTTACTTGAGAATCAAGCCCAGTGTAATCAAATCATCCTGAAAAACATGGAAGAATCCAAATGAGAGGAGTCTTAAAAATTCTCCACCCTCCATACTCTAGTGCCCTGATAAAGTGTTTTCTACCAGGAACTTGGAGGAATGTACCTATTTTATGAATGACTTTAGGGAGAGGAAAAATCCCCACCAGGAAACCATCAGGGAGGATGGACTTTATTATATTTTGTCAGTAAACAAAAATTGGTGCATTTAATACTTGCACAGATCCTGTGGGATCTCTCTAACTAATGCAAAATGACAGTTGTCACAATATTCCATATAAATACCAGTCTATTTGCAGGTGTCTATTCCATTTTTAATGTAATCACACCTATCTTGCTATGAGGGAGAAATGGATGATCGATGGACTTTACACCTATATCTATCATTTATATTGTTTTGACATTTATAAGAATTCAAGGATTTTTATACACTTACTGGCTTAACATTGTAATTGTTATTCATGTAATTTAGCTGCAGAGTGTAGATTGACAGCATGATATTGTACTGATTGCTAAGTAGCACTGCATAGTGATGGAAATGATGGGTGACTTCACAACGGCAGTGTATATTTTTGAGCAGATCCATAATTTAAGATCAAACCAAGGTGCAATATATTGTTTTTAGTGAGAGTAAAATATGAAGTAAAAAATAAATAAAAACTTAGGAGGACTTGTAATACCTGATTCAACAGCAAGTGCACATGGTAGGAGGACCAGTTTATGTCATATTTTCCTATATATACAGGCTGTTTCTTGAGTTGTAGTTTTACATGCTTGATCAGACATTGAGCAAACATTCTTATGTTGCTGGGTTTTTTTCCTTGTGGATAACTTGAGCCCTTAATGTATTAATTTGCATATATATGTATCTATTTATATACATATGTATTTATTTTGCTATAGTATACTTGCATACATTCAGTGAATTATTCATGAGGGAGGTCTGAATTTCAGTTCATCAGCGTCTTGCTTAACAGAGACTATAAATGTATTTCTAACCTCAGAGGTAGGAATTCACCGTGATCTTGGACATGCACACTTCCCCACAGCTACTAGAATGGCTTGATTTGAGATTGGGTGAAATGGAAGTGTACTGATGCAATTGCTCTTGCCCCCAGTCAGGCAGGACGTAGGTTTCTGTTCCACCCATCAAACCTAACCCCAGCCACCCTGACACTGGGGACTCAGGATCTCATGATGAGAAGCTTCTCCTGACAAAATGTTGAAGTCGTGTCTAATTTGTAAGCTAAAACCCCCATACGGAGGTCTTCATGTGACAGGGCACAAATTTTGAATTGCCTGTGGCATTTGTGAAGACTGCTTATTTCAGGAATATGAGGAACCCTGGAAAGAGCGCTCCCTGGCAAACACCTTCTGCATATCAGTGACTTTAATAAATATGTAACTGTAATATTGACCTCTAGTGGAACATGCAGTCTGATGTATTTACATGCAGTGCTAAGTTTAAACAGCCTCAAACAGCCTTTCTCTTTGACTATTGAATAAAGCATTTTTGTAGCCTACTCAAAATCTTCTAGCTGTGTTTACATTTTAATAGGCAATGCTGTAGAATAGAACATATTTTTATTGCTTGCATTTGTCAATAAGAGCAAAAACCAAGTGCCTTGGCTGTAGCTTTGCAGGGAATATACTCTCTTCTAACTAATCAGAACATGAAACTATTTAGTGGAAAATACCACAGACTTTTAACTTGTCATATAATCATGTTGTGTCAGCATTTGGTTGCTGATATACATTATCAGAAGTAAATTCTATTTAAAAATGAAATTTTCAGCAATGTCAGCATGGCATAAAATGAACAGGAAGCTGAAAGCTGCATCTCTTTGTTCCATGCCGAAAGGGAGACCTGTAGTATATTAAAACATAACAAACAAGTAAAAGTATGTAAGCTTTTGAAGTTGCTTATTCAAAACATGTTGCAGTTGAAGGACAGTTTGCCTTCGTAATAGCATTTGAGGCATTTTGTCTGATACTGAAAGAAGTTTAGAAGGGAAAACAAATGTATCTGGGCTAAGTGTTTTTCAGTGGCACTCCTGTCATCAGTGAGGAAATCCTGCCTCATTTGGTCAGAAGAAGAAACAGTTTGCATGGTGTAATTGATTCATGTGTGATGTTCCCATAGTGTTGTTAGACACAGGAAGGATCTGTTTGTTCTTGGGTGTGCTTAACATCAGCTTTCCCCAGTGCAGAAGATCCTGTGCCTCTGTTGATTGTGTAATACAATATCAGCAGAGTCAGCTGTTGCCATGCTGCACAGACCAAACTGCCAGATTTTACCCTAGGGAAGTCTCTCTTTCCTCTCCTAGCATTCCCAGAAGACACCTAATTAAAACTACAGATGCAATTTAAAAATACACTTGCCAGATGTTTGTTTAAAATGACCTATAACTGGCAGCAAAAATAGAAAAGGCCGAACATGTTTGATGCCATAATGTAACCTTTTTGTAGGCTGTCATTCTGTATGCTAATGGAGCACAGCTGAATTTCAAAGCCAGACCTGCCAGGCCATAAAACAAACTGCTTTGAAAGCAATGCATCAGTAATTCTTATCACCTGGCATCTGGAGCGCCTGTGAAAGCTGACTCTCTAACTAGAACATGGCATATCATGATTTAGGAGGAAGCTCTGATTTTGCAATCTGCAGGCAATTTAGGCTGATGGATCTGCTTGCTAAAGCTAATACAGGTCTGCTCAGGACAAACAGTTTTGTCTGCAAAACCCCTGCTTTGAAACATTTCAGCACTGATTTGACCAAAGTGTGATGTTGATAGGTAGGAAGCATCCCAACAGAGTCGCGTGATGCTCACTTAATCAGGTACGTTAAAAAGCTGTACCAAAGTTTTAGGGTCAAATACTGAATTGTTTTTCAGACCTTGTTTTCCATTGAAAAAAGAATGTTGATGAATATAATGTTCTCTAATACATTTTTTTTTTAAAGTGAATTGACTTTGCATTTTGCTTAGAATGACGATTTATATGCCACAAATGCCTATTGGCATGTTTATCAAAGAAAAATATGGATTAAATTACAGTGAAAGTAGATGCTATTTTTCAATATATAGCTATTTCAAACTACTTCCGTAGCTAATGTTGGGCAGCTTTTAGGTAATGCTCCTGTGAAATATCAGTTTATTACCTTGTGCATTTTTAAGCCAGTCTTTGACATGTCTTGATGCACTGTGATGAGTTAGTTCTTCATCCTGGGAAACACAAAAATTGAGGCACCAGCAACAAATTATTGCTTTTTCTTTTTTTTTTAATAAGAAAAAAAGAAGAATTTAGATTTATGCAGAAGTTCAGATAATATTCAGGCAAGTATAAAAGAAAAATGTATAGCTTTCTAATTCTGCCAGATAGAATGAGTTATGTGTGTAGCTAATATTGTGAGAGACAGTGCAGAATTTTTTATCGCTGGACTTTTTCCTTGTAAACTTTGTTTAGTCAGACCCATCCTTTTGCTGTTATAGATGAGCTGCAAGTGGTTTCCCCAAGTTGTTTGCATTATTTTTTCAGCCATTTCCTTTTATGTGTCTTATTCCCAGAGAAGAGAAAACCAAAAAGCTGTCAGCAGCCTCTTTGAGTATGCTCAGTTTCAAGATTTGTGTTTTCCTCCCGTAATGAGACTAGTTGGCCAAAAGAAAAACATTCCCGTCTGTTTACTTGTGCCTCCTACTTAATGTCTGAATATTTTTATTGTCTTTAAAGTTGGAGCTGCCAGTGTGAAAGAAATTTGTTCCTGCATATTTACACAGATTCCTTGCAATGTACAAAGCTGGCCTAGAGGGAGCCAACTGGCGTAGGCAACGTTCAACGAGCAGACCAGGGAACTGGTGGCAGAGCTGGAAGGAGCCATCAGGAACTGGGAGGATTAAGTCTTTGTAATCACCTGTGGACCCTCTTATGTCCACATATCTCCATTTTATTTTGTGGCTGTAATTGTGCCTGGGTGCACAAAGCTCTGCGCGTCCATCAGGAAAGGCCTATGATACATTGCTTTTCTGTTGTTTTTTCCAGTAGTCATCTATGGCAATACGTTTGCTTTTTCAGATGCAAATAAGGCCCCAAATCCTCAGGTAGAATTTTAACTTCTTTGTTCAAAAGTCAGTAGCTATCTGTGCTGAATGGAGAGGGGAAGTGGGAAGATGTAATAATATATAGCTCCCTTGGTATTATGTAGCTGGATCCAAACTTGAGCATTTTCCCCACTGCAGTTTCAGCATCCTGAGCCGATGGCTTCCAGCTCTTCCAAGACCCAGTGCACTGGTGGCGTTAGCAACGTTTTCTGATTGCACTGGTTCTTTAAACATCATTTTGACTGGGAAGATGAGGGATTAGAGGCTGGTAAGAAAATAAAAATGTAACTGAATAGGACTTTAAAATAGCAGTACATTTTGACCTTCAAGGTGAACTCAACTAAATGGTCTTTAGCTCCTGAAATAAGCCTTTCCTGCAGACATGGTGACATTTTGAGGCCGTAGAGCATTAAAGAGGGGGAGTTTTCCTTCCCCCCACCTGACAGAACAGATAGTTCAGAGGACTGACTTCATTCCAAACTCATCTTGTGTTTTCTTTATGCACTCCCATTCGGTTGTGCTTCCCTGCCCCTATGCAGTCTACATCCCTTGTCCTGGTGATGTGAACAATGCATTGGCAGCCAAACGGGAGAGCAGAGCAGTCCGAGTCCAGCCCTGGTCACACACCCGGCACAACCCAGCACTGGAGGATGCAGGCACGGAACAGCAGGCAGCACTGAAAGCCACGTTCCCTCTTGGGCTGGCTGCTGATGCCGTGGCAGGAAAAACAAGGGAATGACTTGAAACAGGTTTCTGTGTAGGAGCTGGCATCAGTTGCTCGCTACACGTGCTGCCCAGGCAGTATTTGGGGAATGGCTGCTGCTGCCTGCAGCTTTCCTTCGCAGCTGGTTTTCTGGCTGGAGAAAGGCTTCCTCACTCCAGTGCTTCATCCCTTGGAGTTACTCTAAAGCAGCTGCAGGAAGGTACCAGGCGGTCCCAGGAGCTCCCCTTGCAAGGGCAGCTCTCCCTTCACATTAGTCTAATGCGCTTGTATGAGCACGAGGTGAGAGTATGTGTTCGGGTGTCTCTCTGTGGTGAATGAGAGTGTGAGAGCAGCTGTCTTAACAGTATTCTGGGAAAAGGTGTTTTTTGCAATTTTGCGAACAGAAATGTTTTGAGATTGGCTGCAAAGTCTTGCATGTTTCCCTGATACATCTCTTTTTATGTAATTGCTACATTCAAAGTGGCCCTGGTTAGGAGAATGTGGAAAAATTCATAGTAATCCATTTTAAATTAAAAAAAATGTAAAAATTTAGTAAACACGTCAAGGAATAAATTGGATCCCAGGTAGTTGAACAGACTACTAGCTGGTCAACACTGTTTTCTTTCTTGTGCAACGTTCTCATTTTATCATCTCTGAAATGATCCTTTTCTGTGACTTCTTTCTTGGAAAGTGTATGGAATTATATAATTGTATATACAATTATATACGATAGGAACAAAATCTTAATGTAGCTCTGGCGTTACGGTTATTCCGGCTATCCTCATGTGAAGGAGGGGTGCACTGTCTTTTAGAGCGCACAGCTTTACTTCCCACATTCACAAGCAATGAATGTTAATTGCGTGAAAGTTAAAAACTAAACCTGATCACTAACCCAAGTAAATCTGATAATCTGCATGTCTGGATGTACAAGAGGAATCCTTACAAGTGTCTGCCAACAAACAGCAGAAGTAACTGGAGAGAGAAGGCTGCTGGAGCAGGACAGTGTGTTGCATGCATGCGTCCTCTGTGGTGCCAAGCTGTGGAAAGCACAGCACATGTAGAAAACACTTACCATCCTAGAAAAAGAGGAACAGTGAGTCGAAAACATTGCAGATTCCTCAAATTTGGAAATGCCTGACACTAAGAGGCTGAGAGTGGGCAAGTGATGTTGAGGAACAATTCATGCTAGTACATCGAAGGAAGGCATTTTGTATTTGAACTGCGAGGTCCCTTAGTTCACAGAGGTGTTCCAGTAGGAAGCTGCAGAAATGCAGCTTTTTTAGTCCAGAAGAGGAGTTCTCATCAAGTCTCGTTGGCCAGCAGTAGCATAGCGTGAGACGTGCTCAAAATGAATGTGTGATTGTTCTCCCTCCTCATAAACATCGTCTGCGTGCATTATCTGCAGACAGCTTCAGCTCAGCAATTTGGTCAGAGTCCAGTGGTTTCTCTGCAGAACGCTAAATCATGTTGGTCTTGGTCTGGGCTTTTTGCCCTCTATGAGGAGTAAATAAGACTCTGAAAGGGACAAATGTTGTGGCTCACATAGCAAAATGAAGTTTAAATGCGGTAATAATAGTATAAATGCGTATTATAAACTGAGAGCTCTATAAAATGGGAAAGGGTGTTTGATTTTTTGAGGTTGTCTCTTTTCATGTCAGCTGCTGAAAAACATGGCATCACAGGGATTTGTTCATATTTCTTAGACTGCTGTAACTTTTTGAATTTCAGTAAGGGTGTTTCTAATTTACTCAGTTGCAAGTGAGTTCAGAAATGGGTTCTGAATGGGTTGCCTTTTTTCCCTTGTTGTTAGCTGTCTCGGGTCCAGATGACAAAAGTAATCCAGAGATACAAGTTGCAAAACCTGCTCAGTGTCATGCACAATGTACATGTGATTCCTTCTTCTGGTTCAGCTGTCGTTTTGTTCACGTGAGCTCAATATGTTGGTCTTACCCACCTGATAGTTAACCAAACATTAAGTACTGTGTTGTGTGCACAGGTTTGCAGCCGAGTGCTTTGCTCTTTCTTTTTCTCGGAGAAGCTGATAATCATTCTGGCACAATACAACTCAACTCTGACCAAGACTTCGTCCATTTTGCTTTAACAAATCTTCGATTGCAAGCCTTGAGATCATAGTAAGATGCAAGAAAACTGGGTGTTCTGGAAACGTTTCTACTGTGCCCACTGTTATGGTTGCCCAAGTATGACAGGCTCATTCACTGTATATTTAATGCCTTTAGTCTTTCGTAATGTGGAGAGTTTCTATGCATGAAGCGTTAAAAATAGATTGCACTTAGAACTGGCACATGCCATGAACCAGTAAATACCTGCTTATAGAAACCATCCAGAAGTTTGCCTGCCAGGGCTTCAGTTCTGGGATGATTCGGTGTGGGGAGTCATTATTAACATTAATGCATGTTTCTGGTGCAGGGGAGTCTTCTGTGTCCCCAGACTGGTGTTGAAGGGAGAGCACATCTGCCTTCCTTACCTGTGCCAGCACTCGGGGTTCAGCATCCAGCCCCCATGTACTCAAACCAGTGGAGAACAAAGATTATACTCATCACCAAGGGATCCGTCGTGCTGTGCTTTCTCTTTAATTATATGATGAAGCACAGCACAAGGGTCTGAGAAGGTAGAGACTGATGAGGTACGTGCACTTATTCACAGTGTGAATTTAAAGTTTATCGGTTTTATTTCCAAGCAGTGTAGTCAGTTGTGTGTAGGTTCACGTACTGCTGGGAAGGATGAAGAGGGAGGAAAAACAGTTTCCCCTCGTGGCAGTAAGGCTGTAACCCAGCTTTGTCTTTAAAACCAGTGGTCCTGAGCATTGCCAGTGATACCAGACTAAGCAGGCTAGGTGGTTTGAAAATGTTCGTTCAAGAGTTTTTAAAAAATAACTTTGAAAATAATGTGTAATTTAATTCTCTTACATTTTGGCTTCCTTAGCGTACCATTAGGATTTCTGTTTTCTATTCAAACTTCTTATGCATTGGACTTTTGAAAAGTATGTTGAATATTTTGTGTTTTTTGCAGGGCATGTAGATATGAAGAAATGAAGGTAGGTATCCGAGGCAAGAGGTTAGTCTAAGACTTGTATCAAAGTTAACAGGATTTGCACTGGTAGTTTCTTATGAACTAACCTGAGGCTGCATTACCTTGAGAAAGAATGAGCATCATTAGAAATCACAGGACCCTGCTCTGATACTAAGGAGCCTGGATACCCCTGTCCCCTTATGATTCAGCAGTGGCTACAGCTGGAATGTAGCTCCCCCCCACCTTATGGGGACAGAGCTTATTACAGTGCTTCCTCCCAGTGATACTCCTGCAGTCTACAGTTTGGATAAGTAAAGAGAATTCCTTTGAAATCATTTTCCAAATTTGATTCTGATGAGAACATTTTAGTCTTTCTGCCCAGGGGACTGACATAGTAGCAAATTTTTCTAAGTGGACTGGAATGTATTTGATTTCTTTTTACCCATGGAAGATTATTTACTTTTTTTTTTTTTTTTTTGTCTGATTGCTTTTCATGTGCTCCATCTGCTTCTCAGCCTTTTGAATGTTATTTTCCCACCTTGGTAGGGATAATCAATCAGATTCCGGTATGCTGTATTATTTAGGCTGCCACGGTGGCCCTTTGAGCCTAGTGATACTGGCTTTACTTCTTAAGACATGCATCACACGGCAAAAGCCCTGTGGATCTTTTTCTTCTGACCTTGCTCACTGCTAAAATATTGTCCTGTGGATATCAAATGAAAAGGGTACAACCTTATTTCTTCAAAGGTCAGGCAGCCTAGCCCAGAGGTGTAATAAAATTCCAAACTTTGCTTTTAGGAATCATCTTTTATAAGTAATATTTTTCAGAGTTAAGTGGTAGGTACACAGTTGTGAAATAAAATATCAAGGCTCAGTGCCTTGAAGCTGTGTAGGGTTTTATGTTGTGGTGGTGACTGGGTTTCATTAGGAGAGTTACATGATGTAATGGTCGTCCCTTTTGCTGTAGAAAGCACTTCAGTACTAACTTAGTCTGTCCAGTCCTGCTGCTGGTCCTTTTGTAATGAGAAGTGGTATGGGTGTATGTTAGCACGCCCCACAGAAACATTCAGACAAATTTTTGGTCTGAAGCTCTCTGTCTCAAGGTGGAGATGCTTTGTGGTCGCTCCCATTAACCTGGAGAACTGTAAATACCTAGATTTGTTATTAGAATTAATGCAAGGGCAAAGGCATTGGGAAGACCCAGGCCGGCAGGCCCCAGGCTGCTCGGTGCAGACCCAGGCACAGATTGGCCACAAGGATCCCGGTCCATGCTGGCTATGGGAACTTGCATGGCGTCGGGGAGAAGATACAGCTGCTGAGCAGTAGGCTGAGTTTTGCAAATACGGTCTGTGCTCTGACCATTATTTAGTAAATGGAGAAAGCATTATTTCCGTACGCATAAGAGCAATGTTGTTTTTCATGCACAAAATGGATTATCTGTTGCCAAAACAGAATCTTGCCCTCTGCCTGTAGGTCTGGTGCCATTAGCAGCTGCATACGTTGGGATGTTTACAAACAGGTGGTTTCAGACAACAAATCCAAACTATGATATGAACTTGGTCATTAGAATTTTGTGCTTTTGCATATTAATGGCACCACAGAGTAGTGATAATTATGTGAAGCATCATTTAACATCATTGCCAGTGTACTCTATGTTCATTTATACACATTTTCATTCACAGTCAGCAGAACCGAAACTCTAAAAAGCATCCGATAAGTAGAATATCCCATGGCTATTACTTACTAGGTTGCACGTACTGTAATTCTACTTATTGCACCATAGGCCATTTTCTGAGTTTTCCAAGGGGGCCTGACCATTTCTTTTTATTCCTTGCTTCACCCTTGTGATATTGCAAAGATTGTTGAAATGAAAGTAGTGAAAGTGGTATTCGATGTAGACTGTGAAACGTAACCTGTAACCATTGAGAAGGTTCTGACATGCCCTGAGTTTTTGGGGAGGACACATGTGAAAACAGTGGTATGAGTTCAGATAGGGGGAGAAAGAGTTTGTAGATGGGAAAAGCAGAAAGGGAACTTCTGGACTGAAAGACAAAACATCCTGGGTAGTTGGGTGAAGCAGATAGGCGTAGAGAGGAGACAATGTTTTCATAACAGGAATTGTGCAGTTATATGTGCTCTGTTGGAAGCAATGACAGGACCTGCTACCTGGTTAGCTGTTACCAAACTCAAGTTTGACTTGTAAATGGTTTAAAAAATGGGCTTGAGCAATGTAATGGCCAAGACACTGCCAATTATGATGGGAGAGAAAGGTGATAGAATTATAGAATGGTTTGAGAGAGGGTGATATAAAAAATCCTGAAGGCGTTTGCAGAAGAATTGAATGATGGATATTGACACAGGCAAAATCAGACATCACAGCAGGATCTCTCCTTTCTGTTTGGAGTCTGAGTTTTGTCTGCTTTGTTTCAGATAACAAGGCTGATGGGAGAATACCCTGAAACAAATCTGTGCTCTAGCTGCTCCGATGGTGTCGCAGCTTTACCTTAAGCATCAATCTGTCTCACTGGCTTCAGAGTTGTCATGTTGCTGATTGCTGTTGCACCCAGGCTGTGTCATTTCTTTGAAAAGAGCATGTTTGATTTCCCATAATCCTTATATGCAAAGACATCACACTCTCTGCTTCTATTACAGTGTCTGCTGATAATTTCACTGTGCTCAGATGCTGCAGTGTTCAGGTCTCATGATAGCTGCCTTATGACCAACACGCATGCTTCTGCCGAAACTCCTAGTGAAGGCAGAATACAAAATCCAGAAAACAGCACCTGTCACTGTTAGCTTTTTCTCAGGAATCCATTAGAAGTTCATTAAACTTTTTACAGATATAAATTCAAACTGCTGAAAATTACTGTAGTTTAGAAAATACGTGGAGAATATGGAAGGCTTTTCTGTCTCTCGTCAAGTGATCTTACTGTTGTGGTACAACAACTTGGATGGCTAAACAAGAGCCTCCTGTCCATGGAGGCACTTGGGTCATAAAAATTACATTGCCTTCTAACGAAATATCATTGTTTTCAAAGGCAGTTATTGTAGATGTGTATATCATATCATGGAGGCAGTGCGGGGAGCTAGTAGTGTATTTTTAGTGGAAATGTACCATCAGTATTTGGTCTGGTTGTATGACACATGCAGTACAAAAGTTAAATCAACATTTTGAAGTTGTTCAAAATGTGATGTGTTCTACCTCCTGGCAATAGGATCTCAGTTTCATGTCCTATGCCATCCAGCCCCACACCTTCAGGAGAAAGCACAGAAAGTATTTAGTACTTCTTGGAGGTTTTTTTACTCCACACACAGCTACAAGTAAACCCCAGCATTGTGAGATAAAATAAACTGTTACATGTTACTTTGGTTTGACATGGAAGTGTAAGCGTTGTGCTGTTAGGGCCAAAACATAAGGCGTAGACCAAGGGAAAAAGCAAACTGAGAGTGAGCAAGTGAAAGGAGCCTTTATATGGGAGAACAACGAGATATGCCGTGGCTTTGAATAGTACTGGCTATAAAACAGAAAAGCAAAGAGCAGAAAATTGAAACAGTCATGAAAGTGTCAGGTCTGGGGCATTTGATACAGAAGCCTATGCTGATAAATAAGTAGCACATACTTAGGATATTGTGGGTCAAGCACGTGATTGGTGGAGGCATTTAGTGCATTAAACTCTTACACCATCGAGGCTTTTTGCAAGGTACTGAATTGCAGATAATAGAGATGCTTCTGGAAATCCTGGGAGAGGACCCTGTTCGTTATCTTCTGAGCTGTCACACAGAGGAAAATTTACTCTTATCTCTCCAGCCATGTTTGGAAATTGTTACGCAACCTCCACAGGATGGCCTCTAAAACTGGGTATTGCTTGCACGTTGGTGTTGCATGCTGCTAGCACACCAAAGGGGGTCTGTCTTCCAGGCTGGGCAGCACTGGTGTCTGTTTGCTTCCTTAAGTCTAGAATACCATGGCATGTTCATTAGGATCAGTTCAGTACTGGAAGCTAATCTTTCTCCACTCAGTTCATAGCTCTTGCTCCTGTACTGCTGCCAGAACTACTGCCTAATTTGCTTTTTTGAGGAGCTCGTGCTTGCTCCTGTTGTACAGAGCTATCCCCAGCAAACCAGGGTTGTACCTCCAGGCTGCTGCCTGGGGCCTTTCAATGCAAATACAGTTCTGCACTTGAAAGGCAGCATTGGCATCCCGTAAAACGGCATATTGAGCGTAAAGTTCTCCTACTGACTCATCAGAGCTTCACAGGTCCAACAGGTTTACAGCATAGCTCTTTGACATTTGGGTGCCATGAGGTCCAGCTTACCTCTTGAAATCCATGGAGAAAATTTAAGTTTTTGTTTTGGGGCAGCCAGCAGACTAAAAGAAGAGGCTGAAAACCTTCTGGAAATGAAAATTTTACACACTGTTCTCCAGTTATTTAGGGAGCAATCTAATCCTTTTTGGATTACTTGATAATGGAAGTTACTGTGTTTTTGGTTTATTATGTGTGCACATTTCTTCTGTCCGTATGAGTTCAGGTAAAGTTTCATGAATGGCGTTTACTTGCTTAGTGGCATGAAAGATGAAAATTGATTTACTAATTTCCAAGCATAAATAATTTTCTTGGATAAAAAAAAAACAGGGTATCCTAAACACTTTGGGACTTTATAGATCCTGTAGATCTATATGTAGAACTTACTCTGTCACTAAAATGAACTTTAATTTATACTTATTGATAGTCCAACATTAAAGAGAAACATAAAAGAAAACACAATCATGCTCTCATACTCCTTTCAGTTCTGTGGGAAGCAGGAAGCCTTTGGTGCTGTCCCTACATGTAGCTAAAACTCTCGGCTTGCTGAACGGGCTGTGACCTTGAAGTAAATTTGTGTGTTATCCGCAAGTCATGCAAGCCGATATTAAACATGGACTTCATTTTATTTTACAAGGAGTCAGGGCATGTGAGGCTGCTAATAATTAGTAATAAACTTATCTCTGCCTGACTACTTTTTATAGTGTTTTTATTTTTTATTGATGTAATCATGCTTATGCCCATCATTCCTCAGAGGCAATAGTAGGGTTACTGTAACAGAAATGTTTCTTATTTTGTCAGTGGTATCTTCCAGGTTTTATTTTGGTTTGACAGTCTTTAGCAATCACATCTGCATTGCTTAAGCTTGTCTTTCTGATTACTCGCACCTGAAGCTAGAAAAAGATAGGTTGCACTATAGTAAAAAACAGTAACAACAAAAACAGCATAACATCTGCATTTGCAGATTTTTAGCTTATAACAAACAGATCTGCTGTGCTTATAATTCTTTTTATAAAAAGAATGCAAAGAGATACATCCTAAATAAAACAAAAAATGTGAACAAATGCAGATTTTACTTCATGTGTTTCTGTTTGTGCTGTGTGTCTTAGTACTGTGGCCAAGCTTAAAATAAAGCATACTACCTCAGTGTCATACACTGGTACCTAACACCTTGCAAAGATGCCGAATGACGTTAGACTATTACTTTTTCAAAACATGGAGGTATTCCAACGGAAGGTTGCTGTCCTCTCCTCCTCTAGGTGCCCTCCTTGAAGGTAAGCAGCACTCTCAGACCTCCTGGGGCCTTCCCTAACCCATTTCAGCCCAAAAGAGCTGGGATAATGCGAGCGGGTTATACACAGGTGTTGGTTAACCTGACCTGTGACAATAGACGAAGGTTAAGTAGCCATTAGGCAAGCTCCACCAGCTGATCCAAGGTAGCAATCGTCTCCAGCACTGGGACAGTGGGAGCAAAGGGGAAGCAGTGGTGTGCAAGTGAACTGGGGCAGCCTGAGCACGGCTGGGGCTGCTGCCTGGGGAGCTTGCCTCCAGTGCAGGAGCTGGCAGAGAGGGCTCCCTAGCGGAGCTGCAGGGAGGCACGTGGAATGCAAATATGGTGACAAACAGAAGTTTAATCAAACTTGAGCCAGACTCTTCCTTTGTAGTTTTTTAAATTCATACTGCAGTCTGGGGACATGCGAATTTCTCTGGAGGTGAGTTTACTGCCAGGGGTAACGGTCATTTTCTGTGCTGTGCAGATCTACAGCTCCTAGGGAGGGAGAGACTAGCCTGTTAAGGGGACTATTGTTGGCAAATATGAAGTTCTCTTTTGGTATATTTATTTCATTATAAGGACAACTCTGCACTGCTCCTTGACAATTACTGAATAGGATGAAATTTCTTCTCTTCCTTTGCTGCCTTGCTGTGTTTGCTCCTTCTCCCTGCTTTTCTCATTGGTGCTTTGGAAATAGAAATACAGTCTCTGTTATTAAAAAGTCTTCAAACGTAATGCAGCTAAATAGAGAAGAGTTCCTTTTAGGCATCCTGACAGGTGTATCCCATGAGTCGTTATAACCAGTAGTAGATTCTAACAGATACAATCTTGGCTGTCTTGTTCTGGGTGAGGAGCGGGAGACCGTGGTGAAAAAGTATGCATAAACTGGAGGACAGACAAGAGGAGTTAGCAGCTGCTGTGTGCAGCTTATCCAGATGCAAGAGGCACCTGGCTGGCAGGGGAGATGCACCCGTGCAAGTCAGCATGCATCGGAGTTGCTAGGGAGTCTTCTCAGGTCTAGGAGTGCTATGATGCTTTTCTCATTCAATTTCATCTTTATTTTGCAAATTTTCCATGGACTTGCTAGTACATGTATCCTCGAAAGTGCTGCGTAACACATTGGAATCACTTTGTAAACTTTGTGCTATACCTGCAGGAGACCTTGAACTATAAAATAGCATTTTATTATCTGCATAGTGCTGGACTTCTGCTGTAATGCCAACGTCAGAAAGATTGTTAATAAATAATGAACATCAGAATGAGCCAAGAGCTGACCTTTTGTAGAACACCATCTGTCACAGGAGCTTCACTTGATCTTTACTTCTAGCGTTGATATCTTTTCCCATCCCGCTTTGGGGATATTGTAGTTTTCAGTCGTATTAATAGCTTTTGTCTGACTTGTAAAAACTCTTGTAAAATTCAGAGGTTCTCAGCTTTCATGGGAGACAAATATTTGGGGAACTAAATCACAGGTATTTGTGGAACTGCCAGTGACTATAAATTTCCCTCCTTGGACCAAATATGTGTAGCAGAGGAAAGTTGCTTTAAAAAGTCCCTGGCTCCCATGAGTTAGGGAGAATGTCTAAGAGCTTCCTTGGGACAGTAGCTTATAACCTGAATTTACAGCTGCAGTGTTATCCACCTCCTATATTTTCTGGTAGTACTAAAGTAAGGAAGAAAAAATATAGGGAAAGAGTTTGCTAAGTATTTTTCAGGTAGGGCTTGCTCATGAGGTCTTAAGAAATTGATTCAGCGCGTTTGTAGGTTACCTGTGGACAAGCAAAGGAGTTGCAGTGAGTGAATGCTCCTACTCCATTGCAGGGTGAACATCATGTATGCCTTGTCACATGATTTGGGAGGAAATTACAGGGAGATAAAAATGCACTGTTTTTTCAACCTGTTCATAAATAAGTCCTTGTTAAAGGCGTGCAAGTTCATTCCCTCAGGTTTTTTTTGGTATAAGTGGCCCATTTGGCAACATGGCTCAAGTTTGCTTCCCACCCCCCCAGCAGTGGTGGCGTCAATTGAAGAAAATCGTAATCAGATGTAGTACAATGCAAAATTTCCTTTCTTAATTCTTTGTAATTTCAACATCTTGAATCATGGAAACTAGATATAGGGAAAATCTATTAAGTGATTTATCCTGTCTCTTGAGCCAAAGTTGGATTATGCCCTGCAGTGTATTTTCTAATACTGTGCAGAATCTAAAATGTTTCAGATGATGAAACTTCTGTCACTTGGCCAGGAGGTGACTTTAAAATGCAATAAATCACGCTACCATGAAGATTTCCTTAATGTTCTACCTGAGTTGAGAAAGAATCTCATAATTTCTACCTGCTATAAATTTTCTACCATCTACAAAAACATTTTGTTTTCCATCTTGATGTCTGATGTTTTCTTTTTTGTGGACTACTCCAACTATATTGTACTTTCTTCACTGAGGCAGAGAGGGGAGGTGGGCAGAGTGAAGCTTGTTGTATGTTGTTGGCTTCTTTTTATCTTTCTTTTCTTCCTCAGTGTTCATTTGAAGGTAATTTAGATTTAGCTCATTTTAGTCTCTGTATCCTGATAGAGCTCTAAGGAGGCATGTTCGTATTATGACTTACATTTTATCTGTAACTTTAAATGAAACTATTTTTTAGTTAAACACGTTGCTAGGTCCTGTTTCAAAACTGTCTTCTGCTTCGATTTGGCTACAGTTCAGATGTAAATTATTCCCCTTCCTACGTTAGCACAATCTGATTGTTGTAATTATGTTTGTAACATTAGAGACACTGCAGAGATGGATCTAATCATGCACAGATCACATAGGTATGACTCAGTGTGCCGAAGGCAAGGAGAGCTGCTGCTGCTGCATGTGGGATCAGGCCCTGTGCTGACAAAAACAGTCTAGCGAAAAAATCAGATATAGTGTATCTCAGGGACATGCTGTTTGCAGTATTCAGTGGGGAAAGCAAAACTTTTTTTGTTCAAGAATCCTCCTTCAGTGATGTCTCTACGATATGACTTGCCTGTTAGGCAATGTGGCAGAGGCATTTACTAATTTAAAATTAAAGATGCTTGAAACCCAAACTATGGACAGTACACAAAATGCAACTTTTTCCGATGAAGTCAGGCTGTGGTGTCCAGCCAGGTTAGATGCGGGGTCTCTGAACTTAATCTGCAAGTTACCTTTGCTGGCAGTGTAAGTCTAGCCTTTATAGGCAGCCTGATCTGTGTCAGGATCAGTATTTCCAGGAGTTAATTTTGGACCCAGCTACGCCTCAGTAGCCCTCCAATTTATGTAAAAAGTGACCTTTTCCTGCATTTTTCCTATTTCTGTCCTCCCTTTACAGTCTTTTTCTCTCCTAAAGAGTGCTGACAGGAGCTTTCTTCCTTGTCATTTTGGAGATCGTCAACAAATTCTGTGGAGAGGTGACCTCCATTACGAGAGAGAGATCGGCATTTGGACAGAGCCCAGGCTTGAGTGCCAGAGCTCTCCTTTGACTGGCAAGGTGACATTGTGTGTCATATCAGCATTCATGACCAGCTCCCTTCTCCGCAGAGAGTAATTATTTCTTTCAGAGCGAAAGGTCCAATTTGCTGTAAAGAACAGAGCCCCAGGTTACAACGAAAGGAGCCGTGCTGTAAGCTCCCTTGACATGAAAGAGGTACAAAACCGAACTTTACATTGTAATAGCCATTCAGTTTGATTTATTATGTTTATTTTTACTTTCCTCCTGTCAGATGGTGTTAGAGTGTTTACACTTCAGCTTGCTCTGTCCACAGCTTGGCCGGCAAAGGCTGCTAAATCGCAGGTGACACCACTGCCAGCATCCCAGCCGTCTGCTCCACTCAGGATACTTTTTATGCAATGTCAGCACCTTTTCATAAGATCGCAGGATTTATTGCTTTGAACTCCTGCTTAGCTGAACGTAATAAACACTCTTCAACTTTCTTGCAGCATTAGCATTACCGCGCAAGCATAGGGACGCAGCAGTGAGTGCTATGAGGTGCTGGGGAGCAGAGAAACTCTGTAGCCTCGAACTTTGAATTGAAATTAGGTAAAAGTAGAGAGGTCTAGTTTTTTGAAGCTGGGCATTCTGTTAACCTTATTCTGAGGCTTAAATGTTTTAGCTAAGGTAAAGCACTTTCTGGGGAAGCACATTTGAGGACCTCCAACTCTAGAGGAGCCAAGCAAGTAACAGTTGCCAGGTTAGACTTAGCCCTCTGCATGCAAAGCCGTGCCCAGCAACGTACACAGGGGCATCTTTTAAAAGCCCATGTATAAACACGTGCCTTGATGTCTGAGATAACAGCTCAGTGTTAGGAGCTGAGGAGTAAGGTTTTCCAAGTTGCGTGGCTCCGAGGGCAGACTGCTCTCTGACGCTCCTGTGCGGTAGTACATTTTCTGCTCATATTAATATTTTCTGTTTAATTTTATTGGTGTTTTTGTTGTTGTTATTTTATTTATTCCAACTGTAGGTTGAATAAAACATTTTAGAACTTTCCTACTTTGTCTCTGACAGACGATGACACTTTTAATTGAGTATGTAGACTTTTGCTCATGGGACTGCTTCTGATAAGAATTAGAGATTCTACAGTCCTCTTAAACTGAGGAGACAACTTTATTTGAGTCAAAGTACATGGAAGGATAAAACTTGAAAGTCAATTGACTTAAATGTGGAAGAAAAATGCAGCTTGGTTATTATGGTGCATGCTAAATTTTAATAGCATTTAGAAAGTGTTTTGTGGGGTAGAGAAGAGAAGCAAACCTATCAAACCTCAGCTGTGTTCTGTTTTATAGTGCAGAACATTTTTCTGCTACCATCCAAAAGCTTTAAAATGTAATAAGGCACGGTTGAACCCAAGGGTTTTAAGATATATGTTAAAAGCATGCATATAAAGGAGTAGAAAAAAAAATTCCATTGCAGAGCAGGTGGGATTTAAACAGAGATGCTCTCAGTGGAAAAACCTTCTTGATTTCTTTTGTTTTGTAGGTAATTATTTACTAATGTGCTACTACGTAAAAAAGAACATTTTGAAACGTTTGGAAGGCTTGGAGTATCTTTAATGTATTCTGGTTCTGCAGTTTAAAAAAAATGCAGTTAAGTTTTTAATTTTATTTTAGGTTTTGGTGGCATTACTAAAAAGCAAGTCACTCAGTAACAAAACAGAACACATGAACTAATATCAGTGAAAGACATACTGGCTTAATTATCTGCAGTAGTTTGCAAAAAGCGCATAAGAACATGCTTATTAGCATATAAAGATGAAAGGACTATAAATCTGTGCAAAAAAGCACAGCATCTTTAAAGAAGAAATACAGTGAAAAATAAAATTACAGTTGAAAACTAGACGTCAACTGTGTCAGTGCTTGCTCAAGTCAGAAATGATATCCAGTATTTCAAACTCTTCATGTTTACCTTTTTTTTAACAAAAAGACTTAAATGCATTCAGATCTTACTTCTAGTGATGTGACAGCTTGTGAATGGCTTTCTCAGTTTTCTCAGGTGAGTTATCCGAAATTTTTATTCGCAAAGTGGTAGCCATGAATTTACTCAGTTAATTGATATTAAATAACAAACAAAAAAAATCATAAGTATTTGAAAGCTGGTCTGCTATGCAGTCAGGTCCTCACTCTGTGGTTCAGCTGTCCTAAATGTCATCCATATTGCAACACCCCCGCCCCCCCCATCAGAGGTGTCAACAATTGATACTGAAAAGACAGAAATCAGCTGTGCTTGAATGGTGTTAGAGGGTGCAGCTGTCAGCTGGGTTTGGTGAGCCCAGACGTCCTCTGAGCCTGTGGCATGCTTGCCCTCAGGTGGTTTGCGTAGCTGTAAATGGATGCACTTTGGCAGATAAGTGTGTGCTGTTTGTGTATTTTCTCTTTCTGAGTAAGTTTTAAAAATTGAACACACTGTTCATGCAAGATGAAAAATATATCCGTGCAGCCTTTGAGTTCAAGGGGCTCTACTTGTATGCAGTTCTGAATCTGTCTCAGGAGAGTCATCTTTAGAGGGCACAGTGTGCTGTAATGGAATTTCCACTGACTTTGTGGCAGCTGGGACACCAAATCAAGTACATTGCTTTAAAAGTACCAGTATAAATACATACTTTAATTAATGTTACAATGATAATGCCAAAGAGTATGAGAAATAATTACTGGGCCAGCTGTCTGAAAATGTGGTAGAAGGATGGATTGACCAAGCCTGTAGCACCTATTTGCAGTAGAGAAGAAGTAATTTCTTATTTCTTTCTTTTGTGTTACATATTACAGGGACTGGTCCAATATCCAGGTTTTATCACCTGGATTTCTCTGTTTTGCTGCACTGAAGGTTCTGCAATTTCTGCGTAATGAGAAGTTATGGCATACATATGTAGACTAGTTAATTTTTTTGAAAGCTTTTCCCTAACTGTAGCAACTCACCTCTGACTCTCAGCAGCTTGATGGAGATGAGGGCTAAGTGCATTAAAACCCTTTCTCTGTGTAAGTCTGAAAATGGCTTGTCTTTCAAGCAAGAGCTTTATCAGATCAAACATATTTGAGAAGCCAATCTGGCGTTGGTTTCTATGGAATCTGTGCATCACTATGAACAAGAGCATCCGTTCCTATGCAAACCATCCCACTGGCTGGATGGGTGGCGAGGGGAAGAGAGAAGGGAAAGCAAGGGAAAGAAAGCAAGCCTTGTTTGACGGCAGAAAAAGCTAGATCTGCCTGTTGTTGATGCAGTGGTTACTTGTGCACTTTGGACAACCAAAGGATGCCCTTCTGGGGCTGGTGCCTGCCATCCTTGCTCACAGATGGAATCAGCAGTCCATCTGGCGGGAGCAGGATGACATCTTGATTTCCAATGTACAGTAGCTGTCAACCACTTCGATGCTTTTTTTTTTTTTTTTCCTTTGGAAGTAAGTGCAGATGGCCTGCTTGGAGAACAGTATAAACAAGTTACAAAGTCAGTGGTCCCAGGAGTTTCAAAATAAAAATGGCAAGCAGTGAAACATAACTGGCATCAACAAAATTAGATGCTAGAGATTAGATACTTTAGTGTATTTGTTGCAGCATTATTTATTAAAACGTAAATTACAGTTGTATGGGTAAATCATGTTTATCATAGATCATATTTTCTCTGCTAATGGAGTAACTACAGAGTGGATAGTTGCTTAGGATTTAGGATAATACCTTCAGGAGGTTCTGATGTCTCATGTGAAAGCCACTGATGTTCTTCCAGTGCATCTCATGCTGGCAATTGTCAGAAGTGAGAGACTAGCTAGACTAAATGGTCATGGAGCTAGTGTGATAACTTCTGTTTCATGTATGCCAGTGAGTAATCCCCCCCAGTTTAAATTTTAAGCATGTTTCCGTGCAGATTAATTTATAGACATACTCTGATGATCCTCCCTTACACACAGATGCACGTGACTGTTTAAATGCACTCACCTAACAGGGGTAGGGTTGTACTGTCAAAAATACAGCAATGACTGCAGAGGGACACACAAGAAAGCAGTTTTTTCTCTTAGACTTCTTTTAGGTCTAGCTGGGGAAACCTGTAAATTATCTGAGGAGCAGTATTAATCCTTAGCTTCTGAACAAAGATACTGTCTTTAATAGAGCTTGCTTTTGAAACATAACTCATGGAGTTGTACAAATACCCCATCAATAGTGCAGCGGCTCATTGCATTGTCCTCAGTGCATGGAATCTTCATTATTTGCACTGTTGATAAAAGGCAGCATTTTTAGCAGATCTGCACTACTCCATTTAGCTGAGAACAATGATTTATTCCCCCCTCACTGTTGGACATCCTCTGTTTCCCTAGCTAATAAAGAACACTTGCTCTGCGGGAGTGAATGGGGAAGAATGGCTACATGTTTCTCAAAGGCAGAAAAGGAGCAGAACCAGCCATTGAGAGCTGGGGGTGGAGGGGCGGGGAGGAGGAACATATTAGAAAAGCTTCTACTCGCTGTGGAATGGCATTAAAATATACGTGCATGTACTTATATATGTTGCTTAAAGCTATGCTATCAAATGGTGTAAATATTGCTGAAGTAGGCTTTAATTCTGAGTAGTATGGCACCCACCCTGTGCAGGGCTGCAGATGGAAGATGCTGTCTTAATACTGGATGGTTCGGGGCCATACGTCCGTGTCCTCATATCTCTATGGCTGTCTCTTTTTATCTACCTATGCTAGGGCTTGAGTGTGTATAGAAAGTCTTGCTGCAAACCTTCGGTTCGCCACTAGCTCCTTTCATGAACACCTCACCCTGCTTGTGCTTGCTCCCTGCCTGCTTTTTCAGCACACTTTATCCCACGCTACAGAAGGGGCCTCTTGGAGCACGGACTCCTAACACACAACCTGTAATTTACATTTATATGTTGCTAGCAGATGAAACTAGGGGTATTTGATGCTGGTTTTCCCTTTTTTTTTTAAGGGAAAAGGTTTGGAATTCATGTTGAATTTCCAAGACTTAGCACTCTGGGACTTTGGAATAAACTACCAGAGGAAAAATGCAAGCTGGTACCATCAGGGGCATTAACAGGGGTCTAGATGAGCTCTTCCTGGGCTTAATGTAGGGCAGGGTGCAGCTCGGTGCTGGGGTTGGACTGCATGCATCTCTCCCTGCTCTCAAGAATCTCTGAGCGTCCAGTGTTGATGACAAAGAATCAAATACTAGGGACTTCTGAATCCCTGATGGTTCCACCTTTTTGACCTTCCACCAGTGAGTGTGCATGTGGTTACATCAGTGCATCAGTTACATTTGTGGGTAAATGCGGAAGGCACCTTGAGTCTTGCGTGGCTGGCCTTTAGGTTCTGCTGCAGTTTAACAGTTCATGCATGCTGGATATGCACAAAGAGCATCTGCATCCTGGAAAAAGAAGAAGGAAGGGCATCTTTGCTGTGCAGCTTCAGCAAATGCCCCTGTTGAAAACTGTTATAATTGGGCGTAATGTATGGCAGAGATGTGCAATTATTACTGTGGTATCTCTCTCTGGCTGTCATGCAGATGCCTTCATCAGCCACTTTTCTCCATTGTTAGTGCCAGTCATGACAGCAGTTCTGTTTCGTGGTTGCATGTGCATGTGGGCTTAGTCAGTTGTCCTCTCTAAAGCCTTAATTCTTCCAGAGTCATTGCTTTCCAGGGTACAGCCTCCTTTTCCAAAACTCGCTATTCAATTATAATTCCCAGTTGACTGCTACTTTTGAAATGTCAGCTCACCAGCTTTTAATCCATTAAGAGTGTGTGTGTGTGTGTGTGTGTGTGTGTGTGTGTGTGTGTGTTACAGATAATGGATAGCACTATTCTTTTTATATTAGAGTGCTGTTTGCTACTAAGTAAAATGCTGTACAAAATTTTAAGTGCCTTACAAATACCTTACCTTTGTCAACCCGACTTTGAATATCCTCAAAGAATGAAGTCAGGTTTGCTTGACATGAGTGAGCTGTTTCGCACAAAACCAGGTTGGCAGGCATTAATTATGTTCACATCCTTTAATTCCTTATCAATTGAATCCCATATCAATTTTTCCACTACTTTACCTGGGACTGATGTTAGAGCAATCAGCCCAGTGTAAATGAATGAGAGGTTCATTCTGCTTGACCTTTTTGGATATTGGTTAACAGAGAAATTATGCAGAACATGGATATTATGTGTAACTAAAAGTTAGTTCCCATGTTACAAGGGGCAAACAAAACTTTCTATTTTTTCACCTTATTACGTAATGCTATATGCATACAGATACTCAATATAGTTAATAATTAATGCTAGCTAAAAATAGTGTTTCTGGTTACCTTATAAAAAGCAAAGAGCCGTGATGTAAAAAATGGCAAAACCTTTTTAACATTCCTGCAAGTGTTCAACATGAAAATGAGGTGCATTGTTACCTCTCTGAGATAAAAGATTGTAAAATTGAGTAGGCGGCAAAACAGGACATGACTGAGCATGTGGCTAGGGCCAGCATTTAGAGGTGCTGGATCCTCGGATGACACAGGGGGAATTAAGCAGATTAGGAGTGAATGAGCATTTGGGTTGTGTGTAGTGGGAGGTGTGTCAAATGAGTACATCAGGTACATCAGGGCAGATAACACTGTTATGGTTTCATCCCGGTTTCATTAGGGAAACAAAAAGGCCAGTAACTAGATTAAATTTTTGGCTTCCTCCAGTAACACATTGGAATAAATCAGCAGAGAAGCCTGTAAATTTGCTTAATCCTAGAAAAAAATGGGTAATTTTGTATTTAAATGTTCTTGCTTCAAGCTTAGGAGTGTTCTTATTTGGGAGTATGTTTCCAGTTATTTGCGACGTGCTGATTACCCCGTGGCAGAACCTAAGTGGGTGTGAATTGTCGTATCTGCTGACTTCAGTGGAACTGCGGCAGTTTGCACTTCATGAGGATCTGCCGCCTCGATTCTTGCCAAACGTGAAAATCCCTTCGCTCTCACTTGGCTGGGGAGCCTCGGACGCGCGGCAGCACGGAGGCAGCAGGCGCGGTCCAGGGCTGAGCGCCCCGCGCGTGCCGGTGCGTGGCGCGCGTGGCGCGGCGCGCTGCTGCCNCGGTGCCTTCCGCGGCGTCCTGCGGCGCGGCCGGCCGGGCCTCTGAGCCTCCGCTGAACGGCTGGGAGGCGGCGGAAATGCCCTTCCTCCCCAAACGCCCCGAGTTCTGCGGACAGCTACACCTTACTTTTGAGAGCAGACTAAATGGAAGGTGGCTCAGCGTGATGGTAAATAGTAAGTGGGGAATTCCAGGCAGAAGGGCGTAAACACCGATTTGTTTGGCCGTCTGACATCCTGGCATTTCCTGTTGAAATGGCCTTTTAATTGATTAATCCAGATATAAAAGATTCGTGTTGTCAGCTCCCTCTGCAGCTTTCCCGGTTCAGTGTCATCTCAGAGGCAAACAAAAATGGCTCAAATTGATGAGCTTCCAGCCCCGGAGGAAGCAGTGGCGGATGGCAGGCCCAGGCATGGGAGGCTTTGAAGGGAGTGCAGAGGTTCAGAACGATTGATCTGAAATGCAGAATGAGGATCAAACAGCTGAAAGCCTCAGGTTCACAAATAAATGAACTGAAAATTTGTTGTGCAAAATATGGAGTGCGAGTGGCAGGTGGGACTTGCAGAAGCTTTCTGGCTGATCTGTTCACATAACAAATGGTAAAGTTAGGCTGTGGTGACTCCAAGCTTGGAGTGTTTTCTCGGTCAGTCCTTTTCTTCTGAAATGTTACATCCGCGTGGGAAAACCCTGCTCTTTGGGCCTGCAGTTCTGACTCAGTCCTGATGAGCAAAATATTCAGTATCTGCGTAATTGATGCAGCCCTGGTGCTTCTGCAACAGCTCTGTGTGAGTCACCTTACCTGCGAGTGAAATGCTTTTTATTTGTTGGTTGGAGTCAGCTATGTCTCATGCCACTTAAGTTATTCTGCCAGTTGACTGCACAGGCAAGTTGTCATATGATGAAAACCAGACAAGACACCAAGCTGCAGTCAGTAAACTGCACTTGCCACCCTGTCTCTCTTCCTGCCGTACAGGTTCTCTTTTTTTGTCTAAAACTGTTGATAGAGATCTTCGTGGCTGTGAGTCTTATCTAGACACATTGATCATGAACCCTTCCCTATAAATTCTGTGGTGTCTGTTGGCCTCCTGAATGGTTTTCTCTTGGGATGTCACAGTAGGTAGTCAGCTGGTTTTCTGTGTCTACAAGGGCTATAGAAATGTTTGAAGTAATGATATCACTAGCAGAATGATACCCGAGAGCCTTGTGAGCCTCTGCCCCCTGCATCTAAATGCATCGTGCAGTTTCTGTGAGAATTTGTCTGTTGGAAGAAGCGGCAAGAAAAGAAAGAAATTCTTGTATTCCCTTACTCTGTTCGTTCCTCAGTTACATCAGTGTTTTCTCAGCATTTTAAAAACGAAGGACTTCCATTAAAATTACTGGCTTATATAAATACTTCTAAGAAGACTTCCTATGCAAAGTCTTTCCATCTTCCTAGATGGTATTTGCTAGCTCTATTTATTCATGTTATGCATGGCTTCGAAAACATCAGTACTTGGCATTGATTTTAGTGGCTCAAATGATACAGCCTTTTCTTATGTTTCTTTTACTGCCTCCAGGTACATGGAAGCGAGCATAATGATCCTCTAGTAAGTTGTGTGGACTTTGTTAAAGAAGATAAATTCACAGGTAGTGAGAGATTTTCCAGAATCTTATTTATCAACCATCTGCTTGTGTTTCTCATCCCTTTCCCATTCAGGGAAATCTAAATGCTGTTAGACCCAATTTCCAGATGAGAGAGAGGCAAATGGTGGGATGGGGAGAGCGGAACAGGCTACACAGGTGACCTGTTGCCAACAACTTCTAATTTACCATATCTGCCTGCCTGTCCCTTGTTTACGAATTACTAAATATTAAAACAAATATAAACATTGATTTCTTAAACAGGTTTAAGGTACCAGGTAGCAGGTTTTCATCTACTTTGGGCCTAATTCATTAACATTTTGCTTGTACATGCGTATCATTATCTTTATGTGGCTTCTCTGCTTGGCCAAATGGGTACGTTGGCTGCATAGTGTTTTTCAGCAAGGATGCAGCAAACTTGCCATCTGGGTGATGCTTACCTGACTACTTGAAATACTTTGTAAAATAGGAACTTTACCATGGTGGTGCGTATTTTGCCTTCCTCAGCATTTCAGCACTTGCCACTGGGTGGTTGTGGCTGGGTTTTAGAAGAGTTTGCTGCATGAGGACAAAAACAACCTCTTTGTACTGCAGAGCACTGTTACTTGCAAAGGTATGCGGAACTGGGGAAGCTGGTTAGGGAGCTAATAGAATAACTAAGTTTCTTTGCAAACAAGAAACATTCATATTACAGTAATTAAGGTGTATTTTATTGCACTGTTCCCAAATTGTTACATTACTTTATATAAAGCTGATCTATGGATGCAGAAGTAACAACAAATGAACTGTGGGAGCAGGCAGTTCAGGGGTGTGAATGTACTGGAACATACTTCAGCTGCTGGAGCTGGGAGGGTGTTTCTCGTGCTGGGAATTGCCCTCTTGGAGTTTATTTACTGCTCTGGTGAATGTGTGTCCACTCTTGATGACAGGATAGTGGCCTGCGTAGCCTGTTAGTCTGGTGAGCATTGCAGCTCCTGCACACCTGTTTTTATTGCTCACCTCTTCTAGCTCTTCTAGTAGAAGGGGGAACACACAATGCCATATTATTTAGCAGCATCTGTAAAATTACCCTTAGGTCTCACATTCATGTTTGTAACCTTTGTAAAAACACTATTTCCCATTGCTACCCAGTTTTTATAATGTCTATATACTAAGCTCTACCTCTTATTATTACCTTTTACACACAACGCTGCCTTCGTTGTGCCCTAGAGCACATGTGTTTTCTGAGCTGGTTTTCAAAAAAAAAAAAAANACTTTGCCCTTGGCAGGGAAGAAGTTTTTATCATGGACTAGAGCAAAACGTACAACAGATCTTTAATTGAAGTTCACCTTTAACATTCAGGATTCTTTTTACTTCAATTTGAAACCCATTGTGGTGGATCATTATCTGCAGAGATTAGCTTTCCTCTGAGACTTTTCTTCTGTGTTGTAACTTAAATGCACAGATCCAGAAAAAACACCCACTTGCCACATATCCTGGCTGCCGGCAGCAAATGCTCTGACAGCACTGTGTCTGGAAGCTGTGTTTTTGATCGCCTACAAATAGCTGTGCACTCTCTCTTGCTTTGCTTTGATTATGAGCTCACGTGAGTGTTTCATGCACAGTACTTTGAGCTCATATCTGGCAGATATAGGTGGTGTTGGAAGATGCCTGCTGTTGAGCAGCTGGCTCCATCAGTGGTCCAGTGAATTCGGTGCTCCTGCATTGAAAGCGTCCCTCTTTGTCCTCTGGAAAAAATGGTTTCCCTTCTATTAATTTTTCAGATTTTATCCTGAAAGCCTTATTATAGTCCTGTTTTCCCTCCATGAAGTGCAGAATTAAGAGGCTGTGTTTAGATTATGAAATGGATTGTGTGAAAGTATGCATAGCTGAAAAGGGCAATTCCTAATCAGCAGTCATAACTTCAGTGAATATAATGGTAATGCAATTAATTGTACGATGCCACTGGTAGTGATGGAATTCTGTGGAGTTACACTGGAATTTAAGGAAATTAATACAAATTATGTATAACATTCTTAGTAAGAATACCAAATCCTAGAATCTTATGTTTTGACATGTCTTATTATTTATATGTAAATTTAATCTTTTCTGCAGAACTTCCTTGGAGATAAATATTTTACTAGAAATGTAAGGAAGAGGACACAATATGTTAATGGAAAATAATCAACACATAGCTTGTGACTTTGGTAATGTAACAGTAAGAACGGCGCAGATTAGCTTTTATGAGGTTTATTCTTTGAGATGTGTTCTCACTTCCCTCTGTCCCATATGTGTTCTGCTTTCATACTGTGTAAAAATGTGGTTTGTTAAATTACACGTATTTAGCAATAATTCACACACTGGAATATCTTTGCGGTTAAAACTGATAGTTTTATTCAGTTTCCACACAGTACCTTCCTCTCTCGCACCTTCTTCCCAAGGAGACTTGCACCAATGTGCAGCATATAGGGTAGCTTTCACACACAGTTGCGTGTTATTCAGAGTATAGAATTTCTTAGTCTTAGACAGTGTGTGTTAATTGCTATTACACTGACTTTCTTATAGCAAGAATGCAACTTTGATTTGTAAGAGGCTGTCTCAGTTTTGTTTAGCAACTTAAATGAACTGTGATAATGGAAAGAATAAAGGGCATTTTTATTAAGTAAACAAGAAAAAGAACTCATTTCTAAGAGTTTTAACAGAAAATTATGTTTTAGTGATTAAAAACTACATACTATTTGCTGATGTGAGAAAGGCACATGCAATCCTAGGATGCTTGAAAGAAGGAATAATCGATAGCCGTAGGGCACCATGAAGGCCACTGAACAAGGTAGTAGTATGCGATGTACAATACTATATACAACTGAGGAAAACAGTGTTCAGGAAACATCAGTAGAAAGCAGAAGAGAAAAGGACAACTCAAACTGATCAGGAAAATGGGTTGTTTTGTGAGAGGAAATAAAAAAAGCTTGTTTAGCTTGTTTAATCTGGTAAAACAAAGGCTGAGAGCTGATACGGTTGTTCCATCTACAAATGTCAAAGGACTAAAGTGGGAAGGTGAAAAGCTGTGTAAGCTGAAGGACAGCATTGGCACAAGAATTACCTGGAGCAAGAATGGCTGCAAGTAAACACAAGTTGAAGGCTAGAAGGTGATTTCTATTTATTAAAGCTTTGAGGTTTTGTACAAGCCTTCTTGTAGAAGTAAGGGGTGCAAGCAACAGAACTCATATTAGGATGGAGCTAGGTGTGAGCTGACGAATGGGATCGCTTGAGGCGTTTGCATGTAAGAGGACTGGACTAGATGGCCGTGGAAAGACCCTTTTATGCCCCATGTTACTGTCCACAAGTCACGATGAAAACAAGGAGATGTAGGTTCTAGGGAACTGGGCAGATTGATCTAAAATTTGGTGTTCCTGCTAAGAAATTATCAGTGGTGGTGAAAGCTACAAAATTGCCTGTTCTGAACAGGAAGTCTTTTTCTTCTCCACTGCCCTTCCCGTCCAGAATATAGTTAGATTTTTGTTGTGTGTTAGGATGTGCTGAAATATTTGCTGGTTAATTATGCACAGTGGCAGATTGATCATAAAATACTGGAAAAGTTATACCTTTATGGGATGGCATAATCAATATTTAGAAGGCTCCAAAAGCTGCAATTAGCCCTGTACTTTACAAATACTTGTCTTCATTATTCTTCTCCAGATGACTCCGTATTTCACATGCCGCTGTTACCATCTCAATGAATCATTTCATTTACAACTTTGAGATGATGACTTCTAAATTTAAGGCCCGACTTCATGAAGCCTCCCAGAATGTCTGTACATGTTAAGAGAAATTCTGCTCGTAGGTACAAATCGCTAAGCTTTATAGCTGGGCACTTTTATTTGCTCATCCCAGCTGTTGAGTTTTGTTCTTTTGTTTAAATAAATATTGTTTAGTTGTATGAACTGGCGGGTATGATGTACATAGCTAGCAAACAATCTTGCAGAGTCAGCACCTTCTTTCTATAGAAAGGCTCTTTCTATACGTGTTATGAAAAAAGAGAAGAAATATTGTGAAGATAATGATCACAACAGAACAGATCTACGCAGTACCTGCAGGAAAAAATATTTTTATAAAGATACCTGTGCATTTGTGAATACATTAAGTGTGTTCACTGGTAAAGGCGCATTCAGCGCTGTCTGGCTCCAGAAGAACATGCAAAACTTGGTTGCTTTTTATTCTGTGGCAAGATGCAGATAAAAGATACTGTTAGAGCATATTTTAAAGGGAGAGACTGGTGGGAGGCATCTCGCCTGCCAGACAATCAGGCCGCCTGTCAGTGCACACCCCTATTTGTGCTATTTGTGTTGTGCTTTGAAAGTTTTGGTACTCTGATGATACTTCAACAACACTTTGTGTCCTTGCACCATTTATTGTGTCTTTAAGTTATCCGAGGAGAGTTTTGCGTGTCAAACTGGATTTATGCACTTGGCAGTGGTAGCAATAGAATTAATAATTACTTTTTTTATAGAATTTTCATTTGTGAAGTTTATTACAACTTCTCTGTAATTACTTACTTGTAAAGACACAGGGTATAAGTGACTCTGCACCAAGAGAATTATAGAAGCACTTTAATTTTTGTGGGGCTACTTTTTGTTCTTTTTTTAATGAGGCAGGTAGTTTCAGCACATACCCAACTTCTGGGTGCTGAGGTGGGTCAAATGACTGCCATCAACTGTTATTTAAGGGACTGCATGTGGGGAGGGAGCTGTGTGTAGAAATTCATATTCTCCATAACCCAGCAAATCAGTTATTACAACATGTCATGCAAATGTTTGGAAAATCTGGAAATGGCTTTTTCAACATCCAGGTGATGAGGATTTGGAGGCTACCTGGGCCACTACAGCCTTCCAAAAGCTGTTGGTCAGTGTCTGTTGCTGCACGCTACATGTCTTGGCAAAGCTCGCTGAGGCCCTGATCCTCCTCGGCTCATTGTGTGCTGTAGCAGTGTGTGCCATCTCCAACCCACTGGCACACGTGCATATGCGTGTGCTGTGTGTGCTGAGGAAACCCACTGTCTGCCTGAGAACGATATTCATTACCCATACTGGCAGACTGCATCTCAGCTCTGCGCTTTTTTTTTTTTTTTTTTAAAATGCATGTTCAGCTTTCTTGTCTGCACTGATGATATTAAAGGATAAAGCATCCGCTGTAGGAGATGATGGCACTGGAACTGATAGGAATTTCCCAGGGTCGCTGTCACTGTTTTTCCTGTGTTGTCTGTATTGCTGTGGCTCATTCCTTTTGTTTGTTTTCTACTAATAGAGTATTTAATCTTAGTTGTGCAACAGCAACTAATATTTTTTGAATAAATAAGTCTGCACAGATATTTGCTTTAGGCTTTTAGCTTTGTCTGAATTTATTTATTTCAACTTTTTTCATTTGAGTATCTTCTCTGTAGGGATAGTTTGAATGTTTAAATTTCCTAATCACAAGCAAAGGCTGTTAAGTGAGGTGAGACAGACATCTTGGGGAATAGTTCACAAAATCAGTCCCCCTTTGAGTAAAAGAGGGTCACAAAATCAGCTAACCTGTAAAGAAATGTTGGGCACTCCACAGAAATATCCGTAAACTAGAAAGGAAAATGATCTACTCTACTCTGAGTAACACCACAGTGACACTGACAGTGTAAATTTTGGATAAGTTATTTAAGCTTGACTTGTCATTTACAATAGCAAATCCCAACAGCCAGGGAAGATGCTTTATAGGAGAAGCAGCCGAAACGTGTTGGGATCCAGAACAGAGCGGTCAGCGCAGCGGCGGGGAGCTGCGCTGCCATGGGCTGCCCAGTGCCCCTTGGTCTCAGGGGTCTCGGTGGGTGGCAGTTAGCCATTCCACACGCTGACTGCTGGAACGCACCTTCATCGTGCTGGCAGCCTGGGGAAACGCTCCTGTTCTCAGTCTGTTTATTGTGTTTGTCTTCCTTTGACCTTGTTGCTTTTTCCCAGTTGCCAGTTTGCCTTGTTGATTTTCCTGCTTAAACAATTATCCCCTTAGTTGTGTTTCTTTGTCAGCTAAGTATATTTGCTACACTAAAGATGGTTCTTGTGAGCTTGTTAGTTTATTAGCTGTTGACCTACATTCATTGTCAATGTATTTACTTAACAAAGTAACAAAGCTCTAGCTGAACATATCTTCATTTGTTTTAAGTATTAGAACCAGAAGAAGGTAATTAAAGTGGCAGAAAATAAAGTGTTTGGTCTACAGAAATTAATTTTGGACTATGCAATATTCGGAATACAAAAGGCTGTGGCTGCCCAGCCTTGCAGCGAAGGGAAGTTCATGCTGTGTAACGTCAATGCTGAGGCCAGGGTGCTATGAGCGACCCAAATATTGTTCAAGGTTTAAATGCATCATGTAGTTAAACAGCTTGCACATAATGATGGAGGAGGGAAAGTCTGCAAGGAGATGTTTTTCAGCTTTAACTCAGACGTTTGGGAAATAGCACAAAAAATATTTTCAAATGGCAGTGATGTGCAAGTGTGAGTGACCAAGACTATATGTGGTCTGTCTACTTGCTAAAGCATGCAGTCCAAGACTGAGACCCTTTGCTTAAAGAAAACCCGCATCTTGCTGGGAATGGCTTTAAGCGCGGAGTCCACGCTCAGTCTTAGTCTGGCCCTCCTAATGTCACTGCCAGGCGTCCGTCACCCGGACGCAATCTGGAAGAGACTCAGAAGCCAGGTGAACATGGGCCACATGATCCGTACTGCTTTTAGTGATCCCTTCTTTTAATTTGTGAAGAGGTTAAGAGCTGAACCTCTTTAGTAGACTATTCTAGGAATTAGGTTTTATCAAGGAAAAGAAAGTTACTTTATGTATAGTGATGCAAAGTTGGAGACAAGGTCACCTGACCAGTGGAAATAGGTGAATTAACACAGAGAACAGATTTCTAAGTGTTTATTGTACTGGGATACAACTGACTGCACAGATAAGCGGAGCGCTACAAAGAAATGAGTTCTAAAAAACTGCTTTGAAAGGCAGTTTTCCAGAAAGATTTGGGTTAGATTGAATCCTTTGAAGTACTTTTTAGGAAATTTTGTCAGGTTAATTAATTTTTACATTTGCATCTGCATGTATTTTAAAAATAATAGAAAACATTGTTTCATTTAAATTGTCCTGCGGTTATGCTTGACTGGGAGGATAGCTGAAGTTCACACCACCCCTTTTTTCAGTAGTGTATCAGTTGATGACTGTGTCTACAGATAAGATCAGTATTCTGGGAAACACTCCTCTTTCTTGGAGTTTCCTATCTGTGTGAGCTGCTCTGGTGGCACAGTGACCTCATCTGTTCCTGTGATGGGGATGCTGCAGAGTGGCTCTGCCCTTGGTAGAAGTTGTCTTGTTACATATGCCTGAGCAGTCGTTTGACAGTGGATGCATACAGGCAGTACAGAACAGACATATGCAGACAACTTCTGCTTCTCACTATTCCCTGGCTATTCTTACAAATTGTCTGGTCAGGGAGGGCATTTAACTCAGCACAGAGGTTTTTCTGAGCCTTTTTTGTATGGGTAAAATGCATTTGTTTAGAATTGGAGCACTGGTAGGACTAACTGCGCTAATGATGTCTGCTGACAAGGACAAAACAGAAGGCATTTCTCCTCATCCTGCAGCGTTTATGCTGTTATTTAAGTAATAAATACTAGTTCGTTATTTTTTTTTTCCTCCTTTAATTATTTCTCTTTCTGAAAGAGTCCTTTAGTTTTGTAAGCTCATTCAGGGAAGCAAAAGTTACGTGAAAGACAGCAAGGTAGTCTTTGTCTTTGTCAGAGTGCCCATCCTTCCCTGCTGTAGAAATACCAGTATGGAGATACTCCGTTTTGTGTAAATGGGAACTTCCTATTAAGACTGTTCTCATCAGCTTTGTCAAAGGTTATTTTTTTGATAGAAGAAGCAAAGGACTTTCCAAAGCATAGTTGTTTGGTGTCTGTGGGAGTCCCTTCGGCTATCAGTGCTCACAAGGGGTTTTAGCTGCTGCTCTGAACTTCAGCAGGCTGCGGATGAAAGCGTCGGGGGCAGCTGATGCCAGCCCCCAGGCTTGTGGTTTTCTTGGGTTTCAGAGGACTTAGTGTCCTGGGTGGTGCTGAGAAAAAAATTATCCACAGCCTCTCAGCAGGTAAAGTCAACGCATGCACCCTTTACCAAGACTGAGAGAGTTAAACCAAGGATTAAATAGGCATGCTTCTTCCAATTTTCTTGACACTGTGCTGCACTGGAGTTAGTATTATCATTAAACAAATAGCTATAATTAATGAACAATGAGCATAGCTTGCTTCACTGATTTGCCCTTGACTGGTCCCTCAGAAATAGGTGCCTGCAGCTACAAAGCAAGGTAAGCTTAAGGATAGATGTGCTTGGGCACATAGCATGCAGGGTAATTTGTCTTAGTTACTAGAAGTGCTGTGGAGGGAGAGTGAACAAGCTTGGCAACACAAGCAGCTGCCGCCCTTGTCATCCTGCAGGTTCCTCAGGTCCTGCAGCTTTTTGAATTGTTGCTCTGTATCTCCTTATTAATTTGGGGACTAGAAACAATTCTTTAATTAATTCTTTTAGAGTCAAGAAGGGCCTCTGTTCCCTTATCGCACACATCAGAGCCACAGGGGAGTAAGGGTAAGGTTGTCTCAGGGATTGGGCTGGCACCGGCTCTCCTTCATGATGGAACCTGAAGAGAATTAGATATGAACTCCCAGGGAGTTTGGGATTACGTGCTGCTCTGATGTTTGGATTTGGGGCAGCCGTGGGGCATTCTGCACTTTTTTTTTTTTTTGAACCATTCTTTGGTCACTCCAGACAGCATCATGAAGAGTCAGCAAGTCAACGCTTTTAGCCCTGAATGATTTGGATACATTCTTGTCAAGGGAAAGGGAGGATGGTTTCCCCTTTAAGCCAGCCTCTGTTTCCTTCTAGATCACGTTTATCTTTTCACAATACAAGCGCAGAATTAACAGACTATAAAGGCAAGATTAATAAGAATGAGTAAGTAGGTAAAACAATTTGATTGATGCTGTTACTCTGCAGGTTAATGTAGTCAGCCGGGGCACTGCCAATATTATCATTCCAAATCCTGCGTGAACTGACGTCTGGGATATTTGATGAGTGCCCGTATGAAGAGAAGAGTAAACCAGCCATCATCTGTGTGCGAAAGCCCAGGCCGCGCTTTGCCAGCTGTCACCCCGCAGCCTGGCACGGGATGGAGCGGTGCTCTCTGCAGCGCTGGCAGGCGTGTCCTGCGGCCGGCACGTGGTGAAGCTGTGACTTGCCCGATGCCATCTTGTGCCTGCCCAGCCCAGCGTGCTCTGCCGGCAGCTTTTCAAAAACGTTTTGGCTCAGTAGAGCACTGCCTGAAGTTCTTAGTTCTGTAAACTTTTTATTAACTCGTCAGTCGGGTCGCCCAGCAGCACTGCTTGGTCATGGTTTCATGTGAACGCATTCGTGTAGGCAACAAACAAACCTGATGCAGTCACCTCTGCTTGTGGCCTTCCCCAGACCGGCAGGCAATACAACAAGGGCAGTGGCCACAGGCCAGGGATCCCATCCCACCCGGGAGTCACGATTCTCTCGTTTTCCATAGTTGCAAAACAGTTCCAATGTTTTATGAGGTCTGTCCTCATAGAATAAGGTAATTGATATAAGCAATTTCAGTTCCCTTTAATATAACAGACCTCAAGTGTGAAGCCGCCTTAGTTAATGATCAGCATAAAATAAGTCTTTTTTTTTAGTGTAAGTTCTCAGTTAATTTTACAGTTCAGTTGAAGTGAAAATATCATTAAATAGGATAGCATTAAACTTTATACTTATTGGACCTCCCCTACTCTGTATGAGAGAGAGAAGTTGGTTTTGGTTTCTCAATAGTTGCCAGAGATCCCTGTTTCTTACACACAGCTGACTTTTCCATCATCACAAATGTGAAAAGGCAGCATGAAGAGAACTGGATAAAGGGTCAGGAGTGGTCTGGATCACATTAAATACATCCACCCTGGTGGTGCAGGCATTGTGTAAACTGTGAAGGATGGACAAGCAGGCTAGGTCTGCTTTGTAGATAGATAGGAAGAAATGTCAAAATTTGACTGTTTCTCTGTGCCAGAATCACAGTCAGTTGCTGCATGTGTCACAAAGGGCAACGGTCACATGTGATAGGCACTCTGTACTGCAAGAGTACATAGATGAGGACAAAAATACATCCTGCAGGAAATATTTCGGATCCTAAATTGTGTCATGTCTGCCAGCACTAAGAGGCACTAACAGAAGAGACTTAAAATGCACACTTTGTCCAGAAAAGGCAGCTCATAATAAATGGTACACAATTTTCGTACAAGTGCAGTTTCTGACTGTTTTCACTAATGGATGTGACTGTGAATGGCGTATGACAGGTTTCTCATTTAAGGGTGTTTCTGACCGGTTTCGCACCCAGCTAACAATATTGGTTTCAGTGCATTGGTCTGAGGCAGGAACCATTTGCAGAGACACGGCTGAGTGAAGCGCTCATTGAGATGCTGATGAGCGGGCAGTCTGTGTGGGCTCCAGGTGTGAAGTTGAAGCAGGCTAAATCGGGATCTTCCATTCTGAAGCAGGAATGCGCAAGTTTTCTGTCTTACAAAGGTTGAAAATCACACCTGTGGAGCAGCACGGTAAAGGTTACAAACAGGAGCACTTGCATGCTCAGTCTGCAGTCAGACATGCCACACTTTCCCATTCATTGCAGCTTCAACTGCCTGTTCCTCAGCCTCTACCTATCACCTCTCTTACAAAGTGGTGCTTCCTGCTGGAGGAAGGCAGCACTTAAATTGTATCTGGAGTTTTTAAAGAGAAAATCTGAACCACTGAAAATCTGCAGCATGTACTTGGAGAAAGACTCATCTTCTCCACCCTAGTCTACTTTTGTCCTCTCTCAGTGATTTTGGCAGATAGCTGAAAATGCCTAGAAGGGACCACAAATGGTAGTAAAACATGGCACATCTATTTAATATATACTTTATGAAGGTGTCTGCATTAACGTTTTCTACCTCTGCAGGAATTAGACAGTGTGTGATCCCCACCAGCAAAAAGAGAGAAAGAGCCTTGCCACAACAGCAAATTCAGTCTGTGGAGGGGCTGAGCCTCTTGTGCACTTCTTCCCAAGGAGGTGCACTTTGACTGCTGTTCTAGTTTGGTTTTCGGTAGAGTGTCCCAAACCAGCTCCGAATAAGCACTGGGAAATTGGTGTGGTTCAGAACGGTCTCCAAGGGTACATTCTCCCTGAGCCCTGCAGGGATGCTCAGATGATAGTCAGGCAGTCAATTCAACCTTAGCACAACTCAGTCTCTGCCTTTTCTTGATGTCATTGGACGAACAATTATTTTATTCCAAATCAAATTTGCAAGTGAACCTTGAAATAAATACTAACATTTTATAAAGCAAACACTATCGTTATGAGGTGACATCCTTAGTAGTAAGGTATTTACAACGGTAATGCCTAATTCATTAAGAGTGCATACTGAACTAAAAAAAAAAGTATTAATATTGTGTTCAGGTGTCCTGCTGTTTAGTTCAATGCTGAACTAAAAGAAGTCTTCAGTGTTAATCTGAAGGCTGCATTGGTTGAGGGCAGCTGTGAGAGAGCAGCTAAATTGGTAAGGAGGAAGCCAGCACAGGTCCTCTGTAATTGTTTGCCATCAGCCTGGAAAGAACAAGTGGCTTTGAAGGATACAGTAACGGTGAAGCTTTGTGTTCCTGACAAAGGGCAGAGGATGTGGCTGTAGCTTTTCATCCTGCTGCTTTCCTTTCCTTCAAGGAGAGTATTAAGTACACATAGTGATTGATTTTATAGTGAGTCAGGTAAGAGCAGAGTTCCTTCCTGAAGGCAAAATAGGTAAATGGCCACACATTTGCTAATTTTAAAACCAAACTAGACTTTAAGTTAGGCCATATCAAAATGCAACATTACAACCAATAAGCGTGGAACAATGACAGCAAAATAACAATTTTTAATTTAACAGTTTAACACTAAAGAAAAAGATAATGAAGAAACAAACTGTTATTTTCTTGAACTCCGACAGACACTGTTGTCAGAGAAAAAACATGAAAGATGCTCTGTTAGTGGAAGAAAAAGGGTTTTGGGAGACAACATTTGTAAAACTGGTGCACTCAACCAGCTTTACAGAGCCCTTTGCCATGAGCTCTCCAGTGATCATGGGGTTCCTTTCAGGAGTCAGATTTGCACTGCAGGATCTTTTGTATTTTTCTTCCTTGTTTTTATTACAAATTCTTTATGCAGTTCTGTTAAACATCTCTTAGCAATTTGCATGTGTTAAAAAAAGACCTCTAGAAAAGGAGCTTCCAAGTCCTCAGACTAGACTTTAAAACAAAAGGAAAATAGCATCTGCTGTTGGTTTGTTTTAGAACTGAAGATTTTTAATTGTATTTGTTTGGCCTCCTGTTGGGGAACTTATGACTTGTTAGCTCTAGGATTTATGACACACTGCTCTTTCTATGGGCAGAACTGTGATGCCATGAACAAGGGTACCCTGAAGGTTTCACACACCTTATAGTCCCTGAAACATGGGTTCTGTGCAAAATACCTGAAGATATTGGAAGTATAACAAAATGCTCCTCAAAGACATCTGTTAGTTTGCTATACTCTGTGTTTGGAAGGGAGTTTAGTCTGTGTCCTGGAATACTTTGACTTTTTACTCAGTAAGTTTGTCTCTTTGGCTCACTGAGAATCAATGATAGATATACTTAAACTGTAAAGCTGATTTTTGAAAAAGTCTGTCTTGCTGTATTCACGGCAGTAAGGGAGTATCCCTAGTTAAAGCAGATATTTCACATCCTTCACTTCTGAGGAGCCAAGAAGCACTCACAGGGGCTGAAGTCTGACTTGATAACCCTAATTCCATTATTGTTAAAGCACGTCATAATTCTTAGTTCTCCATTTCACAGTGAGCCCTGAGGGATAGGCTCCGTCCTTTGAGGTATGAATTGGTGCTCAGAGAAGACCTGTTCAGCCTTCTTAGGCCACCAGTAAGGACCTTGGTTAATTTATCTTTGGGGGTTGCTTGAAACAAACAAACAAAAAACAACGACAAATCTGAAGAAGCAAAGGGTGCATTCTTAAGGAATGATGCCACTTGTTTTCCAATAAATGAATATTTTATGGCATTATGTCTTCTAAATTAGTATTTTATGATCAGTGGGGTCTTACAAGGGCTGTGATTTCACACTGTGATTCTTTGGTCTAAAAGTTTAGCTCTTCTCATGCTTTGCTCTAAATTCAATCTTGGGGCGGGCTGGCAGCAGCTCCCACACCGTTCTGCCGGCGTCGCTGAGCTGGTGGTGCCGCAGGGACTGGGGCAGCGGCTGCGCTGCCCGGCAGGGGCGGTCGTTGCAGGGCACGGCGAGGTGAAGGCCTCTCGCAGCAGGAAGGACGTGCTGAGAAAAACACCACTTGTCACCACGGATTCACTGGCATCCCAAAGGAGATGCCAGATGGAAAGCTTGGGACATGTGAGTGACAGTCCCCCTGGACCTCCCTCGCACCTTACAGGCAGCGTAGCTGAGCGAGGGGCGATCGTGCTTCCCCTTTAATATCCATCCTCGGGAGGCACAGCCTTGCAGTGCTGGATCGCTGTGCCAGATTTTGTATGGAGAGAGCACCCTGACTTTTTTAGCCCTGGTTCTGGCGCAAACTTCATCCCAAGGGGTTCTTGCTGTGGCTCGCCCATGGGGTCTGCTGCTCTTACCAGAGACCTCACCTCTTTTTGGAGCTGTGGATGGAGTGGGTGTCAGCCGTCAGCAGAGTGCCCTTGACAGAAGGAGGCGGCTCCTGTTAATCAGCTGGTGCTGTAGTACTAACCCCAGAGGGCATAACTCATGGGCCAATAACTTCCAGATAAGTCTGCAAGCCTCCCTGCCTGGAATACGTTGTTACGGACCAGGGACTTTGGAAACAACTTTGCTGTATTTTAGATGCTGTAAAACAGACTAATACTGGGTAAAGATGGATTCTGGAGTACGATGTAAATAAAAAGCAAATCGAGTTCTGCTACTGCTTTGCCCTAAATAAGTACCAGAAATAATTTTCTCAACACAGGGAAAAGGCAGAATGAGAGATTTGTGAGCTGCCCTCAAACTGCGTGAGAATTCATTGTCTGTTTATTGTCGCACATTCCCCTATACATGACATCAAAACAAAGCTTCCCCTGTCAGAGGCATCCTGTCATGGCGCCTAGAAAGCATCAGTGTGGTTCTCAGTCTGCTTTCACCTTAACAATATAACATCTTCATTAGCTGCCCTAATGGTAATCTGCTGCTGAGTGAGATTAATAGAGAAAATATTTTCTAAACACTTCTTTATGCATTTTCATTAATCTATGTTCAGAAAATTAATGTAGTGGGGCGACCTGCAAAAGGTGTTAATTGCAGTTTTAGATGAGAATTTATCAAAAGTTTGAAGAGGTGCAGTAACAACTGCATAACGGTAGCATGAGTTCCAAAGAGAATGCCGGTGTCTTTCAGACCTTTATTCTTAATGGAAGTAAAAACATTTCTTTTTAAAATCTCTTTGAAGCAAAATGTAGTCTTGACTCAGTGTGGGCCACGTTCTTGCCCCTTCAGGTTCCATGTGGGATTAGAGAAGAAAGAATGGCTGAATAATTGAATGAATATCTATCCTTCATGCTGTACCGTTATTTCTGAAGACTGCTCAGACTATCTGTGCCTGATAGAACCCTACATATCTGTAGTGGGAAAAGGAAAGAGGAAACACAGATGAACTAGTTGGCCCAAATTTAAAGAAGAGACATCACTGCTGCAGCTCAGAGCTTCTAATTGGGCACATTTACATCTGTGTTAAATCTTCATCTTCAAGATTTTAAAAGCACTACCTTTCCCTGACAAACTGTTAGGCTGGGTTGCTTTGTATGTTGATGCAAGTTATCTGCATTTCCTCTTCTTGCAGAGAATTCAGTGTAGGATTGATTTGTATTTTATCCTTATTTATGTTTTATGATTCTGGTAGCTTTAATTCCTGCTTGGTTTTATATGTTAAGTAAATACTGGTGCAGGCAAATGTCAATATTGGATGAAGAAGCTATTTACGTATTCTAAAATACGCTTTGTGTGGAACGTCGTTATGCCCATAGCATTTAAGGTAAGCTCTAACTAAGCTGGGGACTGCATCCCAGAGTGAGGGGAGTTGCCCCTGCGGTGTAATGTCATACTGCTGTTTTGGTCATGTGCTCCAGCCCTGTGCCTTCTTAAATACTGCCTATGCATTGCTGCTGGGTCTTCAGGCGCTACATGTTGGTGCCATATAGGAAAACGAGCTCCCTGTGATTTGCAGGAAAGAGAATGTGGTATGGGTCACTCCTGTACATAGGACTCAGTGTGTGTGATGCGGAAGTACGTATTTGTCCCATGAAGTATTCGGTCTTTCTGTCGTGGTGTAGTGGTTTGGAAGGGGACGGTGACCACGTGCTACTGAAGAGCTGTTACACATGCTCCTCCCTGGGGAGGCTGTGCCCTGGGAACGGATTTGTCCACAGGGAGTTTGCACTTAAAACCATTTCAACCCAGGTAGACTGATGCTTGCTAGTTAGGAGTATTGTTGTTTCCTATTTTTTGGTGTTTGGTGGCAATAAGGTGAGGTGATAATGAAATGCGTAAAGAATGGGGCAGGAATCACACTGTCATGCAACTCTTGGTGCTGATAGAGGAGAAAAAAATGAGTTTTCTGTAATAGCTGATCGGCGAGAATTGTGCTTTATTCTGCTTGGTAAAGATGTTTTTTTCATGCTTTTAGCGTGATATAAACCAGACTTTGTGGAAGTAGAAAACTAGTGATGATTTGCATATGCTCAGATGTTACTGTAAGGCTTTTGGTAGACCATATGTGTTGGTTGGAGTGATCATGGAAAAGGAAATTGCTTTTTGCTATATTTCATCTTCACCTCGTGTGTAGGAGCCTGGCTCCAAGTTCCCCCTCAGATCTCTGAAATCTGTGTACCTCAGGGGATATATGAGAGTGCAGTTCCAGGAAATTCTTTGACAATTTTTTAATTTTTTTTACAGTTACCAATAATGAATTTTGGCATGAAAGTGAAACTCTGTGTGTTATGTGAGTGGCTTTGGTATGATGATGATTTATTGTCCACTTTTACTTATGAAAGCCCACTTGGTAAATTCCTTGTTATTTGTAAACCTGCAAGCAACATACTGGATAAAAATGATAAATTGGACAGCTGAGGGAACAGATTTCTGTCCACTCCTGGGACTAATTTTTAATGACACTTACTGTGGTGTTAGCATATAGTGTGGGGAAGCTAGCAACCCAGAATTTTCTTTGTTTTCTTCTGGTTTTTTTTTTTTTTTCTCGAATCTTAAATGTGAGTTGGTTTCAGTGACTGAGAAAATACTGCTTTTCAATTTTGTGCTGTAGCCAGCTTAAGTAAGACTCAGTACATAGTCAGTCTCAATGAAGTATTTTATCTTGACAGTAAACAAGTATTTGAATGTATATTCTTGCGTTTTCTCCCAAATGCTGATAAACTTGTGTTTACAAAAATGAAAAACTTAAATCTTAAGCTTAAATCTGATCTGTTGAACATTATGAATGTCTGGATGCTATGAATTACATGTGAAAGTATTGATCTTCTTTTAATCTGTGTTTAGCCAGTGAAAACTTCAGAAAGTGTTTGAAGTTTCTCTGTGCAGACGCTGTTTTTTTAAGACAGGACTGCTCTCAAGGGACGGCATTTCACCATTTCAATCCTGAAAAAAACTGAAGTAATAAGTAATTTCATATTTAAATAACATCTCAGTTCTTGCTCAGATCACATGCTTAATTAAGTGGTGCCTCTCACCTTTAGAGAGCTGAGAGCCTTCTGAAACAGAAGAGTCAACGTTTATAGAAGGAGGAAAATGAGAACCTAGTAGTTACTGTTGTAAGGACCAACCTATTGTTGTGCTGGTATTGGAAAGAATAGGAATAACATGGAAACCTAGTTCTCCAGGCTGTTTTGTTTCCTACACACAGTTGAACAGGTCAGTTATGTATGTGCATGCAAAAGGAAAGAAGTTTTTCAAAGTGCTTTGTCTCCAGGAGCAAGGGAGATGGGACTCAAACAATTTAGCACACCAGTCTTGCAACTACTCTAAATGAAAACTGTCTTTTCTGTTTGCATTACTGAAGCCATGCTTTGTACTCACATTCAAAAGCTTCAGGAAAAAAAATACGTTTGGGTTGCAAAAAATGCTGATCTGACATACCCTGTAGAAAACTGTGAAAACCAGAGGAATGAAAAAACAGACCTATTGGCATGAAGCTTAGGAGTTTACTTTATAAAGTCTTATGGTCTTCTCTCATCACTGCCCCCCTAAAAATAATAGCCTGAATGTTTTAATTAGATATGATAAGGAAAAATTCTTCAGAAGTTTCCTTCTGTGTGAGAAGAGGTGATTTACCAAAAATGATTCAACATTCTGTTTTATGAAATATTTTATCAGAACTGTCTTGCTTTTATTAGGAAAATGTGCAGAAAACACCTTAGAAGCTAAATTGTTTAAGCTGCCAACAAATCGCTTGACTTCCAATGGCCAGTTCCGCGTGATTGCCCAAATCTCATTTTCCGTGTGTCAGAACTGGTGCTGGTGAGCACAGGAGGAGCCTGGAGCCCGGGGACGCAGCTGGGAGAGGTGCACCATGTCCGGAGCCCGGGTAGTTCCCTGCTGCTCAAGTTGCCCTCTGAGCAGTGAGGTCTGGATTATCTGCAGCGTGATGTGGAAAGGGCAAACACACGGGGCTTTAACTGTGACGCCTATTACCTGCTAAATATTTCGATTGATAACGATTTGATTGATACTGTTAGCATTTTCAGCTTCTTAGTAAAAAAAAAAAAAGTATGAAGGATTGAAGAGGGATTTATAAGATTCCATCTGCGTGAACAGAGTTTGTAAGATTAATTTATGTGAAGGACTGCATTTAGTTAATCCATAATTAATCAGCAGAACCCACAGGTTCTGTAATTGGGTGCTAGTGACAAGTCAGTTAAAAACAAAACTAAATCCCTTCATGTCACATTTTTATATGGGGGACGTTTCAGATTAGGTACTTAATTGATGTGTGTTTGTTTTGGGCATCCTGTCCTTTCTGCTGCAGCCCTGGCAGGGGAGATGTTGGTCCCTCCTTACTGAGTGTGGCACGAGCCTGGCACAGCTTCTGATCAGAAGGCAGGACTCTGCGTCTTTCCCTCCTGGTGCAGGGGACGGAGGGGAACAAGGGTGCTAGAGCTACGGTTTTCCAGCCTGAATGCCAGTGGAGACAGATGTGCTGCTTTCCCTGTTGCTAGGCTAATGAAGGTGGTAGAGTCAGCATGAGGGGAATGCCTAAATCTGCAGCTGGAAGGGAATAGTCCCTGCAAAAGAACAGTCACCAGTCCAAGTGTCGTAACTACTAAATTGTTCTGAACAACTCTTCAGAAGGCAGAACAATAACGTACAAGATCTTGCAGATAATGTCATCTCAAGAAGACTTAGAGAAAGGCCTCTGAAATTCTATTGCTCTTCATGCAGCAGCATGTTCCCATCTTGTGTATCTTGCAATAGTAGGCCTTTTCCAACATTTATTACCTGTCGTGAAAATTTCCATTTTTTTGGTACAAAATTAATACAAGTGAAATGTCAACATTTTTCTGCTTATTGAATGTCAAAAGCACTCAGCTCAACAAGTTGCTGGTTGTGAACTTCAGTATATTTAGGCACACTAATCTTAAGAAATTATTGCTTTGCTGTTTGGATTTTTGGGGCAGGAATGAAAATTTGTAAGTTGATTGCAAGCAATATAAACTTAGTATTTCCACAACAGCTTGTCCAGAAAGATGTTCTTAAATGCTTACTTACTGTAGTTCCTGCCAATGCTTGTGAGCAATAGTGAAGGTCTAAGGATTTTAAATTGAAATGGAAAGGTTTAGTATTGGCATACATAGTAATTTGTTTTAGGTTGTATAAATGCTTTTTTAATTAAGGGATTCATTGGAAAGAGGTTTGAAGGTTGTACCCTTCCAAGTTTTGAGTGCACTTGCATTCAATGTTCAGAACTTAGGAGCTGCTGAAGACCTTAAAGGAATTGACATAAAGAATATTTTGAGTGACGGAGAAGCGAATATCAGCTTTTGAAAATCCCTTGATGGAATACAGAAAGCCTTTCCATAACTGTGTTGTTTTTCCACTAAGTATTTTTGATGTTATAATGTGAATTATGCTACCTTTGCAAAGAACTTAAAGTGATCAGGTAGGGAAGACTTTGTGTGTTGATTATTGAATCACTGACTCCAGTGGTTTCTGGTCTTAAATGTGAATAAGCTGTAAAAAGAGAATAGGACCAAGAAATTGGGTAGCTCACAAACCAGCTGAATGTGTCATTTTGTAGGCGCGATCTACAGATAACTCTGGGGCTAATTTTGCACAGGAGAGGCTGCCAAAAAAAGATTTCAGCTAAGACTTCTGGTCCATTCCAGCACAAAATTAATCCAAGATAAATCTGTGTGCATAGTTCATAGCTCCCAAAAGTTATTTTAGATACTTATATATTTATCAATTGCATTTGTTAAACTTGTCTTTATTTGCCAGAATCTGAAAGACAGATTCAGTCTCTTCAGTCTTTAGTCCTGTGTGTTGAGGTCTGTGTCCTTCATGCAGTCATATCCCATGGTCTCCACCCGACCACAGTCATTAGCAGATGCAGCTTTTTTGTGTCATGTGTGTGCAAAAAATGTTGGATCAGGCTACTTTTTCCCCAGAGCACAATCAGATATTGTATAGTTTCCCTTCCGGCCCAATGCTGCAATTGTCTTTTTTCCTCCCAAAAAAGACATTCAGTTTGGTAGTAAAAACTTCTAACTTCTGCACAACCTAACTACATTATGGCCACACTGAAGGTAGGTGGACTTTAGAAAGTGGTGTTTTACAGCATTTATTGGGTATTTGACATTTTTACTCTAAGCCCATCCTGATTTCTTTCCCACAACATGGTGTTATCTTTTCACCCTCCTGGCTCCCCGTTCAGTTTCCTGTGGGATTTGTTTCCCTCTGCTGTCTTGGGGTGTTTCTGTTGAATAGAGTGCACCTGAGAGCATCCAAATATGAATGTAGCTTTAAAACATGTGTTTGCAAAGGGTTCAAGGTCAGACAGAAGTATTGATGCTGTCCCTGTTGATTATTCTTACCCAAGCTTTCGTCATAATTCTGCTGTACTCTGAGTCGTTAAATTATTCAGCCGTCCCTCTGAAATCCATCTTGAACATCAAGCTCTCCCTTTTCCCCAGTGCTGACTTCTAAAGCCTAGCTATCCATTGAAAAAAAAAATAGTATTTCCATTTTATTCATTCTGAGTTTTTCAGACATTAATTTAATCAAGAAATTCTTTGTTCTTTTATTACGGTGGAATGACTAATGATTTTCTAAATACTTTTTGTAGTTGTGTGTATGCTGTCTCAGTCAAGTCTCCTCTAAGATCAGCTAAATAATCCTTTTTTTGTACAATGGTTCCTCAGATATAAATGTATTCAGACCTCTAACCACCTTCATTGACCTCCACTGAATCTGTTCTGTCTCAGCCCTCCTAACTGCTGAGAAAACCAACACAGACATTAATAGTTAGTACAGGTTTGTATCTGATTTTCCATTTATGTTGTAGTAGACATGATTAAAGCCTTCAAGTACGAGCACAGCTAAATCCTGTCATAGCCTAGGCCATTAATTTTTTGTTCTCCTATTAGGACTTTAAGCATTTCTTTGACATATTTTTATTGCCAGATTAGGAAGAAAACGCTTGATTTGTTTGCAACATTCTCATTATATTCTCTTTATAATGTTCCTAAAAGAGAGTAAATATAAAATGCTTCTGTGTATTGTGGTCATATTTCAGTCTGCCTTTAATATGCGCCATGATTTCCCAGCTCACAATTCTTCTAACCTTGTGGTGACAGTCAAGAAATCCTCATACCTGAAAAAAAGGGCAGTTGCACAAGGTCCTGGAGTCTCTGTAATGTGTGGGGACCCAGATAATTTCTCTCTGCTACAAAACTCTAGTCTGTAGGTTTTACATATCCTACTTGAGTAACTGCCAAGATGGAGTTCAGTGAGAAAACTATCTCATGGAGACAAGGCAGCCTTTTGTGTCACTTTTCCTTTTATTAACCCCTCAATGATGTCAAGGCCACTGGGCTGTTTTTCTCTGAGAATATGGGAGTCTAGGTTTCACATTAGGCTTACTTCATCCAGACCTGTTCTTACAAATTGCTTGCACATTCAAACTGTTTCATGTTTAACGGGGTATCATTAAGCTATCCATCTGTAAAGCTTATGCAACCCTGTTTGTATGCAAGTACGAAGGTGTCATCTGTCTCCTAGTCGCTTCCTCTTAGGTGGTATAGGTCAACATTGAAAATCTCGCCTAGTAAGAATCCTAATATCTTGTGTACTCATTTGTATAGAGATTGCTTGGAGCACACAGCATGTACGGTTTGAGCCATCAGTGAGTTCTCCTACCACCTTCTAATACTCAGCTTCCTTGTCTTGATTATTTCCTTAGCTAGTGATAACCTGTGTGTGATTGGTATCAGCTGCCAGTGCAGCAAATGCCTCTCTAGCCCAACCGCTTGCAAGCCATTGTGTCTGATGATGCAGTGGCTCTAATCCTGACCTACCACTGTGGTTTCCCAGAAGTCTCACAAAATGTGTCCCCTAGAGACAGTAAGAGTGCGGAGCAGTAAAGATTCATTGATAATCTAGGCTGACCTCATGCATGGCATATACATAACATATTTCAGCTTGGTATCTGTGTCTCAGCCACACTTAGTTTGTGTCTAGCACACTTCTCACAAAGGCAGGTAGGTGGGAACAGAAGACAGCAGGAGGTGGAGGTATACCAGATATTTGATTACTGTGTACTTTTTGCCTGATTTTTCTAAGTAAACAAAATAGTCTGTGCTCCAGCTGTCCCACTGCAATACATTTTTTCCAGTCCTTCTTTATGCCATCTCCAGCTTTTCAGCAGTGGACACCAAATCTGTTTGTTTCTGTTTATTTCTGGTTTCCTTCATCTATTCAGCATCCCTTTGAGTATACATCCACGAACCAGATTATCAGCCTTCACCCTGGTGTCGCATGGTCATTAAATGAAGCTGTTTGGTAGCTGTGTCTGTGTAATCCTTTTCCAAGAAACATTCCACCATTTTCTAGATATGTTATTTTGCATTTGGCTACACAGAAGCACGTTTTGTTTGAAGGGAGTTCATCTTACCAAAATGTCCAGTTTCGCACTGCATAAATGACCAGCACGTGCTGCCTGCTCTTCCATGTTCCTTTTGTAGCTTCTTAATTTTGTTTACAACAATTCCCAATTTGCCATCAGATCATTGATGCAAAGGTTTAATAGTGCCAGGCTTGGATTCCTGAAGAATGTGATCAGGAGAATTCTGATGCTAATTTCCAGTGAGCGGCTTCATGACAAGACTTGGCAACAGGACAGCTGTTTCTTATTTTGAAGCATGAAGCAATACTGACTGATGTGTTCACAAGATGCCTATGTTAATATCTAGAGTCAGTTCATGAAGAGCACTTGCTTCTTTGTCATAATGTTCAGATACATCTTGTCTGCCAGTGAAGAGTGGTACTTCTGTGTAAAACTTCTCTCTCATGGAAGAGATGATGACACTATTCCTGAGATTCAGGTGTTACATAAATTTTTTGTGTTATTGTGTCATTCACAAGAATAGCTTCAGAGCTATGTTCACACTGCACAGCTTCTCTCCTTTGGGCCCCATCTCCTAGATCCTCCCCTTGGAAATTAATGATTTGTATTCAACTTTGCTCTTACCCATCATCTGAAATATCTCTCAGGTCTGCTCACAGGCACTTCTGCTGAGTGCATCACGATATGAGTGCCAGGATTTTGGGATGTGGAAGGTGTTGTCCAAATAGAAACGATGATATTCTGTATCCTATAGATGCACAGTTTCCAAATATAGTTTATTTCTACATCACAGTTCATAAATTGTAAAGTGTGTGTTAGTTTATTTCTTTTACCTTTTAGTGGAAATGCACATTAATACACAATATAAAGAAATATTTGTACTTGGATACAGGGTTTCAAGTACCTACACACATGCTGTAAACAGCAAATGTAATTTCCCTCGTCTAGTTGGCGTAGCAGAAATAAGCCATCTTCCACACAGCTCTGTATCTCTTGCTTTCTCCATCCAGGGCCCGTCAGCTTCCCAGCATACCAGAGGACAATTTTATTGCATTATTACCTTTCTAGCAGAAAATGCACAAGCAAATGCACTGGAGAGACAGGCAGGGAGGTTATGACATGACTTTGTGGTTGTACTGCTTTCTTGTGCAACTTTTGCGTGCCAGATAAACCCTGAGGATTTTTCCAGCTTTTTCCTCAAATATGTCTTAGGGTACAAAAATGCAAACCTATTAGAAATCTCTCTGGGATGACTTGGTATGTAGCTAAGGGAAGCTAGCTATTAAAAGCCTCTTCACTAATTTAGCTGTGACTTGCTCTCTAAGTTTGCCATTCCTAATTGCGGGAACACAAAGTCAACACGTGTGCTTGTGTATCTTACATTTTAATGGTCTCCCCCCTAATGATATAGGGTTAAATCCATTTCTGACTTTGCTGTCATGTTTTATTTTGTATGTTTAATATTTTGTCAATTTTTGAGCCCATTTTACGAATAGGAAAAGTGCAGCAAGTTGTATCCTGTCTGTATTATTCAAAGTGACCAACTGATGATGAGCAAAACTGCAGAGAAAACCCTTAACTGTAGTTCAGTTTTAAGACTGCTCTTTGCTTTTTCTTCTTAGAGTAGCATTTCTGGTTATCTCTCCCTGTATCTTATTTCCTGTGAACTGCAAAGCCAGTTTGTGCCCACTGGTCAAGGTATTGGACCTAGAGCCAAAACACCCTTTTTAACACACATCTCTATTCTTAATCTATGTGAACCTGCATAAAGCATAGGGCTGTAGCTGCTTGCGATGTCATGTGTAGGCTTCTGCATGACGTGGTGCCAGAAAAGCAGCACTTAAGGGAGCTCACCAAGCCCAGTACTTCAATGAAGCATCTCTTCTGGTCATTTATAATTTTATCAGTCGTCGCCAAGTTAGGGTTTCTACTGAGACTCTGCTTGGCAGAAAAAGGCAGAAATCAAATATTTAGTCATGATGTTGTGATTTCTTTTCCTGTATGCAATACTGTGTCACTTACCTTCTCCTGTCATGTTTTATACTTTCTTTGGTATACGGGGTTCAGTCTCGTGTTCTCATCCATTTCTCAAGTGCCTGTGATGTAGCTTATTGTAGTAACCGTGACTACATGGCTTTCATATTATTTTAACTTGGTTCTTAACATTGTCCAGCATTTTAGAGTTCTTCACGACTGCTCCAACTTCCTTGCAAAATCTCATCGTTTTATCTGAACATCTTATACCTGTTTAGAGAGATACGTGTAACTGCTGGGTTTACATCTATCTGCACCCATTTTGCTATGTGTCTAATGGAGTGCGTATGTCAGTATTTTACTATTTAGGATTACTTAAAAACATATTTTCTATTTTTATGCTGGGGAGCCCTCTGAGAGTTCTCGGGGTGAACGTACAATCTCTTATGTACTTGTGTATTATGTCGTAACAGCATTTCCTGGACAAGAAACCTGTCCAGTTTTCAAGCTACTGTCCTTGTATCTGGAATATTTGGATTGTTTAGACTGTTTAGAATGGCTGCATCTTTCACTGATTATTTCCTTTTGTTATTATTACTATTATTACAATTTCTCTGTGCTTCAGGAACAGATGTCAGGATTGTAAGAGTCTCTTTCTGCAATTAATTTTTTTTAATGAAGACCTCGGGACAAAGAGCACAGTTGGTTGCTGTAAGGGCCGGGGATTGTTCTGGAGCACAGCTCCATTTGTAGTTGGGAGGTAGGTTGCTGGAGATGGCTCTTTCCCATTTTTCCGGCAGTGGTTTAGGAGAATTTGTGTTGTGTGCTTATGTTGTTCACTCACCACTTCATATTTTTGTTCACGTTAAAAAAGGTGGCAAGGACTCGAGCTGGCTGTTGCTGGGCTGCGGAGGCCGGTGTGGTACGGGCGCACACTGAGCAGGAGCTAAAGGGGAGCGCCCGGTGCCCCTGCTGTGCAGGCTGCCACAGCGATCCCCCACGGGTTTTATGACTTAAGATTTTTCAGCTTAGTGGCAAATGGCATGGGCAGCAAGAAATTGGGTGAATAGCTAGGCCTTTTGTGTCCCATTAGGAGGTGGTTTCAAAAGGATATTTCGTAACTAATTGGCCGTGACTGCTAGCCCTAAGGAAACTGTTAACTCCTGGAAGCCTTGTAATCCTGTCAAGAATCCCATGTACGCTCCCCATTTGAATTGTTTCTGAGGCAAAGCTGTGACATTTTTCTCTTACATCTTACAATTTTGTCCATATCAAGGCACCATCCCTTCTGTACAGTTCTCACCAAGGCTGGGGTGATTAAGCACTTAAATTGATTAATCAAATTTCTTGTGATGAGAACTACTGTCATTCATTAATCTGAATGGGATTATAAATAAGAGTTGGCAGATAAAGGAGACAAATATGTTGACAGATAGACCTGCTGGTTTGAATACAAATTACACTATTGCATCTGGAGGATTTTAGCTCCTGGCAACCTCAGGATATAACTTCCCTAAAGGTAAAATTAGACTGAGATTAAAGTATCCCCATATTAATAAAGAAATACATTTATGAACAGACAGCTTCTGCAGGTGGATGTGCAGGATTGCATACCAATTATCCTACATCAGGACCGGCTGTGGATTTTGTTTCCTATGTAATTCAAGAAATATTTTATGAGGTTAGTTTTAGTCAAAATTCAAAGATAACCCAATTGCAAATGTGTGGCTAATATCAATTTGAGTGATAAACTAGCAGGCTAACAAGCGTGGTTCGTATTAAATTGTCTTGGAATTGACAGCACTGAAAATAAAATTCACATCAAATTTTGCACTTGAAGAAACACTGTCGAGTGTTCGCTTTTTGGAGAAGTAGAGCCTTGTGCTTTTAATATTGTGACTTAGTCCAAGGCATTGTTTAGGTGAGTTGCAAAGAAGGATGTTGAAACCCTTGCCATGTTGCAGTCAATGGCAAAATTCCCATCAACTGCAGCAAGGCTGGAATTTCATCTTTAGGGGATTAGGTGACTGTGCAAATCATTTCTGTTGTTTTTAGAGTGAGTACAGAGCAGCAGGCAGGAATGCTGCAGAGCATGCTGAGATTAAAGCTATCGTGTCTTGTTGAACTGGCCTCGTACATTTCTTTTCATAAATATTTAAAGAATTCTTATTAAAAGTGTTACCAGCATAAAAAATTAAGAGTTTGATAGCCGGCACGTAGCATGCTACTGTGTTGTTTCAGTTTGTGATAGAAGGTCAGGAAGCTAACCTGCTTCTTGCAGTCAGAGGAAGGTGCCAGCAATTTATACACATCAATGTTGTCCTTGTTGTGCAGCCCGGTCTGCCTGATGCAGGGCAGGGGCCCCTGCCCGGAGGACCGGAGCTCGGAAGGCTGATGTTTGCCACTGCAGTTTTCAGTGTCACCTTCATTCACTTTCAGGCTGGCTCTGGAGTCACATCTCCTCCTATAAGAAAGAAATACCTGCAGCAGCTCCACAGCTTTTCTTCCACTGCAGGTTTGCATCCCAGGACCTCAGGCCCCGACCCGGTGCCTCTGGGTCTCACCACTGCAGTGAATGCTCTTCCTCACCTTGCCCTCATGTTGCAGGCAGAGACTTTTGCCTTTCTTTGCAGAAAGCCAAAGCCACCTCCCTGTTTGTCATTTTGCCGGTGGAACAAGCAGAAATGTATTTGTTTGGCTGCCTGTTTCAGTGGATCAAAGCCCTTTCCCTCTGGCTGATATAATCAAAACCGGTAATGGTGAATGGATCAGCAGCCAATGTCCACATTCAGGCTACCTCAGACAGAGAAAGGCAGGGGCTTATATTGAATGTAAACAACCTGCTAAAAAAGGCTTGACCTTGGACTTTAATTTACTATTGAGCTGCAGGTAAGAGATCAATGGGTAAGTGCCAGAGGATTCAATAGTGAGTGGACGGTGCCAGTAAATGCTTTTACTGAAAACATTCAGGCTACCAGTGTAAAGAAAAGGTATAGGAAAGAGAGTTTGGGGCATACTGGAAAACGCAGTTGCTGACTCGTTTTTTATTATTATTATTATTATTATTATTATTATTATTATTATTATTATTATTATTATTATTATTATTACAATAATTTAACCCACTGTATGACAGTCTTATTGGATTTGCAGTTGTATTTCTGCATAACTTTTCCTTCATGTCAAATCCAGTGAAAAGAGTATTCTGGTACCCGGCTGTGCAACGCATTTTGAAAATCTGTACTGGGCAGTACACAGGGCATTAACTACTGAGCCTCTTTCTGCAAGGAAAATGGCTGTGTGCCATTAGCGTTTTAATAGGGAAGGTAAGAAAAACAGCAGCTTCCTGGAGCTCCTGCCACAGCTGAGCCACTGAGCCTGCATCCTCCTTGGCGTCGCAACCAGGCTCGCACTCTAACGTGGCCTTGTACCCCATGGCACCTCTCACTGTACTGTGTGCGTGATGAATCTAAACGAATGCAGTGTCCAACATTCCTGAACCTGTGGTGAGTCCTTCAAGTCCTGGAGGAGGTGGTGGTTTGCGCAGTCCGCCCTGCGGTATCTGTCCTGCAGCAGAACACCAGAGCTTTCCCAGTTGCTGGCTCAAGCTGTAGGAGCCTGTTTGTTAGGCTGATGGCCCTGGCAAGAGAGAAATTATCTGACAGGAAGGACAATAATTTTCCAGTAAGACAGGCATATTAAAAGTATAAAATCTTGTCACAGATACCATTGCAAGTAACGAGCCATTCAGACTCCTTCCCCTCTGTGTCCCATACTTCTCTCAGCAGACAGTGTATCACAGAGCATCTCCTCTGAGTGCTCTTTGCTTACAGAAAGGCATGTGAGTGAGGACAGTGCTCACTTCAGGAGTGCTTCTGGGACTGAACCACATGCTTTGAACATCAAAGTAGTTGGGAACAAGAAATAGATACAGCTAGATTTTTTTCCTGAAGAAACACATACATGTTAAAAGAAGAAATGTCATTACCCTTCAGTATTAAATAGGTATCACAGTTTGGCATCTCTTCTTTTTTTCTCCTGCGTCAACATGATACATAAAAACAGAGTCTTTGCCTAAAGGCTAGACCTAAAGGAAATGGCATTCACTGGAAAAAAAAATCAAGAGAAAATGCTAAAAAACATCACTTTCTAGAGACTGCTTTCCTCCCTGCATGTGAGGGACATGGAGCAAAGTGAGCTGAAGATGGGAGTTGTTCACAGCGATCTGCTTGGGAAGTCTTAAGATGAAGAGCTGTTGTCTGTGCAGTGGACTTGTAAAGAAAGGTCTGAAGATCAGACTGGGAGGATGGAGGGGCTTCTGTAAGGCATACAGCATAGGACTGCAGGCATAATGAAACCTGGTTTGGTGACATTTTATGTGAGGTTTCAAACTATGATGTAGAAAAGAGCAGATGAATTGAGGAGAAGCCAAATGCAGGAATAACCATGCCTGAATAGCTGAGGTTTTCTTGGTTGAATCTCAAAATGAACACTACTGGTAAATTTTAGAATTTGGGGCACCCAAGATTAGTACCCATACAGGTAGATTTCTGCCAGTTAGCTAATGTCATTAGAAAAGTAATTGGTAGTAGTAAGAAAATTAAAACCTGCAATCCTTGCAGTGATTTCAGAATTCCACAGAGGGAAAATAGGTTTGAAAAACAACCCATTAAACATTTAAATATTTCATTAAATATTAAACACTTCAAAAATACCTCATGACTTGTTAGAAAGCAAAATAGAACAATATTTGATAACAAAAGCTACTAGAATTGACAAGGTCCTATAAGGAATACAGCTTGGCTTTAGATTTTGAGGATACAGTAACCTCTGCTCCTTTGATTAGCCATAAAACGAAATCTGTTTGCTCAGTCCAGAAATCGTTATCTGGGTGTAACTGCCGGTGACATCAAGGGCATCAGGAGGGTTTGAAGCGTGTCAGAAAAAGAGCCAATACAGTAATAAATAAATAAATAAATAAAACCTTGCACCAGGCTGAATGCCTGAACAGCAGCCAGTGCCCTGATGCTGCAGAGGTACGCCGTGATACTGGCAGCCATGCAAGCTGGGACATCAAAATACCTGCGTACGTGCTCTAGCTCTGCCTCTCCTTCCACTTGGGATAAACCAAGTGGGTTCTGTATAGAAGCCACTACAAGCCTCGCAAGTCTCTCAGGACTGGGTCTTAACGCCCTGTACACCAGTATTTCCTCAGTGAAATGGGAATAAAAAAAGTAAAAATGACAATGAACTAATGATTTGACAATAAACACAAGGCAGGCAAGATGGAACTGGACTAATGTTTCATTGCTGTAATGTCCCCCTGAACTTTACTAATGAGGCCTTTTGTGTTTTTCAGAGAGAAAATTATTCTGACTGAATTAGGCTTTTACATTGCAATCTGTAGCCTAAAAATTAAAGGCTAGATTATCTGGGATTTTAACCTGTGTAGAAATGTTAAGGTGTTTTTTGGGATATGCTGTCAGTACGTAAGAACTCCTTGTCCAAGTTGGCGAACTGTAAGCAATTGTTTAAGTTTTGTTGACATTAATAAAGTACTGGCCAGCAGCATAGATTACTCCTGTGCTGAGATCTGAGCACATTTTTTCTGGTACTATGTATAAATGTTGGAGGAAAAATCTAAGCCTGTCTAATGTCTCTTGTTTCTCTAAGATCAGTAGTGAAAAAACATGTTTAGCAGTGTTTTAGTTGAAGGTTTGCTGCAGTGGAGATAGTGTAGCAGGAAATTTTGGATGCCTCCCTATGTTATGACACTTTTTCTGCCTTTTTAGATCAAAATAAAACCTCCAAGTGTTGCCTGTCTGCCCTCCTGGATGGTTTCTCAGTGCTGCAGGGTTCAGCTGGTGTTACACCTCAGTATTTTAAAAGGCTAAACTGGGGCTGGTCTCTACGAAGGAATGTGTAGGGTGGTTTCCTATTTCATACCCATCAACTTTGTGTCATTTTGTCCTGCGAGAGTTGTCAAAAAAATCTTCTGCTGGCTCTGCTCATTTGGCCAAGCCCCCATCATTGCTCTCCCCCTCCCGAGCTGCATCTTACTGTTCAGGGAGAAAAAGTAAGATTGATGGCATTAGGTTCCCTGTGTGTGGTGTTGGCATCGAGTCAGGGGATTTTATAGCAGCATGTTGGCTTTTCTCGCTGAATTTTGATTAATGGAGCAGGCTGGAGCTGCTGCTGTCTCCCAGCTCCTTCAGCTGACAGGGGCGAGCATAATCTGATGTTTAAATGGATTTGGAACATGTCTGTGGCTTTAGCATCCGTGTCCTGAAGGAAAGACCATCTGCTACAAGATAACCTGATCTCAGAGGGCACTTACTTCAGATCTGTTTGAGAAGAGAGATGACATACATAGAATTTGAGGGTTTTCCCCGATGCTTACTAATTTGGTGGCAAATGGGCAGCTCACGTTACAGACTGGAATTTTAAGTTGACCTGCTTTTCTAACCATGCTCTTCCCTTTCAGAAGAAATTAGCAGAGAATTTTGTGGGTACTTTTTACAGATGCAGATGGAAAATGGCTCCTACGTGTAAAGCAAATATATTAATACAAACAGCTAACAAACTTCTGTATTGCTTATGATTTGCATGATATTCAGGTGAATCGTTTTCAGGAAGATTGGGTAGTGCATCTGCTGGTATGTGAAAAAGTTAGTGAAAAGAATAGAATGCAATCGTGTCTATATGAACAGATAATGGAAATGTCTATGAGAGAGATGGCAGAGTTGTTTTTATTGTTGCATTTTGACTGGTATCTCTGAAACACAGGTTATTGCACTGAAAGGCAGATACTGATACAAGAACTTACAAGCTGCTTTTCCACTTTCCCTTCTCGGGGAAAAGTACTGGGGCATCCTTTCACACCTTACAAAGTCAGGGTGGACTGCATTACCCTCAAATGCCTAGAGGCTCCAAGCCATGCAGCTTCTGCTCTATGCCTCTGAGATTCAGCGCTGCTGTTGTACTGGTTAGTGCTCTCTTGGAGTAAGCTCATATCTTAAAGTAGTAGAACAGTCCCAGGCAACAGAAAGCTTGTTCCTTGCTGTTTTTATACATATGAATAATTTGTACCACACGCAGCCTGCATGTTACTGCATGGCTTAAATTGCTGTGTTCTACCTTTTCCTAGCATGGTACATGGCTGAGTAGGTAATGTGGAGGCTGAGGTCAAGAGCAGAACTTGATTAGGCTCAGGTACAGTAGTTAATTTAGGAGACCTGTATCTTATCATCAGAATGATGAGAACAATGAAGTTAAAGCTTCATTTGGCTTTCCTGGGAAGTCTGATCCATGGTAGCAGTAGATAGTGCTGCAAACCGTGTGCTGTTCCCTGATGAAAATTGGTGGAGAAGTTCTGAAAACGTAGATGCCGTTACAGAAGGAGATAAGGTGCCGAACAGTGGTGTAACAGAGATATGATTAGTTGCACGTTGCTTAACAACACGAGAGCTAAGAACAGCAGTGGGGGGATTTCCACCCTCCAACACTACTGACAGGAGTGCATCACACGCCATTGCCACAGTTGTTATTCTGGCTCTCTCCCTGCTCACATCCCTAGTTTGTTAAACACCAATGTTATATTCTCGTCGGCAGTTTTAACTTGCTGCTATGAGCCATGGAAAACACTACTTTCACGAGCTAATTTTAGAACAATCAGCATCAGAACCTATTTCCAGAGAGAGATGCATGCCTTAGCTCATCACACTAGTGGAAAACACAGGACTACACAGAAACTAGCACGTGTTCGAGCACTTCAGGGTGGCTCTTAGAGCCCGATGCTTCCCTTGCTTTGTGCTCTTTGGGATGTGAAGCAAGCGTTCACATTCAGCACAACAGGGGACAGCCTCGAGGCATTTTCCCTGTAAGCTTTTTCCCTGGGAGATGGGGGTCGAAAAAGTGTATATATTCTTGCCCCTATTTTGATGATTTCATGCTTTTTTCTTTTTTCCCCATCCCCTCTCCTCTCTTTTTTTCTCCATGTTTTGGATTTCACTTGTGCGGTAGTCAGATACCATTATTTGGGCATTTTTTCTTGCTGTTGCCATGACTATGTTTGTTTGAAAAGGCTATTTATTTAGGGTTTTGGCGTAAATCCCATGCTGTCTAGGAGAGGCACCAGGGCAGAAGAATCTGCCCAGGGTGTTGGGCAGGAAGCCTGGTCCATATCCAGCTTCCCCACAAGTCTGGAGGCAAAGGATCTGATTTTTTTCCAAATGACCTGTATAGGTCATGCTTATGATGCATGCAAGCTGCTGGGATATTAGAAGTTGAAGCCTTACACCATAAAATTACTTGAGTATATTTTAATAATTTAGAGCCATGGGTCTTACATGGTATGTTCTCTAAAGATTGATTTAGCTTCTTTTTAAGAGAATTGGGAATTCAGTGTGAAAATCTGAACAAAATCTAGACTTTTTTGTTTTGTTTTGTTTTTTAAATATCTCTCCACTAGTGTAACTCACTGGGGAAAAGAATTTCAAAGCTTGACAAACCCTATCTTGAATTTTTGTTTCCTTGCTCTCCTATTTCTATTCCCAAGGTGTTCTTGTTAAGGAAGAACACCTCAGCATTATTGTATTATTTTTAAATAAGCTGCAATCAATTTAAGGAGCTCAGAATAAAAAATCCGCTAATCTTTTGATTTTTTTCCTCCAGTTTTCAGAAGTTTGATAATGCAAGATGTGAACTGCATATAAATGGAAGGGTAGGCAGTTCTAATTGCCCAACTATTCCTATCTGTCCAGAGAAAGCCATTTTTTCTTTAATTATCAGTCAATTTTAGAAAGGTAGAAGACAAAGTGGAGCTTGCAGGGATGGACTTTCTGGGAGCAGCGCAAGGGCTGCAGATAAGCTGTTTATAGCTGAGAACCTCTGGAGGCACGTATGGATTTCATGTTCAAGGGGGGTTATGGGATGTCACCACTCTCATGACCAGGAGGGCCGTAGCACAGAGAGCGTGGCTTTCTTGTACAGGCTGGTGTGAGCTCGGTAATATTGTTCTGACATGAATGAATTCACCTGCAGAAATGGAACTGTCTTCACCTCAAAGGTACTCCTGCCACCAGCACGCATGTCCATCAAATCTTCTTTGGCTTCTCTTCCCCTGGGAGCTGGAAGGATTTCCCCATGTCCCTCCCCACCGAGCAATGTCGGGGAAGGTTTACGTTGTGCTAATGATGTTTTGCCACCGGGTGCTCTCAGAATCGCAGTGCTGTTTCCCAGCCTGGCTGTCACAAGATGACGATGTTTAACCAGCTGGTTTGTCAGAGTAAAGGGGCACCCCCTGACACTGCAGTATTTCAGGACAACGTCTATACTTGTTGTATATTCAGGTTTCTTACCGAAGTTTGTACAACAATGTGCAAAATTTCCAAGGTCACTTTGCACTTTGCTTGCACCTCTCTCTGGAAAGTGCATCCAACAGTCTGCCCGTCAGGTGCCTAAGCTAATGGCCAAAAAAGCGCTCTGCTTACCTCTGCAAGCATTCAGTTGCCTTACTCTGATCGCATGTTTTCCTCTCTTCCTTGCTCTGTAGGCTTCTTCACCTGACTGTTGCCTCCTAGGAAACATCTTTTTGTTCTTTGACCAAAACCTTCACCTTGCTTACTTTCTGCTGGCTGGAGGGGCAGGGGGGATATGAAACTGTTGATACTTAAACCTCTAAATGTCATGTAATTTGCAAAGCTAAGCACATCCCTTCCTGAAAGGTGACTGCAGCACGCTCCAAGGGGAGCTGTTCCTGCCGCAGCAGTCACTGTCCCACTGCGCCCCAGGGCAGGAGCCATCCCGCAGCACCTGAGGGCTGGGAGCTGCCACCCAGGGCTCCTGTCTGTGGACAGGCTGGTGCCTTCTGCCATGCCCTGCACCCATCCTGGAGGTGACAGATCGTGTCTTTGCCTCTGTTTTCACATCAGAAATCATAAGCTGCTGAAGAGGTTTTCTCTTCAGGTGGTTCAGAAATGCTATTTCTTTTCTCCTAGAGATTTTGTAAACTTAAAAGAGAATCAGGAAAAAACAGTTCTCCTCTGTCCAGCCCATTAATTCAGCATGCTCAGGACAGAATTAACCTTGGCAAGCCTTGCAGAGGAGAGAGTAATTCTAACCTTAAAAATCTGCTGATTAAAGCTAGTTTCAGGAATTCGATTTCACTTAATGCATTGGCTGAGAGCCCAGCCCGGCATTAACATAGCCACAGACACACAGGCCTGGCCATTTTCTACTTCCTCAATAAAAAAAAAAATAAAAAGGAAAAAAAAGTGAAAAAGAAGAAACAGCTAAAGAAACCCCTTTTGCCTGTTTTGAGCAAGAATTCATTTTAAAGAGTCCTTTAACTAAATGCATTGTGTGCTGTGGTAAACTGGGGGCTGCCACATAGCTTTGCTATCAGTGCTTGGCGGGTGCGTAAGAGTTAGTCTGTGGCTATTTGTACTAACTGAGCTTCCTCGGTAAGTACAGCTTTGAGGTACTGTATCTTCAGCTGGATTTAAGCAAGAGACCTGGAGATAAAAGGCCAGGTCTCTCAAGGAATAGCAGTTCTGTTCTGAAGAGTTCACAGGAAATCCGTGAATCTCAGGAGTGAAAATGAGGCAGACCAGGTAGGAGTCACTGATGAAATCGCAGTGATTACTTCCACATGCTCTTGCTACAGCCTGCAGTGTGCCTGGAATCGGCTCAGGGAAGGGATTGCCTCACGCTCGGCAAATATCATCTGTCTCCTGAAGGGCAGTTTCTGTGAGCCGCTGAGGAGTGCTGCGGTGCTTTGGGCGCCTCTCGCCTTCGCAGTGCCCTCTCGGCATGGATGGCAGCATGCCTGTAGCCACTGGCTGCGCAGCGAGCACGGGGTACCTCGATGCTGCTGGACTTGTGCAATCCCCTTACAAGTGCACCAGTCACAAGCGCATCAGCCTCAACAGGAATCCAGAAGCATGTATTAGATGGCTTTAGTCTCACAGCTGAGGAATGTGATACATCCCCCATTCATATATGTCATTGCATTGGAAACAGCACTTATCAGTACACAGAGAAAAATCACCTCTTCTGCCAAGCTGTGCACACTTTTCCCTCCTGGGATCTATCAGGTTTTTTATTTTAACTTTTCCTAAGGTTGGGGTCCTTTAACTTCTGCATTAGCCTCTGTTTTGAGCACCAGAATGCTGGATGCACGTGTTGTGAAGGCTTCTCCAGAGGAGTGCTCTGGACCTGCTTTCCAAGTCCTTGCTGGGAAGCCATTTGGACATGGTGATCCTGCACCTACCAAGCTGCTTTCCAAAATGGGAAGACCAGCTCTGAGTCAGCAGAACCATACATTGAGGACCTTTTAATAAAGCACCAGGCTGCAGTGCAGCCAAGAATTGCTGTCAGGGATTATCTTCAGCAAACACTGTCTGCTTTTTTTCCCATGCTGAATGGTGGGATTAAAATGTTAAGCTTTTCTTAGGATTATTTTCTTCAGGTTTTTCTCCCTCTTTTTTTCATCTCTACTTTTGTGCATGTGAGATGTACCCTTGACATATTTAAAAACATTAATCTTTGTCATTTATATTTTAAAAATAACTCTGTCATAGAAGCCAGCAGTCCTTAAATCCTTTTTAATTCAAGCTGACCTTGTGAGTGATTACCTTGTGGAGGAGACGTCGCAGCCAGCCTCTCAGCATACTCGCTGATAAGCGTGCGCTTTTAATGACACACCTGAAATGATGGCTTTCCCTCTGCACTAATCCTGTTACAGGGCATGCTAATGATGTTGAAGCTGGCAAGCTCATTGTTTGCAGAGTATTTTCATAGTTTGTGAAGGTGCCTTCAAGGCAGAAGAATTATAAATCAAGATACACCAGACCCTTTGTGTTTGTACCAAACGGCTGGGATTCCTGCACTGGAAAGATTATAGAGACAGAGCTCATGTCCCAGTGTGAGCTGGTTTGCAGCCAAGATAATGGCATTACTCAGGCATGACAGAGCACTGAGTAAAATATGCAGGTCATCCAAACAAGTGCCAATAAAGCCTTGATTCCACACGTTAACCTTAACATCAGTATTTATGACATGGCATCCATATCTGCAAAAACAGGTATTCAAGACAATTTAGAGAGTGATTTAGTGATAAGATTTTCCAGTACCCATCCGCTTATGTTCCAGTTAATGTGATTTAAAGTCTCGTTGAAGTTTCACCAGAGCAAGGGTCATCCCGTCCTGCAGGTGCAGAGAAGATCAAAATTAAGAGGAAGGAAGTAAACCAAGAACATTTTTCCCGGACAGCAAAGAGACGATGATCCTTCAGTCTCCCTTCTCCTTCTCCCTAGCAGGCTAACCCCGCATCACCCCGCATCCCTCGTGGCAGCAGTCAACCTCCCCTCCCTGCTGCACAGATGGGGGTGACAGCTTCGGCCTCGGCCGCTGTCAGCGCCCGGCTTCTGCCCGCAGGTGCTCCCCATCCAGAGCTCCTACCTAGGGCAGGATGGCCATGGAGAGAGGAATTAATCACAGAAATTGGGGAGAAACTCCTACCTTACTCAGTTCTGATATTTCAGTACTTCAAATATATGGCATGCATTCAGCGGGTAGATGTGTTTTAGGAGAGCCCTTCAGCTGATGGTATTCAGGTTGCTAACATTTACACAGAATGAACATTTTAAAATAGCTACCACAAATAGTTTTTAATAGTTTTAATATTTAAAATGTTTTGGAACTTATAAACGCTAGGCTTGCTTGCCAAATCAGGTTTTTTAATGATGTAGCAGTTCTGCATTTTTTCCATTCTTTTCTTAGTGTTCAATAGACCTCATTTCCCCAGTATGAGTATATCTGTCCATCTGACATGCTGTTGTTCATAGCTGAACACCAGGTGAAGAGCTTACGGTGGTGATACATTATGAACGCATTTTTACTCCCTTTCCGTGTACGTTTATTTTAACCTGTAAGATCATGCAAGTTGGTTGTGTGTAGTTTCAGCATCTTTCACTCAAATGCAGCACTGCAGAAGGGAGTGAGAATACCTGGTGTGACAGGGAAGTTCCTCCTTGCCATGATTGCTGTTGTGTTAGGGAGAAGTTAGTAGGTGTCTATTTGCCTGTTGTAGAGTTTGCTCTTATTTGATGGGAGATGCTCACTGGATTCTAAATATCTTACTGTTGGATTAAAAAAAAAAAAAAAAAGGAAGGAAAGGAGCAGCCTGCAATGCCATCAGTGAGGAAATGAAAAGCTTAGCCCCAAGTTCAGTGTTGCGTGCAAAAGCACGAAGTCCTGTGTTTCCCTCTTGGCTCTGTGGCTGTAAATAGCACTGATCTCAGGGCTCTGGTGAGACAGGGTGTTACACCGAGCAGAAAACTGCATCGCTGTTGATGCCCTAGCCGGGCGCGTGGTTCCGTGCAGTCCTGCCCTCACCCAGCCTCTGTGCACCCTTGGACTGTTCATGAACAGGGAGCCAGGGCTTGCCCAAGTGCCCAGGGCCTCGCGCTAACCGCTCTGACGGGGCTCGGCCACTGCATCCGTGCCGCAGCGCTGCTCGCCCCAGCTGCCAGCCCGGTCAGCCGGGAGCAACATCCTTGCGTGGGCCCCTGCACGAGGTCCTGATGCACCAATCTGCTTCCCCAGGGAACTGCGAGGACTCCGTAGCAGCGTGCAGAGTGAAGATAGTGTTCATCGTGGGAGTTGTTGCAATCAATGCAGTGGCTGGAGTAAAGCGAAAAAGGAAATTCCCCTGCAAAATCCCCTGCAGCTGGTTTTATTTATTTTTTCCTTCTGTAATTGCAGAATACTGTCATGCCTAAAACACGCATGATCCATGATCTTTCAGGGGAAATATCAGAAGAAAGCTGCAAGCAGATTGCTCAGTTGTTGCAATCTCACATTTAAGGAAAACTCATCACCTTTAGTAGAGGAGAATTTATCATCACATGCACACCCATCCCCCACATGCACTATATTAAAAGCCAGCAGAGTCAGAAAATAATATTGCTTTCTTAGCAATAAACATATTTTGTGGACGGGAATTGTAGTGGGATCTTGTAAATTAATAACAGTTTTGTGTTTGGTTTGGACTGGGCTTAGCTTCCAACTGACAGTGTTGTTGAAGAGTTTTAATGCACTGGAAATTTGATTTTGCTACAGAAAGAATTCTTTATCCTTATTTGTTTCAGGTAATTGGACAAGCAAAGTTCATTAAAAAAAAAACCAACAAAACAAAAAAAACACTGCAATTTCATATTTTGCCGTATAAGGTAATACATGACAGCGGTTTTTTTAGTTTGCATACCCTCAATTTTCAGTTTAGATGCCTGGGTGATAAACCATAGAAAATAGGTGTTTTCTTTTTATATTAAAAGAAAAGAAAAATATGTTGAATTGTTTGGATACTGAGCAAGGTGGGGAGACTTTATTTGTTCTGGCCTTACCTGGGTGGCTGAGCTTCAGTTAAATGCAGTACCTTATCACAGAAGTGGCTATTAAGAGAGCCTAGGCAGCCTGCTAAGTGTTTCTGATGACAACTGGTGCAGTTGGCAGCTCTGATTTGGGAATTCAAGCAGGTTGGTTCCAGTTCTGCCTCTGGTAGTGCCGGGCGTCTCCAAGGGGTTTCTCTGCAGCAGAAGCCAAGGAGGTTGCTGCATGGTGAAGGACTTGGTTCCTCCACAAGCTGCCAGGGTGGGCACAGGCACCTCTGCTGCAGCGGTGACACCACGAGTCATCGGGTAACTGGAAAAGCCTCTGTCACCTCTCTCAAAAACTGACAAAAAGGCTACATAAGGATCTGATGGTCTGCAGTTTGGGGCTTATGTCCATATATAAACCAGAGAAATGTTTAAAGTATGTCCATTGAGTCTTTAACCTGTAGCAATGTTTAAAATGTATTCTCCTAAAATTTTGGCGTGATACAACCTGCCATTCTGTTTTGATCAGTGGGATCAAAGCCCTGGACTGATTTCAGAAAATACCAGCGTACGTAACAGATAACGTTCTCTTGTTCCTGTCTCTGGGTGCTGCCTCTTAAACTTGCTCGTCATCCAGATAATGATTTCTTCCCCTAACCCTGAATCTGCTTTCTCTTTTTTTTGTCCTTAGTGCTTGTATGGCTGTTATGTCCATTCCTCCATCATCCCCACGTTTCACAGAAGGTGCTACTGGCTTCTTCAGGTATGATGATGATGAATTCCTTTCTTGTAGTATTATTCCACTTTCTTGTAGTATTATTCCAATTGAACTTGCATGGCTGTGTTTCTTTTTGCTGTTGGGGAAGTCAGCTGAGCTGTTCTCTGGGGTGTTCGATTGTTTTGGAGGATTTTTCTTGTCTGAAAGTAATACGGATTTTTGTAAGGTGGTACGACTCTCTTTAGATGTGCTTCTCTCTTATATCTTTTAGAGATACTGTATGTTTTCTCTAGGTAAGTTTGTAGCAAATACAGAGCTGATGCTAGCTTAAGTGTACCCTAAACAGAGTCAGCTAAAGTGAGACTTTTTCTAGGTTTTTAGCTTCGTTTTTCCATTTTGAAGCAAGTTATGCAGTAGGAGCTCAGGAAGCCAGCTGCTGTATAAGCTTGTAGTGTCATGGGAGAGAAAGCAGCCCTGGGGATTTGTTCAAATTTAGTGTAAACCTCATGGCAAGCTGCACAAGTTCCACAGGCAGGTGGAACGGCTTTCCTCCAGCAGGGAGTTTATTTTTGAGGGAGATTTTTTGGGTTGCTGGATGATTTTTCTCCTCATTGTTGTGGGCACAATAAAGCCCCTTGAAAAGTCGAGCAGAGTTTTCCTCTTAGTCCTGCAGTGTTTGGGTAGTGGCCTGGTACTGAGCGGTCCTCAGGATGTGGTAGATGTGCTCGGGTTCATTTGCTGGGGTTTGCCTGGAGGGGGGGCGTCTGCTGAAGCAGGAGTGCTAAATGTAGGTTTGCTGAGCTACCTGTATTGACTATTTACTGTTGCTTACAAATGCTGAGCATGTGGAAGCAATTTTTCTTTTGTTAGAAAACAGCACTTGACAAATGTTGTAATAATATTATTGTTTTAAAGATTAAACCCGCACAGTCCTGAAAACAAGTGAGTCTGAGGAAAATGACATCTGTTTCGAGAAGTAAATAGAAAATACTCCCATGTTTTTCCCTTGGTTTGCAATCACACTTCCATATTGAAAAAGACAAAGCTGTTGCTCTCTCTGCTGTGTCAAAAGACACCCCACAACCCACAGAGGATGGTGCCTACTAAGTGAGCTTAATCAAAGGGAACATGAACAAAATGTCACAGTCCTCTGTTATGCTTATGTGCGTCTCTGAGTTCTGTTTACATCCTCAAAATACAAACGTCATATGCAAGTCAAGGGGCGAAAACCCTTCACTGCGGCAGTCAGAGTGGTATTTCACCGACATGGAGGAAAGTTTTGGTGTTGTGACTTTGCTGAAAATACAGTGCGGCCACGTTGGATCTACCAAACTTAAACCCTTCTCCTAGCAGCAGCAGGTTTTCCCCACTGCCTCTCAAGTTCCTGACCTGCATATGTGGTTGGATGTAGCAGACAGCGAGGAGATGGGGGAGCAGTTTATAAGCATGACTAAAGAAGCCATTAAAAGTTCACAGTTCAGTGCACTGAACTGAACGAAATCTCTAAACTTAGAGTCCAGTTTGCCTTGGGCAGCAGACAGCTGTTTGTTTTATTATTTAGCAGCTGTCTCTGCTGGTGCCTGTGATGGATGACATGACATGAGAATTCAAAGGAAATTCTAAATTCATCTGAACTGCAGGCACGGCATGGCAGCACCATGTGTGCTTCCTGAGTTAACATTTCTCCCAGATGTCCCTGGTGAAGGCAGAGAGTGGACCATGATGGGTGGAATAGCAGATCACTTGGTTCGTCTCTGCTCTTGCAGTTCTTGCCTACTTAGGGACAGGAATTTGGTTAGGGGTCTGGTGAAAGGATCCTTATTCCGCAGTTCCTAAGAGCTCCGGGAAGTACAAGTATTGCAAAGGGTTGGAAGGTGTTTAGCCTTGCTCAGCACGTACTCCAGCACCTCCAGCTCCTGGCATGCTCAGACCCATCGGTGATTGCTGGAGCCCAGTCTTCAGCCGCTGCTGGTGCCGGGAGGTTTCCAGCATGGCTAAAGGGCAGCTCTGCTCATGAAATTTTTCACATAAACTGAAAATCCTGAGGAAGGCCTCTTTCTGAAGAAATTCACAGGGCAGACAGTGGAGTCCCTCCTATCAGATGCCAAGAGGAACAGATGATACAAAATGAAAGTGCAAATCAACAAAGCCAGAACTGGGCTGTGACCTTTAGGGAGGTTTGCTCCCAAATGACAAAGCTTTCTTCATTACCTTTGTGAGAGTATTTTCTAGCTTTGCACATCTTCCCATCAGGAATTTTCCCACAATTTCAACCCCGTTATTCACTAGCCTGAGTGATGCTCATGTAGCCTGCGTGCTCCCCAACCAAAGACAGTCCCAGGAGCCCCCTCCGCTGCGGGCAGGCCAGCCTGCGGGAGTCGCCCCGGAGGCCCCCCTCACAAGTCAGCCCTCTTATTGTTAATTATGAGTTTTTGTTGTCTGCTCTCTGAGGGTATTGCTGGACTTTGCTGCTGTGACAGTTAGCAAGCCTGTTATCTAATTTAGTTGCATTGCAGTACCATAGGATCTTCTTACCTGTATCCTGAGGTCTGACTCTTTCATAGTCAACGTTTAGGCCATCTTCTTTGCTCTGATAATTGGCTGGGATTGAGATGAGTGAACTTGGAAGTACATTTCTTATGAGCCTATTTATAAAATATGATGCAGGACATTTCGTTGTGAATGTAGTATACTTTTATTTAGAAACAAGGACACATTGTGCCTCCAGTGTGTGAGGAATATGAGTCTGTGATTCATGAAAGCATCTTCCAGACATAAATGGACATCCTTCAGTCATGCTCTCAAGGTTATGCAGCCAGAGAGAAAAGAGCCAAGAACAGATGATGCTTTTCTAACATCTACACTGTGTTTCTGTTCAACTCCAAGATGAATTTAGGGCAAGTAACACCAGAAAGAGAGAGAAGTTATGACACAAGAAACTTTGAGCTGTTTGTGCATCTGTTTCAGAGTAAAAACAAGGAGATAGTTTTTGATATGGGAGATTGACTGCCGCGTTTTCCTTCTAGATTTTTAACAAATGCAGCCGTATTTTTTCAAAATTTGAAGTTGAAGGGTTAAGAGTTTAAACCTGTGCATAAGAATATGAAGGGCACTGATCTGCAGAGCTCTGAAGTGCCAGTGAGCTCAGTCCTGACATAAGGGGAAGGGGAGGCACCACCTCTGAAATCCAGGCACTTGACTAAGCACTTAATGGTTTCAGCTGGCTAACTTCAGATTTCTGCATTTGAAATGCTGGTCTCTGTTTCTAATGACAATTGGTACATTTCCACCTGGATGGAAGATCAGTGGTTCACGTAAACGTGCAGTCTTCCTCTTTACGTAACTGGCAGCCTATTCTCAGCCAAGGAGCTGAATTGTTGTTCACAGAATACATTCTTTCAGAGTTGAAAATAGAGAGTATATGCAAGAGTCACTTCCTTGGTTTCCAGAGAGTTTCACTGGAGCTGTAGGTGAAATGTTGCTCCAGGTCTGGATTGTACTTAGATGAGGGGTTGTTTTTTTCAAGTCTGTTTTTCAGGGGAGAGCTGTGTCCTCATGGCAGCAATGCCTCGGTGAAGGGCCAAGGTCCCTCCTGCGCCCGGGCAGCCTGGCCTCAGTCTGCAGCAGAGCGTGAGGCCGATGCTGCCAGGTCTCTCACAACTCAGCAGTGGATGTTAATTTAGAGAAACAGTTTTTGTGTGCACTTGTAAGGCAGTGTGACAGCCTGCTCTTGACTGAAAGACAAACGGTGTTCAGCCAAGCAACATTCACAGCAGACCAAGTCCTTTTATCTGTTCCAAGCATTTCCTTCAAGGCTCTGGCCAGTAGGTTCATGGTAATAAATGTTTTCAGTGTTTGCTCTTGCCAAAGAGTTATTACCCAGCTTCGTTTTCAGAGGGAAAAAGAAAAAAGTCATTGTGGTTGCAAACTTGGCACCATGTGGTTGCGATAGCAAGTCTGCTGTACAGGACACCACAGCTGAGGTTTCCTCCTTTGTATTCTGAAGGGTTTTTTACTTTTTTGAGACATTTTAAGCTTTCTTCATAACAGATTTTAAATGCTGCCTTACAAAAAAACACCTTTGTTTTCTTTTTAATAGATTTTCTAATTGTGGAACAAGCATTGTAGTGTTTCTGCAGGAGACCTTCCAGCTCCGGGCACTGGCAGCTTCTCACATTGACTTCTTGGAGCTGAGTGAAGGAATAACAGCAAAGGTGCTGCTGGTGGTTTTCTACATTGTGTTTTCATATTTTTCTTTCAATTTCCTGATGTCTAGAAAAATAAAGTCACGGTCTACACAACAGACAGACAAAGAGATATAGGGTTCAGGAAGGGAACAACTTCTTCAGGAAGCATTTGGGAGGCCATGGAGGAATCTTCAGTAGAACCTTAAGAAAAGGCTGCTGCAGAGCTTCCTGGTCTCGTAATTTGCTGCATTGTTAATTAGTTGTACTCTGTTTTGGACTGCCTTCTGGTTTCCAGACATTTCATTTGGCCCTCTGTACTTCCACTCCCAAGGAAATTAATGATATTGTTATAAAAAGAAATAGCTTTTGTTTCTGAATTCTGCCCCAAATCATGCATTACCTTGTCTTTTCAGTGCTTATTCTGGCTCTGGGTGAGGCAGTGCCTTAACAGCACTTTGAGCACTGTGTGCAGGCGGCCGTCACAGCCTCACGATGTAGCACAGCTCCACATGCAGCCTGTGGGAACCGGCCGCTTCGGGGCTGACCACCTCCCACGGACCCGAGGAGGAGCTGCTCTGCAGGGAGGGCAGGAGCCTGGCCGAGCTCCTCAGGGGCCTCAGCCCAGGCAGGCAGAGGTGTCCATTGTCCCACAGGGCTGTCCCCAGCTCAGACCTCGAACGGGAGTCTCGCTGAAGAGCCTGACAAAGGTGATGGCATGCGGCACCACTCCCTTCCTAGAGGACTACTCGTGGTTTCATGTGCCCGGCAGCGCTGAACCCAATAACTGAATGTAGAATGAATCTTTTTTTTTTGGCTTTACCTGTTAGCTTTCTAAAAGAAACAATGCCATAGCCGTTTGCAGTCAGTCAAGCACAGAACAGCACTGTGAAGTCTTTTTTTAGGTGTGTGATGGCAGGTCCTCCTGGAAAGGCTTCAGCGCACAGACAGTGCTACTGAGCTGGCTGGCTTGTTTGCCAGCAGGACGTTCGTGTACGAACACACGTGCTGCGTATGTTCAGACCTTCAAAATGGCACCAGATTTTCTGTCAATGGAAAAGAAAAATGTTTGTACTCATAATGACTAATGCAGGAAAAATGTGAATTCTCAGATACAGACTATTTTCAAACATTGGCACAGCTGACTACAAAATGCAGAGTTCCCTTCTGAGTACTGGCAATTGGCACCCCAGGAATTTAAAATTAATCTAGTGCCAGCCTCCCAGGGCTGGCTGCTCTGTGCGAAGGTTATTGGAAGCAGGTTTCATCTATACCCATCTATATCGTCTAACACCGATGCATCTCTTGTTCTTTTCCACCATTGAGCAGTATGGTTGGAGACTGTCTGTTGGACAGTCTGATGGGGAGTGGGGCCACCAGTTGGCATTTTCCATCCCACCTTTAGGAGATTCTGATGTCTTTTCTTGTGCTGGTGTTAAGATGCTGCAACTGTGGGAAGTGATGTATTAAAAACAATCTTCCTTACTCTTACTTAAAAAGTATGCAAGTCATATACAAACTGTGCTATAGGATCATGCTAAAAACTTCTTGTAAATTCACAGTAGCTAAGTATTAGTTCTTTACAACATGGGAGAGAACTTTTTTGTAATGCCATCTTTTCTGTGATTGTTTAAATATGGAGAAAATGTGTATTTTGGGCACTTTGGTTTTCTTTAATATTATTATTTGTTGTTTTTTCCAAATGCCTTCCCACTTGCTGCAGTAATTTAATAACAACAACAGTCACAGCAAGGAGAGACCTGGAATCCTTGATGGAGTGCTGCCGACATGATAGGACATCCTCCAGTTCAGCTATTAAAAAACAAACAAAAAGAGCCAAAATAAAATGAATTATGAGCAAATATTCAAATAAAGCCTGTGCATTAGTTCAAAGAATATTCATTAGCTTAGCCATTTGCCAGTGCCATTTGCACAGGTGAGATTTTCTTGATAAACGTGTTTGTGGAAATAGGAAGTGCGGGGAATACTGTTGGTATTTACCTGTTCATCACAGCCAATCAAACAAATTAAGGCTAACAAGCATTTGAGAGCAAAGTACTGTCTCACACGGTATGTGCATTAACTGCTCACTGAATTATTTAAAACGACAAAAACGTGTGTAAATAGCGAAGTGCCAACGTGTAAGTCCGTGGAGGGGAGCGCAGCACGGGCTGGGCACGGGCTCAGCTGCCAGAAGAGGATGGGGCTGGTGTCCGGCAGGGCTTGCGCCAGTCCCAGGGACAGCCCCACGTTCCCTGCCTGATATACATCAGGAGGACGTTTCTGTTTTCTCCTGCAGACTTGTGTGACATCTCCTAGAAAATCTATGCCCTTCATACACTGCCACGTTGCCCCTGCACCGCTGTTGTGGTGGGTCAGACACGCCAGTGCTGGGAGAAGGTAATTTGGTGATGACAGAAAAAGTGCAGGAGATGCCAGTACCACTCAGAGCACTGTTGCGAATCAGGCTTCTCAGTAACTGCTGCAATGCAAACATCCAGTCCTGTGGTAGCTAAAACCCAGCTGTGTTGCATCATTATGCCTTGCACGCTCGCAGGATGCTCTCAGCAGCCACAGGAGTCACTGTCACGCTTTACCGCGGTGTAGAAAATGTCAGGGAGAAGTCCAGGCAGATCAGCAGCCGTACGAGTGGTGATGTCCAGGCAAGAAGTCTGTCCTGGAAGGAGCAATGAGAGATGCTGAAGGGGACATCGCAGTTGTGCACAGTGCTGTTAGCGGTGTTTAATCATCCTTCACGCAGTTCTGCATGCACCAGCTGCATCTTGCAGAGTATCCGTAAGAGATATCTGATAGCTCATGCTGTGCTGCACAAGCAGCAGCTGACACTTACCTGGCTTGAGAAGGAAGTGACAGCTTGAAGATTTTGGTCTTTTTTAATGTGAATTGGAAATACTACAATCTCATAAAAATTCCTGAGACTTTTGCTCAGTAATAGTTTTTATTTTTCATTTGGGTAAAATAGAAATGACTGGGCAATAAAACATTAAAGATCATGCACTGTATGTGGGCACTTTAGATAGGTCCCATATTGTTGAAGGAGCAAGATGTAAGTCAGGCACTTGGCATAATGAGCTTTTGCATTTTTTTTTTAACAGGAATGCAAACTGTTGCCATTATTCTAGCACATATTCCCAAAGTGTGAGTTTTAGCCCGTATGATAAAATTGTGTATGGCAGCATAGAGCAGGATGGCGGGGGTATCTAACTGGCGTTGGGATGGTCTGGTGTCAGGAGCTGCAGCTCCTGCAGCACCGCGGCACAGATCTGCTGCGTGGCCATGGGACAGTGACAGAACAAGCCGAGGTTCAGGATCCCTGTCAGAGAAGTGATGTTAGTGGTGGTGGTCACAGCCCTGGACAGAGGCACTTTGCGACCTGTTGCCTTTAGTGCTATTTACTTTTGCAGTTCTTAATGCAAGGTCTCTGCCCCATTGTAGAGGCTGTTACTCAGTGTTTGCCATAACGCTAAGGAAATCCAGAAGAGAATATAAATGTGAGGTGGCATAGACTGTTATTTATTCCAGAGGCTAATAAGAGGCTATAGGTATCCAAGGGTTAACAACTCTAGTTTTAACTCCGAGATTCCTACCTGCGCCTGGAAGGCGAAGCCTCCTGGGGTTTTCATGGGGAGGTTGTGACATACCCGCTGTGCATGACGTGGTTTCCGCTGTGCATGACGTGGTTTCCGGGGCCTTCTCCTGAAAATTCCAGAGCTATTTGCAGGCAGGGCCCCAGCTGGGATGAACCTCAGTGCTGAACCAGCAGAGAAATTCCTGTGTTCCTAAAATGTGGCCGCAAATGAGGTCAAAAGGAAGAAAAAGTCCTGCCTTTCTCATGTTTAAAATTTCGTAATTTCTAAAGGCTCAGGTGTTTCCTGATTGTTGCGATACTCTTTAGAGTGCCTTCCTCTGACTTGAGCTTTGGCTTCTTCTTTTGTGGTGATGTGCTATAGAGAAGCTAACAAATTCCTGATGATTTTTCTTAGACAAGCAGATCCACACATGCACAACGCGTCCCTTTGCTTCCCTGCCCCCAGGTCTTCCAAGTCTCTTCCTGATGGTTATTTTTCTGCTCTCAGCTCTGAAGATGCACGAGCTGTGTTTACTAGCCTTGACCTGGCCCAGCCGTCAGAGACCTACTCTCCATAAAGCCCCTGCCTTTGCTCCTCGCTCATGCTTTCAGCTCTGAATTTAAAGAGCTGTCTAAAATCCTGTTTCTTTTTGTTCTTCTTCATGGAGTTTTCCATTGCCTCTCCTGCGGGTGTTCAGCTTTACCAAGGTGCCAGCTGGTACCGAGGGTCGCTCCACTTGCCCAGAGGGACTTCTCCTTCAGCAGGAGCAAGCACACCTCTGTGCCTCTCCAGCACAGGAGTCTCTTTGGAAGGGATTACTTCTGCAGGATTGAATAATGATCTCCCACTAACGGGTGGATATTTACAGAACAGACCTTTTAAGTAGGCATGCTTTAATTACCTTGGATTCTTTTTTTTAGTGTAAAGCGTACGTGTGGTGTGATTATGGAGCTGTGCTGTTAGAGGAGACACTGCAAGCGTGGTGGGAGCATATGTTCCACATGTAACTCATTGCTCTTAGTAAGTGTTGTCACTGTGGGTTTTCCTCTCTCCTTTTCTTGCTTGCAGAACGAGCTCTGAAAATGGCTATTTGTTTACTCTGACCACTCCTTCAAATCTGTAGCTGTCCATAATAATATGCAGGACCCAGGCATTAAACCCAGCAATAAAGAGAAAAGAGAAATGAAGTAGTGTGTGATGTAGTTCCTTAGAGAGATGAAAATTATTAATTAGTCTTATTATCCAGAACATGTCAATCTGCTAATACTTCACCAGACAAACAGTTTTATGCCTCCAATGCTACATTCTGTCAGCTCTGCGAAACGTCTGCTTTGAATGTAAAGGACTGTACACGATGGTTCGGTTGCCGTCTTTATTTGACAAACCAAAACAAATGGTGTTCTTGCTTGTATTTGATAACTTTGGAAAGGCAGAAAGAAAGTAAAAGCCCTTTAATTTACATTCTAGATTGAGGACTTATATGCAGTTGTTCCTTCAGTGTAATCTTCTTTTGACAGTGCATTCTTGATAATATACTCATCTTTAAAGCACAGGAATAAGTGAATTAAAAAAAAAAAAAAAAGACATATTTGTCCCAGGAAGCACTTTTAAAAGTATTTTTTTCTTTTTCCCCCCTTGAAGGTGGATGCAGCCCCATTTGAAGACTTCTTGGTCAATGTCAGTATTCCTGTGCTGTCATTAAAACAGAAAAAGCACAATTTTGTGCACCAGTTTGGTGATGCCTTGAAAGAACAACTTTGTTGTGCGTTTTCCCTGTTGCACTGATGAAACTAGACTTGGTGCAAGTCAGAAATTGCCTGAGGTACTTTCCCAATCTTTATCTGAGCTTATGCATGAAGTCAGGGGTCTTTAGGAGTTCCTGGTGTGGAAACTGGTACAGTGCTTGGTCTCCCAGCTCTTGCAGGCAGCTGAGAAGGTGTTCAGCTTGCACAGCAGGAGTTTTTATGCCTGAGGCACCGGCGCGCTGAGCACTGGCACTGAGGATGCCGGGAGTGAAAATCTGAGTCTTGAACTGGGCTACAGGATTATGGACACTGAGAGGGAAAGTATTTAATGCTTCTGTTTTTACAAAATAAAAATGAAGCAAAAGCCATGCCTCCCACACAGTGCCTTGCTGGAATACCTGCCCTGTTGTCATTAGCATCAGAGACCTAAAAGGAATGGATTTCTCGCTAAGAGAAGTCAGCTGTTGCAGGTCTGCTGTTTGTCATTCTCCCTTCTGATCACTTCTGCGTCTCCCCAAGGCATCCGTGCCATGAAAGATGGGAAGGGGCCCACTGTTGCTGCCAGGTTTGTGATGGGCACTGAAAGTCAAAGGGGAGGACAGCTGCTCTTGTCTCCCCGACACTCACTCCTGTTGGCTGCCTTTGAGCCAGTCTCCTTTATTTTGCAGCTGCGTGGAGAGAGAGCTCCTGCACCTTTGTGAAGCACACTCACCTGGACAGATTTTATATCACCTTTTTGGTTCTGGGTCTCGCCAGCTTGCACCAAAGATGGAAATGCTTGCAGCGCATCTTCTGTAACAGTGTTTTGGGCAATGTGGTTGCTGTTTGTGGCTCGTGGCTAGCTGAGGTCTTGGTCAAGCTGTTTACCTGGATAAGGTGGTTCATTTTTGCTGAGTTTCTGCCAGGCAGAGCACCCCACTTGGGAGCACGTGGTCGGCCTGTGCAGTCCAGGGCAAGGACTGGTGCAGCAGTGGTGGGCACTGGCGGTGTTTCTGAGACAGCTGGCGGGGAAGCAGCCCCACTGGTGGCACTTGAGTACCTGCAGATGCTCACTTGGGGATGATTCAGCTCAATAATATGCTGTGGGTTGTTTTCCATTCATCTTTTCATTCGTCACTTTATTCTTTTCATGCAAACAGCATAAGCAGGACAAAACAAGTAATGTAGGATGGTAAAGAATCCTTTAACTTCCTTCTGATACGATTAGGACCTCTTTGATGAATACGCAGACATGCTTTCAGGGCAACTGTCTCCATTGAAACCCACCTTCAGTCTTTCAAATAGTATAGACATAGACATATACATGCACACACACACACACTCCTATGATCTATTCAAGTTGAAGTCTATTTTTGTTTTACTTCTCCTCCTTCAAGTTTTACTTGCTCACTAATGTTAGCTTCTCATAGAGTTCTTACCTTCACTAAAATTAAATTCCATCTGGCAAAGCTCATCACAAGCTGTCTTCCAGTGATCTCCTTCCTCTTTGTAGGAACAAAGCTAACCTGTGCAACATGCTCCAAAATGACCGTCTTGTTTCACAGAAAGCACACCCTCTTTGTTATTACAGGAGGGACAAAACATTGAAGGGAACAGCACCTATGAGGCCACCTTTTTGGGAGAACCAGCAGTGTCTCTGTTTTACATCCATCTTTTTGCTCCAGACCACAAAAATAAATCAGGATGTTGCTTTCATGAAGAATGTTTTTCATGAAAAAAATCTATAGTGGATAAAATTGAACTTGCAACTCAGACTGGGCCATACCCTTTTATCAGTCTGGATACCTTCAAAACAAAGATGTGTTTTGACACTTGCGAGATGAGTAAAATGGGACTGTGGAGAAATGCAGCAATAACCTTCTTCTGATGTTCCAGCAAAAGGGAAACGGAGACGATTGCAAATGAACTGGTATCTAGAAGGCTGGAAACATTTAGCAGGAGTGCTTTATCTTTTGTAATGTTTTTATAAATTATTTATTAACACACTTGCTGAATTTTCCCTAGAAATTGGATAGAAAAGCAAAATGTATAGCAGGCAGATTATATTCTAGAAGAAAGATGCCAGTGATTAAAAAACAATTTCCAACTATTTCAAACATACAGCTTTATTTTAGATGAGTAGTCTGCTATTTTTGTATCACTCTCCACCATTTTAAAGAAAATCCAGGATTCATTCTTTAGATATATGAGAAGACTGACACTAATGCAAGCAAACTAAAATGCAGTCAGAGTGCTTTAGCTGTTGCTTAAATAATCTGTTGTCATTTATAGAAGAGATGCATTTTCCAAACTGCTTTGGGACGTGCCTTGGTTGCTAATCAAGAGGAGTTATTATAGGGGCAACATAAAGTCCAAAACATGGCCGACTCCTGCAAAAATGGAAAGCAGATTTTATGCTTTTGGCTCTTTGTGGAAATGATGCACCATTTGCACTTTACATCTGACTTGGGGGATTGAAAGCAGCGTATCTGTCACTTTATAGTTGCTGTAATCCTGCCATGTGCTATTGGCGCAGCTAGTGTAACAGGGGAGAGCAGCACGTGCCTGAGCCAGCTGTGTTACCAGGCAGCATTTTGTTTATAATTCAGGCAGCACAGCACTGATGTGACACTGGCCTTATGCAAAGAGCCTTGTCTCTATCTGTTTCTAGTGACTTCTTCCAGGAGCACCTGCGTTATCAAAAATGTATTTTGCCCCAATGGTTACAAAAAGAACAGAAAACAGGATTAGTTCAGGGATGCCTGGGGACCCTGCTGAGGTGTCATATTGCTGGAGAATATTAAAATCTTTATGACAGTACCTAGAAGTGTTGCAATTTGGTACCAGATTGCTTTTGCTCGAATTGTATGCCCACCTGTCCACCTTGGAAGATCCCACCAAGTGGGCCGATGCATGCTTTCAGATTCTGACCTGGTTTGGACCTGTGATGTTATCACTGAGGTATCCTCACTGCAGAAATCACAGTCAAATGACAGCACAGCTCAGCTGGAAATTAAATCAAGCCACAGACTCTAAAAGTCACTTATTAATATTCTCTGTATACTGAGGATTAGGCTTTTGGTGACACTTAAATTGAATTCTAATGCTATTTTGAAATGTATAATATGCTGAATTTACTTCACCTCAGGTTTGAGTTAATGGTTTATTAAATTACGCACCTTGCAGTAGCAAAGCAGTTTCCTGGTGTAGGACATTTAGACTTTACAGTAGGAATGCAGCAATTTTGCTGATCTCATCCACATACTCCCTGGCCAATTATTAGGTCTGCAGGTGTCCATGAATGTATTATGCTGTCAATTGAAGTTTCACCCTCACTGGTAAGGCATAATGAGGGATTAGGTTGGAAATTTTGTGGTGAACAAAATTACAGTCTGAGTTTAGAGGTTTAGAGTACATTTCGGGGTGGGTATGAGAGGGCTTGTAGCAGATGTTGCTAAGTCTGAAGTCTCTCATTCTAACACAGGACATTTTTTCTTTTAATGTGTAGTGTTTCGGCTTGCAGTGAGTTACCTCTCCTTTGTATTTTATCTGTTAAGGCACTCTTTTATAAGTGTTTCAGGTAAATCACTTCCCAGTTGCCTGTGGTTTTGAATGTTTTTCTTGCTATCCTTCTGCCTGTGTGAACTTCTCACTTGCTACCCAGGTTGCTTTTATTCTCAAAATCATATTTTATTTCTAAAGGAGTATCTGTCTGTTCCTCTTTTATTGAATGGCTGCCTTCAACTATCACCTGCTGCCTTACACTGCTGCCGCCTGCTCCCAGGTAATAAAGCCCCTGAAGTCTCCTTTCTTGCCCTGCTCGCACAAGGGGCACAAGCTGCTGCTTCGCTGTCACGATGGTCTGGCACAGTGTCCATGGCTCAGCTGAGGACCCTTGCAGCCACCTGTGTCCATCACCACCACCGGGCTCCTTTCCTGCCCTCTGCTCCAATCCATCTGCCTGTGATCCAGTACAGCATTCATTAGGTGGAGATGCATCCTCCCTATGATTGATTGTATGGAGCTATGCTATGCAAGGTGGGGGATTTTTCCTGATACTAGTGATCATTTTAAGAACTGAGGCATTCCCATGCTGTCTGAGGTAGCCTCATGTAACACGCTAATTTCTGACCTTTTTGTATATGTCTTTAGACAAATGAATAAATATATCGAAAAAAGACAGCAGCACCCTCAATGTAACAAGCTGCAAATGTGCAGCTCCGAGAGCTTATCTGTCACATGGAAACAAAATTCAGATTTCACTAGATGGCCATGCAGCTGCGTTTTAACGTACTCCAGGCCCACCCCTCCCCTCGTGAGCACTGGTGTTTGTGGAGCTGGGGAATAATAAACCACGGGATGCTGAGTGAGACTTGTCTGTGCTGTCTGCTGGCAATGGGGAGATGGCAGGCTGGATCAGTGCAGAGCATCACGAAGGGCAGTCCATCATGAAGCGTACCACATGCTAGGATGTCTTGCCACCATGCCGTTTCTGAGGTGATGTTCTCCCAGGAAATCTTTCTATCCCAAGATTAGAGCTTTGTTTACAAGAAGTTAGAACGATATAATCTGATACTGTCACTGGTAATAGTTAATGGTTTGACCTTATCTTGTACTTTCCATCAAGAAAAAACAAAGCATTTTGCAAACATGACTGCCTCTCCTTTTGCACAGGTTATTTCGTGGTTACATAATATGTGATACAAAAAGGTCAGATGAAACCTAAGGCCAAGAACAGGCTCAAGTGCATGCCCTGGAAAAAATGCCCAGGAATTCATGCCCTCAGGACCAATCTGTGTGAGCTAGAGAGTGACTTATTTCTACTGACTGGGAAAATAGCAGGCATTCTCAGAGAAACTTTACAAAGAACATTAAGCCTTTCTGCCTGTTAATAGGTTTATGACATGCTTTTAAGTGTTGTCTGCAGTTCTTAAGGATGTGCAGGAAAATCTGCATGGCCTGAGTGTTGGAAAACCCTGCTTTGCTGCTGTCACGGGGCTGGCATCACTAGTACTGGATTTGTTAGTCACGATGGCTGTTAAGCACTCTTCTTGACCTGATCAGGCTACCTATAACAAGATAGTTTTAGAAGTAAGCGTGTAATAGCTGTTACATTGTCAGGGGGAAAGAAATTCAGAAAATGCCATCAGTCCATGTGACCTGAATCTGCCTTTAGGTTTAAGGTACTTGCTGCTAGGATAAGCTTGCTTTTTCCGGGGAGAGCTCTGACCCAAATGAAGGCTTTTGGAAGTGTCGGTCTATTGCTTATCAACAGGAGTTAGGCAGGAAGGTATTTCAGGTTCTGGTGCCATGGGTGCGCATGTACTGAGTACAACAGTTGTCAGTAAATTGTTTGGTATGGAATGAGCTGAAGTCATTCTGATGGGACTAATGTAGATTTTGGTGGTCAACAACTAAGTGGTGATGTGTGAGAAGGGAGCAGCGAGGAACAAAGTGTGAATTTAAAGAGTGTGTTTAGAGAGATGCTGGGCCTAATTTTATTTTCTTTGTTGAAATAAAATAAGAATTAAAATGCTAGTTTACATCTAACAGCAAAATTTATTGGCAAAATTTGTTTGCATTTCTGTAGTCCTCAGAGCCCTAATCATGACCCAGGACACAGCGTGCTAAGTGCTATACAAAGAGTGGCCACTAAATGCTTGCTTTGTGAGGCTCTGAAAATTTCTGAGTAAAGAGAAATAATCCAAACCAATTTACAGAAATTAAACTTAGACAACAGCTCTGAAAAGGTAACTTTAAGGGAGATACTTTGTGAATAGAAGTACTTTCAGAGGAAGTTGAGGAAAAAGAGTTATTTAAGGATGGTACATACTGTTGTGTGGAGTGTGGCTAAAATGGGTGAAGGCGAAGGAAACTCGCCTTAGGTGGAACATGAGAAAAAATTCAAGCTCTGGAGTAGTCACATGAGAATGACAAACTCCATATTACATGCGATATTTGAATGGTACTGGACAATTGTCCAAAATTCAAATATTTTTCAAACAAAACAGGCCTGCATTGCTAACTTCAAAGCTTTTTTTCTCTGATATTGTGCTATTCTGTGGAAAAATAGTGCTCATGCGCTTACAATTACTTAGAGAATTTGTATGAATGCAATGCATATGCAATAGACAGCTATTTATAAGCAGCTGTCAGGAGTACCAAGCAGACTCTTGTTAAAACCAAAGCTTTTTTTCGTGCCGCTTGGTTATTTCTTACAAATTCAGCTAATGCTCTTTCAGTTTGCATTAGATACATATGAAGATTGAAGGTATCGGAGATACCCTTGGCCTGTCTCATTCCTTTTGTTCATTAGTTAATGTGTTTTGTGGAAAGACTAAATAACTAAAGGTACTTCGGAAGCCAGAGGTTTTAAAACTGATGGTGTTAATGGGAACTCTCCAAGGCATGACACTAGAAAAGGGAAAATACTTTCGAGTAAGTATTAAGTACAGCTACTCGAATATCCTTTTAGCTTTCAAGCAGGATAGCAGTGTTTTTAAAAACCACTCCCCTGATTTCCTGTATGAAAGCCAACAATTTGATTGGCAAATTTTCCTCGAGGTTTATTTATTTGCTCTGGTACAAAATAGCATAGCCAACTTAATGGGATCACCTCAGAAGAGCTTTTTTTTTCGTGTGTGTGTTATGACAAAACTAAGTATTGTGGCGAATCCAGCTGAGTTTTTGAATAGCAGGTGATTCTCAGGGAGAAGGCTTTACTTTTATATATTTATCTGAAAGTATCACAAACCTTTGGTTTTGTTCTTCCCTCAGTTCAAACTGACCCTTGTTACAACAACAGGGACCCCCCCACGCATGCTGATGAGGAAGGGATGGTAATACGTGGTGCTGTCTTTTGGGTGTACTTAAGGGTGTTTCCTGACAAGAAGAGGCTAGGAGTGAAAGTGATTTTGTGACTTCTTTAATGTCTTTTAAAGAAGAAAAAAAAATTGCGTGATTTATCCATGGTTAAAGAAACTGCGTTTTTCTTTGGTCAGAAATACTTGCTCTGACAAGAGAAGGGTGTTCTAGAGCTTTATTTTAAGAGCATGGGATCAAAAGGGTTAATTAAAACCATCAGGCAGCAGAGGGACAAGCTTGAGATGCTGAAACCTCATCTGGGAAGTCTGTGAATGCTGTGTAGAAAGACAGCTTGAAAGAATACTGCGCAACGTACTACCGCCCGCAAGATTTGCCACGGGGCGCTGCGTGGACTCTCTGGGTGGCGGCACGAGGCAGGCAGGCGGCCCAGCACCGGCCATCGATGCCACGCTGCCGCCTGCTGTGCGGCCCGGCCCCAGGATGGCAGGGCCCCGGCACCGGCCGGCCAGAGAGAGACCACTGCGTCACTTCTCCCTGCTGCCATTTCGGTCGTCCTTTTTCGGATTGCCGTTCACAGTTCAGCAAGGCACTGCAGTCGTTTCCTTCTGGAAAAGGGAAAGAGGTGTCTGCTGGCATTCTCACTATTCCTAGCTTATGCTTATTCCTGGAGTTTGTCATAAACGCCAAATCCCAGAGTAAATGAGGCTGCCGACACACAGAAAGAAGCTAAGCTCTAACGTAACACTTAAGACGCTTCCCATTGTTGTCGCCAGCCCCCTGGACAGCAGCAGCAGTTTTGTGTGGATCCACGCTTCTAACACAGGGGCAGAGCTCTTCACCTCGCCACGAAGTATGGTTATTTCACAGTGCCGCTCTGGATTGCTGTCACTGCGTGGTGCGGTTGTCCACAAGTGAAGCCGGGCTGGAGAGAAGAGGCACAGCCTCTCTGCGATGAGCGTCTGCTCCCCACTCTGCTGCCGAGCTCTGCCGTGCGCTCCGCCCCTCGTCCCCCCAGCAGGTGCTCAGTAATCACAGCCTTTTTTTTTGTGAACACAGAACATTTGTGTTTATTTCTCTTTATAGCTAACATCTGTGGCTTCTTTAGGGATTTTGCTGGTCCAAAGACAGAACACTAGTGTCCATAGTGCTTTCAGACCGCGAGGAGGCCCTTCATCAGGTATGGTTCAGCCAAGCGTCGCCGTGAGACTAAACCTCTGTGGTTACAATATGGAGGCACAAGTAAGGTGTTAGCTGCGTTGTGGACACATTGTAGTATCCCTGTTAGGTATTTAATACGTTGGAGAATGTTGCCCTTCTGAAATGCATCAGTCAAATTTTGCTCAGCTCATGGTTTTGTGAGAGAGAGAGAGAGAGAGAGAACATAAAACCCAAAAAACCTACCACCCAAGGATGACAAACTAAAAAGCTGCATCTGTCCTGCTAGGAATTTGTCTTATATACATAATACGAAACCTTGTGTGAAAAGGAATTCATGTAGAAAATAAATCCCCTTTTCAGCGTACAGGAAAGAGAATGGAGCCACTACATCAGTTTTGATGTGAACGGGTTGAGTGAGGTACAGAAATCAGCCCTGAACTCTTTCTGCAGCGCTTGGCACTTGCACAAATAGCTTGAGCCTGAAATGCTGTTATTCCTTCAGTTTTATTGAACATTAAATCCATCACAAAAATATGCAGAAAGAAAAATGAGTATAACATCTTTCAAGGTCACTTATGTGGATTGTTTCTTTGGAGGTAATATAACTGCATTGGGCTTTCTGTAATAAAGTGGCATCAGTGCAGGAAACCATACATTTCATAGTATGAACTCCGAATCATATAGCAATGTTCCTCTTCTCATGGAAAAATACAGCAAATATGTACTGTAACCTGCTACCTCTACAGTGAGGCACTCTGATTAACAGTAATTATAACTATTATAGGATGTCATATCCTAACTGCTATTTATTGACCTTTTCTTCAGTGTAATTTTCTTCTCGGGAGCCCAGGTAACTACATATCCCAGGAAAGACTAGCCCTATGAGCATCTAGGACAGCACAGCAGCTGAGACCCACTTAAGTTCTGAAAGGTACTTGATTTTAAATCCATTTAATATTTACATTCTGCTGATAAATCTGTGTACTTTTGAGAAAAGGAGTAAGTTTTTTCTGACTTCACCTTGTGGCCATAGAGGGAAAGAACATTACATTTATTAGATGCTGGGAAGCTGCTAAAAGAGAAGCTATCTAAACCAGCTTTTCTGTGTGTAATATCACTAAAGGCCATTCCTTCCAGGGAACTAAACCCTTGTTTTCTAGTTTTGTAGAATGACGAAAAATGAAATCTGCAGTCAGATTCAGGAATTAATGACCTGCATAATATTTGGAGGGGCAGCTCTGAGTTTGAGGAAAGAAGCAGTATCGAGTTTGAGTTTTCATAGCGGTTTCCTGAAATAGCGTGAACTATACCATGAGCTAAGAACAAGTGAAGCCATCACAGTTGCTTTAAAATGTCAACTTCTTCATAGCTTTACTACACATGAAGTAGACCTGAGCACCATTTTTAGGCATGGTGAAGAATAATCTGTCCCCCAGCTGTGGCCTTCAAACAGTGTGTTTGTCTCTTGGAGGCCTCGTGCTGCCTCTGGTACTTCAGGGACCAGGACTGCATAGGCTCAAATTTCCAGCCTGCAGCTTGTGTTGCAGGGGAGGGGAAGGAGAGGCTATGGAATGGGCTTGATTAAAAAGTGCTTTTGCTTTTTCTCTTGAAGGATATTTGCGGTGAAAACTGTACATGAAATTTATATTCCTCTCATATGATTTTGACTGGTTTTAGTGCACAAATTCTCAGTAGAAAATGTATTCAATAAAAATTTGATGTGGAACTATAGCTCAGCAGAATCTTTTTTAAGAAATCCAACTCTGGAATATTTATTTTGTATCTAGTTTCAGTTTTAGTGCCTATTCCTTCTGCAGATGCCCTCGTTAGCCTGTTAACAGTTTATGAAGAGCTAAGTCATCAGCCCCTCTCACTCTTGGATTTCCACATCACAGCGCTGCCTTGTTTCTTCAGTGCCTGCCAGTGAAGTTTTCAGGGGAAAGCACAGCTGCATGGAGTGCTACTTAAGGCTTTTGTTGTTGGCTTTTTAAGCAAGCAAATCAATGCTTTTTGTTAATGAAGAGACTAGAGGGCTTGTGGCTCACAAGTAGGGTGAGTAGGATGGATTAGGCATGCAGTATGTGTAATGTTACTGTGTTGGTGGGCAGTGATGTGGCTGACAAAAATATGGTGAGCTTGATTTATAGCAAGTCTACTGTGAAACAGTTTCATCAAGAAATGTGCAATAAATTGGGATTTATTCTCCTTTGATGCTTAGCATGCAAAAGGAGACCATTTAGGGGAAATACAGAAGGGATCTGGGATGGCCACAATGAAAATTTCAGTCTAAACCTGACAGCTGTGAGCCCCTAAAATGTTTTTTAGTTGCTGTGGAATAACATGCCTTCAGTGCAAGTGGTATAATCCCAGCATATAGGGTAAGTTAACTCTCATGTGTAGAGGAGAAGTGATTTTTTTCAGGCTTTGAAGCAAGAGACAGCTATGAATGAAATCCTTGCTCACATTCTTGATTTCTAACCTTTGTGCCAAAAGGTTCCGTTTGTTTCCACAATTGCAAGCAAGCATCACTTCATTAGACTGCAAGTGGTGGCTGTGACAGCAGAACAGGAATTCCACCTTCAGGCACCAAGGGAAGGAGCAGGATGCAAGCCCTTTGGTAACTGGATTTGGAGCAAAACCACGGCTCCAAGGCACTAAGTAATGCCCCCGCAGCATTAGGAGGGTGGCTGGAAAAGGTGCAAGCAGGGATTTGGAGCCATCCTTCAGCAAAGGCAGTTCATGGTGTGAGAGCCGGGGCAGTAGCAGCTCCGTGAAGGTCCCAGCAGCCCCCTCCTGTGCCCTGGCTTCTGTTTGTTCCTCTCCCTCCGTCCTCTGTGCGCTGTAGAGCCGGGGCAGATGTTTACACAGCACAGGGTAAGATATCCCAGGGAAGTAATGACCAAAAAGGTGTAAAGTGACTCTCCAAACATAAACCCAAAGGCCGAAGTCTATATTTAGCATTTCAGGGTCACTGTAAAGATTTCTAACAAGTTTCTGGTCCAGCATATTGCAGAAAAACAGATTGTGAGCAATGAGACAGAGTACTGCCTCTGTGAATTATTGTTTTTTCAATACATTTTAACGCAGAGCTGGAGGCTCAAAACACTGAGAGCTTTTTCATAATGTTTAGTGATAAACTTTTGTCTCCTGTGAGTAAACAATCTGCTTTCTAAGCCACTTTTTTTTCCATTTAAACAGGAGTACATTGAAGCCATCTTGGAAAACATTTATTATGTCAAGCAAAACTAGAGGTTTTGGGTTGTGTTTCTGTATTCTTTTTTTTCTTTTTTTTACTTCTAGAGTTCTTATATCAAATTTTCACTCAAAAAATATTGCCCAGAGGCGTATGAAATGGCACATGGCTCTATGAAATATACCAACATCCAATGATATGCCATGTTTTTATTTTCTGACAGTCCAGGATTCAGTGCACGGCCTAAATATTGTGGCATCCTATTTGATTTTTGGATTGTTAGATGGACTATACGCTATAGCTCATGGACACCGTGACCATTTTTCCTTGTGGTTTACCCTTTTTCTAGATTACTGTCTGTAAGTTTCAAAATGGAACAGGATTCCTCGGTGGTTTATAAATTAGGGCCATATTACAGCAGCACCCTATAGTGCTGCTATATTTTAGATGGTGTCAGAGTTTCTATTATAAACCTCATTTTTCAGAGGTTTATAGCTCAGCCATAAAAATTCACTATATGCTGGGACTCAGAATGTAACAGCTGCATCTCAGCTATGTAGAGGATTTGTTTGCATGCGTTTTTTTAAAAAACAAAGCATGCTTTGTTTTACTTAGAGCTCTATACAATTATATTAAAAATCAATATGAAGTTACACTATCTTTCGACTTCCAAGTTAATCACCTGGAAGTTAGAAAATGCCTCATTTTTGGCAGCCTCTGCAGCTTTAATTCTTCCTGTTTGCGAGCCAGTTCTGTGTGCTGAGACAGGATCCTGCTTAAGAAATAACAGATACGGGTGTAGTTAAACACTGTCTCAGATTGCTTGTGCCCAGAGCACCACACCGAGGCTGTTGCGTCTCCTGGGGGAGCGAGCACTTAAAACCCTGGCTGGCAGCAGGAAAGCCTGTGTCACCCCTGAGGACGTGGTGGAGGACGTGCCGGGAGCCTGGCCTCACTTTCGTCGCTCCAGGCAGAGTCTCCAGGAAGGGCAGGAGCTCCGGGGGATGCACCCGGGGTGCTGCCAGAAAGTGCTTGAGGTCCTCTGACTGCAGGCTGGTGATGGGGGGTTGCTTCTCCTGTGAAGGATGCTGGAATCCTTTTGTGGCTCAAACACAGGAACCTCTTCCAAATAGCCAGTGGTGCTATGCTTTGTCAGTTCGGGCAGGTTTTTTTGAACTACAGTAATGAGAAAGGACGCAACCTTTTTAAGGGCAGAATCTAACAGATCTGCTAATAGCTTTTGCTAATTTAGAATGATCAGCTGGGAGCAATATTAATTATAAGTGCCATTCTTACTCACAGAGGGGTATCTAGCCTACACAGTAACAATTGTCCATAAATATTTCCACTCGACAAAAAACAAACTGAAAATATACTTGCAGCACAGGCTATACCTCCAATGTTATTGACATGCCCAAGCACCTTTGAATATACATAATCTGTAGGATTTCTTATGTTGACATATGCCTAAAATACCAACAACTTCCTTTTAATAGCCTTGCATAATGCTCACACCTGCTCTAGTATAATTTGCTGCATTTCAACAAATAAGCTAACTCAAATGAATTAAGAATATCTTTCCACAGTGCTGAAAGCACTATGTCAGAAGAAAACAAAAAAGGGGCTGTTTGTGTCCCTGTGTTATATACAGCCATCACAAGACTGTGAGTATGTCTTTATACCTATAATTCAAGCACTCTCATCAACACAGAAGCAGTTTTATATATACAGACTGTCAAATAATGAAGGAAGGACACAGATTCCATCTGAATGTAAAGAAGAAAAAAGGAAAAGCACACATTTTGCAAGTTGGTGTAAAGCTAGCTGCAGCTAAATGCATCTTTTGTGACATTTCAGTATGCGTGGGGTGTTTGCTCCTAACAGGGTGACCCAAACAACCCAGAAGCATAACCCCCAGTAGAAGGGCAGGGTTCCTCTCATGAGCTCGCCTTCCATATGAGTTTGAACTTCAGTGTCAAATAGGTCTGTCTCTAAACTTGTGTTTTTCTGTATGTTAACACATTTTAACCTTAGTACTATTGGCCTGCGTTAATTCTCATTCCAAAACTCTGCCCTGTGAGAGGCACCCCATCAAATATCTTTTCAGGGGCTGTAGTGGCAGGAATACATTAAGAACTGGTTTTGTTTTAAAAGTCATATTGAGTTACTGCAGGGAGTATACTTCTACCACCCCTTTCCCAGTTGCTCCTCAGTATTTCTCATCTGAATTCAAATCTAATTAAAACATACTGTTACATGTATAATATATAGTGACAGCATATTTCTAACTGTATAGTGATATGACTGTTAGACCAAAGCTAACCCTTAATCTAGCTACGTTAAATGTGCAGAGCTAGAACTCTTTCGTGAACACACCTGCACAGCCTCGTTAATTAATAGCATGTTTTACATTTCTTTTTAAAATATCCTTTTCATTATGGAGCTTGTTCCCGTGATAGGAAAAACTGAATTTCTTTGCAAGCATATTATAATTAAGACGTAGTGCAGTAGGAAAGCATGCATCTTACTTTGAAAACATATCTCTCTAAACTGTGTCATTATAAGGGAAATCTGTGTGTGTAAACAAATTCTGATAATGTACGTTTGGCTCCTACTTCTGGAAGACTTCTGTCTGAAGCGATACGGTCTGCCTGGCATATTGCGCCTTTGCTTGTCAAAGATTTCACAGGATGGAGAGCTGGAAGACAGTCTCTCTAAAACAGTAGTTTCCAAATTTTTGGCTCGCTGGACCATTAACAGCTCTCAAACAGGCTCGTGGCCAACTGGGGGTAGCTACAGTGAAGCAGTTTTTACCACTTAATTTGGTTCCACAGGTTATTTACAGTCTTGCAAGCCAGCAGTTGTCTATAGGCCGTAGCCTGGGAACCGTTCCCAGCTGGTGTAGAGACAGTGTTGAAGGTGTTAGAGGTCTGGTACATGGATCTTCAGCAAAACCAGCAATGTGAAAAGCACTCTGAAGGTGGCTGAAAATTCAGTTTGCAGCTGGCTGTGCTGTGGCACCTGTTTTCCTAGATCTCTCGTTTTGTTTCCTTTGGTGCAATTTAAATTCTCAAATACTTAAACCCAGTAGAAGGAAAAAATCTGGAAAACAAGGAAGGTGTAGCAGAGGTGGTTGGGTACAACCTGCTATACTCTTCCTGCCCGCCACCCACCCACGGTTCTCCCAGCAGGTCCCATGAAAAGATCTGGGAGAAAGAGGACACTCATTGCTGCAAACGTGGGATTTCTTTTAAACCCAGATAGGACAAAAATGTATTGGTTCCTTGTAAAACATGTTAGCTATGTCTCATTTTATGTCACACCAGTCTTCAAAAAGCTCCAGTATTATTACCTAGTCTGAACCTCATTTGGGGTTTTGGTATTTGCAGCACAACTCTTACAAGTGCTTCAGAGTTCGGGGTGCTATTTCAGTTTAGTATAAAATACCAAGAGTGACAAAAAATGAGTTAAAATATTTTATTATTTTAGATGTGTATTGTATCTTGTTCTGTAGTTTAAAAATAAGTATACCTAGTATATACATAGCTGTTCATAACATGGAGATTAATTTCGATGAGCTTATGGAAAGTGGGGTTCACAACGAGGTTAAAGCATTACTATTCAAGAAAGGCAACTTAGCAAAGAGGAGTTAATTAAGTTATGTCAGAATTGTTTGTGAATTTGGAAACAGATTTTATTTTCTTTGACAAAAAGTAGTGTTTATGAAATTAGACAAAGCCTGCCCAGGAGGAGCCATTCTGCTCCTGCTTGCTAGTGCCTCTCCGACCTCAGGGATGCTTATTTACGAGCTCTACAGCAAGAAGATTGAAATGCTTCATTAGCAAGCAACATTGCGTGTTATCTGGAGAAGATCCTAATGGAGTAAATTAGGAGAGAAACATCTGTTGCTTTCTGTCTCTGTTTTAGTGCTCAATCTGGTGCTCATTCTGGCCTTTCATGACCTTTTTATATGTCCCTTCATCCTAAGTATTAGACATGTTTTGTTCATTAACTTTGGATGTGTGTTGAAACCTTTGGACAGAATTGCTTCAGAGTTCATCTCTACCTTCTAAGAGAGATGTGTTACTTTCTTATTTTCGTTCATTCCAGACATCCTACATACAAAATCTTAGAGGTGGAGTTGAAGGGAATGGAGAGGCTAAGGGGCAGTAAAATCCTGAGCCAAGTAGGGAAAGATGTACGTAAATGTGTGTATATTATGCATGTGTGCTCTCATGCAAAATTCTGCCCTCTTCCCCCTTTTGTTATAATGGTTTTATCATAAAATAATAGCTACAGCTTATACTGGAAAATTAAAATCTTAGTTTATACAAAATTCATGGACATTTAGGAAAAATATTTCTCACAGCTTCACGTCTAAAAATCTAGGTTTGATGTTAAAAAAAGATGTCGTGCAGAAATCCTCTTCCTAAATCATACTTTTTCCACCAACCAACATTGCAGTGGCAGCCACAGAGCCATTCAGCTGCTTTTCTGCAGCTTGGTCTATAGCGTTGGTACTTACAAAGAAACATCCTATGTGTGTTCCATACTATGGTAGGAGAAACCTGCCAGTGCTGAGCACTGTCGTTCCCTATTTATAGCAGTGCGAGGTACCTAAGTGTTAGTGTTGAGGCTGTTGGAGAAAATTTCATCTGAAGCACTCCAAGTGGCTGCACCACGGAGGTAAAAATGTGCGTTTGGCTCTGCACACCTCGCCTGGCCCTCCATCTCCTGGCCCCGTGCTCAGGAGTTCCTTTAGGCTGTGGTGGCAGGAGTTCGTCTTTGTGAAACAAAATGAAGGGTTCGTTTTGCCGTGCCTGTGGAGAATACCCATGCTGCTGCTGAGCCCTTCTATTCTCTGCCATGGAGAGGCTCCCCTCGTTGCAAGGAGGATGAGCTGGAGCCGGTTGCCTTCCAGCCAGCGGTGCCCTGCGGCCAACGTGCACACATTGGCACTGTGCGTCCGTGCTGCTAAGCGAGTGGCAGCTGCAGTCACAGCCGCAGAGAGGTTTTGTTCAAGGCTTAAAGCACTTGTTCAAATTAACGACTCCAAGTATCAAATGTGTCCACAGCTAATTATTCATTAGATGCATAATTAGTGTGAGATTATCATGACATTTTAATGTTGTTAATTTTGATACTCTGGTAGGAATTAGATTAGTCTATGATTGCAGAACACCAGTTTGATCTCTGCACCGGAGATGCCTGTTGTTGGGTTGGGAAAGCTGCTCTTACAAGTCCTTGCTGGCCAAAAGTTTGCGCTAAAGCACTGAACAGGGTTATTCTGCCTTGTTCAATGTAGATGGAAAGTGTCATTCTGCAGGGATTGGGAGAGAGGCTGTGAGCAACAGGAGATGAGGTGCTGCTGGACTTCGTGCACGCACTGAGCAAACTAACCTTCCCCCCAGGGGAACGGGTCTTATAACACCGGGGAAGGAGAAGCGACACAGTGCTGTGAGAAGCTTTACCCTGCAGCCACCTCTGCCATGGCTCGTCTTTCTCCAGCGGAATGATACAGCATCCGTTGCTTTCCCACTGGCTGGAAGCTAAATGCGGCCACAATAACGCATGTGAAACATGACCTGTTGGCTTCAGAGACCAAAGAGAATATAGGTCTGTGTTTCTGTATCGCAACAGGAGGACTCCTCATCAGAAGTCTGAAGAAAACTCTCAGTGAAGTCAGTACTTGCCTGAGTGACGCTCAGACTCCAGGATTCACAAAAAAATCGACATGATTCAGAGCAACAGGTCATTATGAATTTCAGTTACGCTTTTATGTTCTTTAGCTTCTGTGTCGTCACAAGTTTAGACAATTCTGTTCATGAAATTTTGCACTTGATGATCTTGAAGGTCTTTTCCAGCCTAAATGATTCTATGATTCTATGAAATTCATGTCTAAAAAAATAAAATGATACTCAGATGCTTTCTGCTGTAGGCATTGCACCACATACTGAGGTGCAAGGTGTCTGCTTGTTACAGGTTTGTGGAAAGCTTGCAAAAAGAAGTCAACATTACAGTGAAATTGCTGGGATTTTGTTTGGATTAATTCTGAAGGGAGGGGAAGAAACTGGCTTTGGTGAAATCTTGGAGTTGTCCAATCAATCGTTACTTTTAGGGCATTTAAGGAGGGGTATTGTTAAGTTTATTGCAAACAGTGGAAGAAAATATTTTGTATTATAACACAACTTATCCCTAGATGCTATATTCTAAACAAACACCTTCTACTTCTTCTGATGAGATAAGACTTTCACTTGACTGCGGTTTCCCTAATTTCATTTTCTTTTCAGTCCTTGCTGGGAAACATGCCTTCTAAATTCTGTACTGTGATTAATTTATATGAGGGATGCAGTACTGAGTACTTTTCCCTTGTAAACATACTCATTCCTCAAAGGACCATATACTTTGGCATTTAGAGCTTTTACACCAAGAAGAATTCAGGATTCTCTAGCAAATATAAAAACAAGCCTGAGATGCAGCATTTCTGTTAAAAGTGTTTGTTTGTGCTATACTGTGCCACTGACCAGCGCTGAGACACTTTTAAGCAAGCATGCTGATGGTCGTACGTATTCTGCCTCCCTCCATTTCCCATCAGAAGAATATAGGAGATAACAAATCAGGAACCTGGGTGCTTTTTTCATTCAGTCAACCCAGCAAATCTTGGAAAAAAAAATGCATGAAGGTCAGTAATGGACAATTAGTCCACTTCTTCCTTTTGCAGGAGTAGTTTCTTCTCATTCATCCTTCTGTGGCTGGCTGGCAACATGTTTTGTGCAGAAGCACTGCTTTTGCACTCTGGATAAGTATAGAGCAAAGTGTGAATGTGTGTTTCGCACTGTCAATGCAAGTGCCCAGTGCTTTTAAAGTTAAAGAATCACCAAAATATTCCAAACAAAACTGGGACTATTTCATAGATTCATATAGCGCACATTCGTAACTAGTAGACAGTCATCTCTCTGTGTTTCTTTGCTGTAAATGATGAACAAATACTTGCTATGTTGCTGAGCAGAGTCTTCCTCCCCTTTCAAGAGTGACAGATGGAAAACAAAAATCTGAATGAAAAAATGTCAAAGGATCTTATTAAACCTAAAAAGTCTGAAAGCTTATGTTACTCATAGCGTTAAAAGTACATTGTCTTTTAATGTTCCACCTTCCAATACAGAGCAGTGCTATATTACAGTGTGTAAGCATGGAGTGATTTTTTGAAAGGAGTTGTCAAAGTATTCCTGTCAGTACAAAACCAGCAGCAGTGCAAAGTCTGGCACAATGTTTATACCCCAAGAGCTGCTCTTAAGCAAGGAAATCTTCTCTGCCTCATACATGGGCTCCAATTCTTACTCTGCAGCATGTCCTTCACTGTCTCTCACGGTTGCCTTATCTATAGCATTCTGAAAGTCCTGATGAATCATTCCAGCAAGCATTGTACGATGAGGAGAGCAAACTGAGTTCCACATGACCATGACGATAAAAATTTAATGATGAAGGGACAGGTGCTAAAAAAGAAATGTTCTTGAAGATGTCCTTAGCAGAAAGAAATAAAGTTGCTGCAGAATTATTTAAAAGTTTAGGAGTATAAGAGTTTAAGAATGTAAGCCCCCTAAAAATAGAATATAGGATTTCCTAAGCATGTGGCTTTCTTCATAAGCATGGCAAGTCCTGCTGCTAAAGAGCAGCAGTTCTGGAGAACGTATTAAAAGACACACCTCTTCCTATGATAGTTCCTCAGGCAACAGGAATTTCCTTGCATGGATGTTTAATTGATGTGTGGAGAGACTCAGACAAGTAAACAGTAAGTAGCATAGTTCAATTAATTAAAAAAAAAATAGCCTTTGTATAACTGTAAACAAGTAATTATTTCTGCAGATGTTGATTTTTAAGGCATTTTTTTCTAAGAGTGTTGTTGCTGTTCAGTTTCCTGAGATCAGTTTTAACTTCATGCTATATTTCTGCTCTCAGTAGCAAGTTGCGGGATGCAAGTAGGCTGAGCCTCCTGAATACCAAGCCTAGTTGTCTTCATTAAAGCAACAATAAACTTAAAAAGAGCAAAGCCAAATGTATTGGGTTCTGTTCGTTAAGAGACTGGTAGGTTTCTGGCTTTGTTGTCTTTTAGTACCCCAAGAACAGATGCAGGTTGACAAGTGGCATCAGCCAAGGGACAGAGCTTTATAAGGTTGTGTTGAAGCAGGGCTTGGAAATATCCAGCTGAAATCTAATTTGTAGCCAAGTGGAATAAATTGGAACTGATAGTTATTCAATTAATGGCATGGGCAGGAAGGTGAGGTCTCCTCTCAAAATAGCAGAATAAGGTTTCTTGACAGGGAGGTTTGGGAAAAAAGGGCTTGGCACCAGGTTATGAATCAAATTCAGCCATTAATCATCTAAGTAGCAGGAGGGAGATGTGATTATTATAGAGAGCCTCAGCAAAATGGTTTGAGTGAGCACTTCTCAAAAGTGTGAAGTGTGATGGAATCTAAAACCGAACCAGCAGATGTGCCCCAGAGCCTGCCTGAAGCAGAGCATTTCCTAGATAGCACTGCATAAACTGATAACCTCTGTCCTGCAGGCCATAGCAGTCATGGCCAAATGTTGTCCTCTTCTCCTGGGGTTCTTGATAAGCACTGGTGGCATCCCTGGGACAGAGATTAGACCTCTTGTGTAGTTCACATGCTAAATTAGAGTTCCTTTTATATCTGAAATGTTATGCTTCCTTTCTGAAGGAGTGAAGTGTGAACAGACAATTTTGGTGTCTTTTTAGTGCTTTTTGTGCATCCAGTGGTGCAGAGTAGGTGGTTTGCTAATATATTCTCTAGACTTCTTGGAAATGCCCGTGGTGCGATGTTTCAGATCTTTGGATAATCTGCATAGTGATGAAACTGTCATAGTTCTCTCCACCACAAGCAGACCAAGAAGTAAAGAAAGGCATCTTTTTTCCTTTCTTCTTTTTTTTTAATATCGAAAGGAAAATTTCCTCCTATGCAAATGGCCTCAGTAATAATATTATCAGTATTGCCTCAGGCATACACATGCTGAATGGAAGAGAAGCCGAGTTTATGGTTTTCAGCAAAATGGTTTTAACCTTTGTCAGTTCAGTATATAAGTAGGAAATCAAGAGCCATTTTACCTGGAATAATGGGATTCTTTGGTTGCATTTAAGGGCAAGCCAAACAAATAACTTAACTAGGAAGTTCATGTCAGCAGCTGAAAGCCAAGCAGATCATCTCTGTGCTGCTGTTCTCAGGGCACTGAGAACTTGGACCGCTGAAGCTGTCAGCATGGTTTGTACCCTAACACAGCCTGCACAGCTGAGCACTCCTCTCCCCCTGCATGCTGTCTGCCGGAGCCTGCCCACTTCCATGGTCATAGAATTTCAGTACTGGCTGCGGCAGGGCCACACTTTAGCTTGCAGCACAGAGCGCCTGATGCTTGTCTGCAGCGGAGGGCTGGTTTGCTGCTTACTTTTGAACCACTGGCATCTTGGTGGGTCTGCAGGAAATGTGCTGTGCTCTGAGAAGCCTAAAACAGCAGCAGGAAGGACAAGGCTTGTCCAGGAACACACTTAATCCCCTCAGTCCGAGCTCTGCAGTCACTGCTGGACTACCAAAGCTAAGAGCAGGACTTTCCTCCTTCAGTACTCAGCAGATCCGCAGCGCTGCTGCACGTGACTGTTGCAGTTATACGTTATCTGATGCCCTGCTTTTCCACTGAGAACTGTAATGCACACTGGCACGTGCAAGAGAGAACACAGCAAAGGGTGCTGAGGCTTCTTCCAAAGCCTAGAAGTTCTACTAATGCAAGCTTTGAGGGATGTGCTTGTTGCTCAGGTTGCAGTTTTATAACAAGTACCTCATTTGTTGTACCTCCATGCAGTACCATGCTGTGTGCCTTGGGCTCTCTTCATGTGGGGTTGTCTCTACAGAGCAGCTAAGTAACATGCTTTATGCTGTTCTTCACAGAAATTGCATGCAATTTTGAGGCTTTCTGAATTATGCTGGTACTTTGTTTCCAGTTATGGTTATTAAAGAACTCATGAAAATGCTTTTCCTTCCCTAGCAATAAACAATAACGCTGCTGTGGACTTTCCCTGTAGAGGGTGACAGTGCATATTGTGGTTTTGGCACAGACTGTCTTGCCAGTGTCAAAAAGTACAATTGAAAATTTGTGCAGATTAGCTCAGCTGTTGAGGTCAACATAAGTGAACCACTTAGATGAAGTCTAAACTATGAAACATTTCTCAAGTTGTAATATGAGTATAGTCCAACATCTGTGGTCTTTCATTAAAAGAGAAATTATGTGAGATTTCACTCAGTGACACTGATTTGGTGCCTGTGAAATCATTAACAAGTTGATAATGTAGCTTCCTCATTATAAACTTCTGCAGAAAAGGAGAATTAATTTTTCTGTATAGTCAGAAGTTCTCCAAGCAGTTTCTTCCCTTCCTGCATAATCAGATCAGAAATTCCTTGCATACATGCATTGACCCTCCTCTCTGGGGAATACATTAGCTGAAGTCACGCTTCTAACTAAACTTGTGCTACAGAAGAGGAGTATAAAAATAATGTAAAGTAACAGTGGCAGGCTTGGAGGAATCTGTAGGAGTACTAAACAAGGCAGAAGATAATACGTCATATGGCTTTCAGATTGGGACTCCAAAGAGGAGTTTGCTGGTGGCAAATCTTTTCCGCTTTTACGTAGGATGCTTTTCCTGTAAGCAAGAATATAAGTCATAGGATTTTCTTATTGCAGCAACATCTTGAGCTGTCTCTTGATGAAGAAGCACTTTATCATCTCACTGGAAAGCAGAAGGCAACCAGGATAAAAAGTAATTCTTTCTCTGTCCTCCCACTTTCTAGTCCCTTTGGAACCTATTACCATGTGCACACCTTCCCATGCTCCATGTTTTTACTGAGTGGTAACAGTACCAAAGTACACATGACTGTAAACTGGAGATGAGTAAAAGACAGACCCACTCTTCTTTCCTCATTACATAGCAATCTATTATCGCACTGACTTAGATTAATGCCTGCTAAAAGAAAAATGTAAATTTGGTTTACCAGAACCATCTGACAAACATGCTGTGTTTCTGGCTGCTAGCTGTTTTCAGTTTTGCTGATAAATACTTTTCCTCTCTTTCTTTACATCACACTCAAAGCAGATTCCTCGAACGTAGCTTCCGGTGAAAATAAATGGCTCTCTGCATTGCTTGAGAGAGGTGTTTGTTCCCCTCTGCTCAGCGCTGGTGAGGCTACAATGGAGTGTCCAGGTCAGCGCTCCCCAGTGCATGAGAGTCCTGGACGTACTGGAGAGGGGCTGGCAAAGGACCATGAAAATGATGAAGGGGCTGCAGCATCTCTTGTATGAGGAAAGGCTGAGGACGATGGGGCTGTTCGGCCTGGAGAAGAGAAGGCTCAGGTGGATCTGATTGATGAATGGGAGGGTGCAGAGAAGATGGAGTTGGACTCTTTTTGGTGGCTGCCCAAGAAAGAACAGGAGGCAATGGGCACACATTGAAATACAAAGAATTCCTCTAAAACATAAGAAAGAAGCTGACTGTGAGGGTGATCAAGCAGTGGGACACGTTGGCCAGAGAGATTGTGGAGTCTCTATTCCTGGAAATACTTAAAAAGTCTGGGAAGGGAAGAAAGGGGTCGAACAGGGAGGAGAACCCAGAGAAGCAGGGGTTTCCGCACTGACAGGCAAAGCTGCCCGCTCCACCTGGCCGGGATCATGTCCCCCTGGGCTCTTGCACCCCATCATGAGCAGGGGTTAGGCTTCAAGCCTTGGAGCTGGGCACTCCTCCCTCTGGCCCCCAGGAAGGGCCCCCAGGGAATACCCAGTGCAGACTTTCAGACCCGCTGCCAGCCCCAAGCTAGCTCACGTGATGCTCTCGGTTCCTACAGGACTTCCCTCCTGGCAGGCACGGGTCAGGTGGCGGCCGCTCTGGGAGAAGCACAGTCATGCTCCCACTGCCTGTTCTCCACCCAGTGATACTTGCTACAGCCAGCATGTATGTCTTCTCCCCGAGTCATTTCTCCTTAGTTTAGGATGCCTCATACAATTTAGAACTTAGCATTATCTTTAAACAAACTGTGTATAGTTTTATTGTGAAGAAAGCAACTTGCATAAATGGAGAAAATAAGAAAAGATGCAAGCAGTCTTATCTAACATGGATATCAAATTTACAAGGTAGACAAGATTTGTGCTCTCAACAGTGCTTGATCTTACCAAGTTGAAGTAGTAATGATGAATATTTCTCTTTGGCAATGTGATATTGATGGGGGGGTTTACTTGGCATGGCTGTGTTCTCATAAAAGCTCGGGAGAGCTCCAGGTGTTCTCTGTTTAATATTGCATTGATAGCCTGATGGTTTCTTGCTGACAAAACTTCCACAGTTCTTAATATCAGCCTGTCTGCATTCATCAGCTGCAAAGGTTTTCCCTACTGTTGGATACTGGAATAGCATTAGACAGAAAATGGAGAAAGCGTAGGAAGCCAATATGATCATTTTTTAATCTAACCCCCATGTGCTAGGGAGTTCATTGTGCCGTGATGCGTGGAGGTTGTGATGCAAAGTGGAAATGCTAGATGTCATTTTAGTGAAGCATGTAGACATACAGTTTTCAATATTCTGCTTGTGTCCAGCTGCAGTGCTTAAAAAAAAAAAAAAAAAAAAAAGCATGTTCACAGTCAATGCACCACTTCTTTGCAGGGCCTCTACAGAGCCGACAGGGAGTGTGCTTTGGGGACATGGAATGATATTTGGAAGGAGCTACAAAGTCCCATAGTCCCATTCAGTAATCCATATCCATGCCCTGCTATGGCATGCCTTAGAAGTTACTGTCTCTCAAGAGGAACTGTTGCTACTTCCATAGATTGTCCTACCACTTATCAAGCAAATACTGTGTAATACCATAGAAGTTCAAACTTGATAGTCCTGTAGTAAACCCAAAGGTCTTGTATAAGCTAGAGCATTACTTGGTTCTAAAGGGCAGCGAGGTGTCAGCTATCCTTGCTAGCAGGGTCAGATTGGAAATGCCAGCCAGGCTTTCCCTGAAGAGCCTGCGTTCAGCACTAGCTGTGTTCCCTTGGGTGCCTTTCTGAAAGGCTCCTCTCTGTGCTGATATTAAGGTTGTGTACAGGGAGATAATGAAATTGTGTAGCCTGTTGCTAGGATTAACACCTGCAAAACGTGACAAACAGTCTCTCTGCTCTCCTCATCATTGAATCCTGGAGCTGGATGCGGAAAGGGCAGCAGGGATGATCAGGGTCTAGAAAAGAGGGCCTGGGAGGGAGAAGTGACAGAACCGAGGTAATTTTTAGCCAAAGAGAATGGATAGATGATGGAGAAAATAACGCTTGAAATATGTAAAAGGTTATTTCAAGGAGGAAACAAATAGTCTGGTCTACAGTGGAGCAGCAAACACTGCTTAATCATTTATGAGGGATCTTCTTGTTACTCCTTTTCCATCTAAGACCATGGAGACAGATGTTCTTGCTGGTCTGCAGAGTAGTGCTTATGCTTCAGTTTTAAGTGGGGGAGAAGATTAGGCATTTGACTTGTAACCACACTCTTCTGTGGCATAAATATTAACACCACGTACAAGGATTATTGAACTGGCAGGTGCCCTGCAGCTTACAAGAGGCTAGCTGATGGATCTCACCACTTATTTGTTAATGGAAAATTTATCAGTTTGTCATGGTGGTCTAGTAGCATACCTTTGAGACTGGTTTTGAGCCCAGTAGTATTCAATTTTTTGTCAGCCATCGGAGAGAAATTATAAAATCGTTACCTGAAAGTTTTATCACCACTTCCACTTACAAAGTTTTTCAGGGTAATAAATATTGATGAAGATTGGTCACAGAAATTAATCTGAACATGGATATTAAAGATGGGTAGAGGTATCAATGTGTTTGAAGTGAAAAGCAAGCTTTTGTATCAAAAATAATGATGAGAACAGACTTACAGGATAGCAGCAACTAGCAGTGTCTCTGAAAATGGCTTCCAATCCATTGCAGTCCAAATTTATGGAAGTTGAGACTTTGTACAGTTCTGTGATGAATAGTGCTAGCACATACCCAGCCATGATCCTTTCACTTTTAAAGGTGGAAGATCGCTGAGGTTTTAGAGAAGAGCTTATAGTAAGAAAAAGAAGTAGCTCAGAGAGGAGATTGAACAGAGATTGGATCACAACCTATTAATTGCACTTGCCGTTAGGCAATTTTAACAGACAAAAGCTGAACAAGATAACGGTACCTCTAAGCTGAAGTCAGCAAAATTAAAACTTAGAGTTGTATTTACTGTCTGAATGGTAAATGCAATTATCAAGGGAGCAAGCTGTTAAGGGACTCCACCTCCTGAATCTGGTGATTTTTTGGGATGTGCTTCTAGCTCAGCCAGTGGTCGCTGGTGAGGACTCCTGCCTGTGTTGTACAAGGAGTCAGGCCAGCTGTTTGCGGTGTGTCTTCTGGCCTTGGAAGCTGGAAAAATATGAAATGTGAAAAGTTTGCAAGATGAATGTTGAGTTCTGCAAGATGTTCATCTACAGACTTTGGAATATGAAGGTCTTTGGGGTTTCTGCCCAAATGTCTTGCACAGTAGCAAGGCCTTTGTGAAAGAATGGAAACTGAATTGAAGGAAAGGTCTGCGTTTCTGTGCTATTTGAATTGCACATAGAGGATGTCTGTCACGGGATTTTTGAGCCAGCGATACTGGTGAGCCAGCTGATCCTGGAAATCCTCATGTTCCACCTCTCAGGAAGTGAAGAGGCCACGCTGCCTACTTCAAAAAACAAGAGAAGCCAAAAACCCTAGTCCTGCCAAAACGAAGCCGCTCTCTGGAGAGACACTGCCAGAGCAGAGGTTTGGGGCTCTCGATGGTACATGCCAGGCGTGGAGCACAGGCAGCCTGTGCGTGGCCCGGTCCTGCACCATGCACCTGGCTGCCCTGCCCCGCGGGAGTGGGAACGCGAGCGGCTCTGCCTGTGGATCAGGTGGGAGGGCAGGGGCCGGGGAGAAGGTGGGACTGGGAGGACATTTGTGCATGAAAGGTGGTCAGGCCTAGAGAGAGACAGAAATCTGTTGTGCTCTCCCAGGGCTTCTAGCTTTCTTCCCTCCAGGCAGCTGGCAGGATTTCTCTAAATATTTGAGATGGTAAAGGGCTTAAACTGGATTACTTCTGGACATGAACAATTATAATTGTAAACGAACTATTATCTGAGCCCTCTCCTGAAGCTGCTTTGGCACTGGTGCATGACAGTGACAGGGAGGGTATGCAGGTCAGGTGCAATGGAAGGAGAGTTCTTCTCTGATACCTAGCTGGCCATTTCACAATATACCTGACCTTCTGGGAATCATCCCTTGTGAAGCATCCCCTTCCCATAGCGTGAGAACTGCAGAAAGGGCTCCCAGATGCCTCAGGCTTTAACTATTTGTATTATGTTGCAACTGTGTTTAGTAAATGGATAAATACCACTTAGGAGCAAATATAAAACCAAGGCATTTCACTGTCTATCAGTTTCATTTGGAGTTTTCTGGACATAAATGCCCTTTTATGAAGGCTCGAATATTTTTGTGGAACAAAGCACAGCCTTCTGTATTTTTCATCCCTGAAGTGCAGTATTTAGATGCACTAGATTTACACATATTAAAACAATCCCACTCAACTGATACTAATATAAATGGGAAAATCAGTATGAAGAGACCAAAAATAATGGTGGCAGAAAGCGTACAAAACACTCATTTCAGGAGGCACAGCCCTCTCTGGCAACTCGGTCACAGGCCAGCGGCCCTGAGATCTGTCCTGGTGCTTGCTGCTGCCAGGCTGCACGGCGGCCGGGAGCCGCGCTTGGTGCTGTGCTGGTCCCGGCTAGAGGCTGGCAGGGCTGCGAGCTCCATGCTTCGGTGTGAGATTGGTCTTTGTCTTCCTGCTGCCTCCTCGTCTTGAACTTCAGTCAAACAGCCGTCAGTCTTCTGAGCAGAGCGATGCTGCTGCAGCGGCCCGTGCAGAGCTCTGGCTTGAGCTGGAAGAGCGCACAGCGGTATGTGCTGGGAGACCCTCGTGCCTGGAGTAAGGGAGCCAGTACGTACATGACAGCTCCGGCAGAAGGATCCTGGAAGCTGTGAGGATGCCAGTCCTAAGTCCAAGGACCATTCCAGATGGCTAGAAAACACAGCAAGTGTATGGCTGCGTAGAGAAATCCATGCAGACCCTCTGCAGGCAGAGCATCTCAGCATCACCATGCTAAGAGCGTGACACGTTACACTGTAAATGGAGAGTGAATGCAAGATTTTGGAAAGAGCATGTGAGGGACCGGCACAGGGCCCTCCTCGGGTCAGAGGGCAGCATGCCAGGAGAGGGCTTGCCCCGGGCCATGGCACAGCAGGGTTCGGGCAGCCAGCGCCACGCTGCGCTTTTGGTCTTGTGTTTGAAGGGAATGTGGCGTTAAAAGCCTTAGAACATGATGTTTTCAAATGTGTTTGTATTTCAGCGTTGGATTTAACTGAACTGAGTGGTTGCCAGTGTATCATTAAACAGGACGTCAACCTGGCACAAAGCAGGATGTGCTGCTGGCAGCAAGGGGTGCGTGGAGAGGCAAGGCACCAGACGGAACGCAGCATTTTCTACAGCCTGAGACTGTTTCCCTTGTGGAGGCGAGAGGTCAGGAACGCACCTCCTTCCTGGCTTCCAGAGAGATCCCAGGTGTCTCTGTCACGCCGGAGACCAGATACCGCTCAGCAGCAGCCCAGAGAGCCTTGATTGAGGAGGCTGGTGATTTATGAGGCTTTTAAATGAAATGTTTGTATGTAGTAGTGTTGGAAACAGGTAGCCCGTAATTCACATGCTCACGCGCCCACACACCCAGCATCTCTCTGGCCTCTGGGAAAACAGCTGCCTTCCCTTTCCAGCGACACAAACTGTGCAACTTCAGTGTTCCCCCCCCAGCCATGAAAAGCAAGGAAAAACATGACACGTGAACATCCCCTACAATAGAAAGAACCAAAATAACCCACCTACTTGTCTAGAAAGCTTGGCAAAATTATCCGATTTTTTTTCTTTTGCCATGACTTCTCTTGGAAATTGAGGTAGGAGCTTAGCTTTGTGATGAAAGAGCTTTCAGGAGCATGTAAGGTTTGCTTGCAGCTCTTTAATTGTTTTTTTAAAAATACAACTCCCACTGCTTCAGAAAGAGAAGTTGTGGGTGTGGATTTTTTAATAAATTATGTCTATTTGTTTTTAAAATGAGTATTATATATGATCTGTGCATCTTTGTGGTGCCCTTGGAAGCACCATGGATTACTCTAAGCAGAGCTTTCTGAAATGCATGTTTTTCCTGAGGTGATCTTTGTTTGCAGTTCTACTCAGATACAGTGTTAATTAGACGTGGAAAAAAATAAGAGAAAACAGGAAACTCGGGGCTTCCGGTGCCTCTCGCCCCTTTTGTGTCCTCCCCCTTGCTGGTGATCAGCTGCGTTTATGTCAGGTGGCTTTACTTATATTGGGTTAAGAACAGGGAGCGCTGGGCTGCACACGCCAGGCGAGCAATACCGTGAGTGCCATCCGTGAAGTATTTAGGTTAAAGCCCAGCTTATGCACAATACAAAGGAGTTTCCTTCATGGGAACAGTTAAATGGAGTAAAGAGCCACCTTCAGCGTGTTCCTTTATCTGGTGATCTCTGTTGCTTCACTTTGTATTTGAAAGTGTTTTGAAGTTGAGATGTTGATAAAAAGAAAGCTTCATAAAACAATGCCAACAAAAATAAATGAAATCCTTTTATCTGATTCCTCACTGCTCCCCTGAGGTTCATGAGATATGGGGTAGGGGGACTGCAAGGTCATCTGCGAAGAGTAAGCTTTTTTATATCTGCATGACAAGTTAACTGGAGCGTGCTGCAGAACGTTTACGGCAGGATTTTGGCTTTACAATGGATTAAAAGATTTTAAAATCCATCTGCAAAATATCTTGAACTTTAGTGTTGTTGTGTGCTCAAAATAACGTTAGTCTTTTAATGTTTGATGCACTGGGAGCCTTGAGGGGAATCAAAGGATTTTGAAATGGCGGGAGAAGGGGAGGGCAACTCTCGGCATTAATGGGGGCCCTTTTTAAATCTGTGCAACAAGAACACCTGCTCACTACCAGGCAGAAATACCAGCGCAAGCTGAAAAAGCATCGGTGCAGAGTGAAAGTGTGAAGAGGATTTGGGAGCTGTTATGCTCAGCTCAAGCATCTGAGTTGCTGCTCGGCCTGCGTAATGCAGCCTGCCTCGTGCGGGCTGGGCTGTGGGCTGCAGTCAGGGCCTTCTTCACTGCAGATCCCCCATCCCTTTCTCACAGCTGCTGCCAGCTTTGTTTCTGCCTCAGCTGAAACTCTCAGCAGCTTCATTTTGTCTTAAGGAGCTGCTTTGTAAAGGAGAGGTTGAGGTTGACTCTGCAGTGTGAGCCAAAGTTTTCACACTCTCTGTAATAAAGATGCCGTTGCATGCCCAAGTGCGTGATCTCTTCCAGGAAGGTATTTGCTGTGTTTAGAGGAGCTCTCACTATTGCTGTGTTTTAAATTATGTGATTGTCTTGTGTACAAAGTACCCTTTCACATAGGCGCCTGTTTTGTTTTGCTGTATTGCCCCTGTTTCAGAAGACATCCTTTACTGTGCTTGGTAGTGGGGGAGCTACGAAGAGGAATGGCTTCGTGGTGTATTTGCAGTGTGGGCATGGATGTGGCTGAGTAGACTACGAACATAAAAGAGACGAAATACGCAGTCTTGCTCTATCTTTTCCAGGCCTGGTGTGAACTCGGGAAGCCTCATTCTAAACACACATTTAAGCTGATGTTCAGAATTATTTTTATGAATTATTCAGAAATATTATCAGCGTTGGTTCCATAGTCACAAAATGTATGGCCACCTGGAAAAGTGAGCAGTTAGTAAGAGTATGAGTCAGCAGCTTTCAAAGGCTTCCTACAGCAGCTTGGGGTGCTGGGATGTAGGGATGCCAGGTGCTGTCACCTGGGCCTGCTCCTGGTGCTCCAGAGCAAGACGAATTCTGCTGTCACTTCTTGATGGTCCTTCTCTGTCTTGCAAGCAGTGGTAGAGCGGAGTGAAACCTGCCAAAATGAAGCCATACATCTTGGTGTGTGACAAATCACTTTTTAATTGCCTCAAGGAAGAAATCCATTAGTCTTCCCATTACGTGACAGTCATAGTAAAATTCTGCTAAACATGAGCAGGATGAAATCCAAATAATGCAGGTTCTGCTGCTGCTTTTAGTTTACATCACTGTCCAGTTGGAGCATTAATTTTCAGTCCAACAAAATTGAACTGTCTGAACTCCCTCCTTACCTGCTCCAAGCAGATACTGAAGAAAGCTTTCCTGACACAGGGAATAGCATTACAGTGATGCATTAATTGTCAAAGAAATTTATCGTGCCTTAGACCCCAATTCCTCTTTTTTTAAAAAGCAAAAACATAACACAAATTCCAGTTCTTTCTCTTCTTAGAAGTGCAACCAATAGCACCTAGAAGGTTTTGACGCTTTTGGCAGCAACGTCCCTTAGCTTTCCTGTATCTCATTGTTGCAGAAAACAGGCAGAAGCTATTATGGCAAATTGTTGTCCTGCCATCTTAGTTTAAGCCTTATTGCTACGGGAAAGGTTCAGGAGTGTCTCTGAGCTGATGACGGTTGTAGCAATCACAGACTACTTTTGGTGTGGCTTGTGGCCATTTCAGAGAGTTCTTGAGTTTGTATTTTGTCGGTATCTCTTATGAGAAGAAATCCAGTTAATGGCAGGATCTGAATCTTACCAGTCCAAGATAGTTTATTCTCTCTGGGCTTTTTTCCCTTTTCACTAGATCGTGACATAAGTTTGGAGAAAAACTGTGAGAAGGAAATCCAGAATTTGGGACCACCTATAAAACCAGCTTCTCTACCTGCTTTTCTAATAATAGCTGGTGATTTAGCACCAACATTTCCCTTCCATTATGCTTCATCTCTACAGTATTTGTAGTGGGTGAGAGATGTTGCAGGTGGGTGCCAAATGTGGGATCCAATCTGCTGCCGATCCTCCGTCCCCACACTGGCACTTGCGCTCACAGAACCGGAGCAGAACCTGGCCGAGTTTAGAGAAGAGCATGGCAATGTACTGTTGGCGATTGCAAGGGATCCCTGCAGTGCAAATTAGAAGACAGAAAAAGAGTTAAAGGTCTGGCTGGAATGCGTATAAAGCTGGAAAGAGTTGAGATGGAATCTTGGTCAGCAAGTGGCTTGATTTTCCTATGTTCAAATGATTGCCTAATTTGAGGTAGAACAGTAAAAATATTATTTCATACCATACGATCTGGGCATAAAACGTGCTACTTTTTAGTTACCTCTTAAGCTTTTGTTGCATAAATAGAAATAACATTATCTTTGAAATATTAACTTATCTGTGGTTGTCACTTTTTTTTTTTTCTTTTTACAATGTATTACCCAGTCAGTTTTAGACTCTGCGACTGCCGAAGTGCTCAAGTGGTAGCCTCTTGCTCAGCTGCTCAGACTGGAGTGACACAGTCTCCTTCTGTACAGGGGGGACCATTTTTCTGAACAAGGAATGCGATCACTGGATGTTTAAGTGTAAAAAGAGAGACCAAAAAAGGTGACTGTATTTAAATTTGGTCTGTAGGAAAGAACCAGCACTGTAAGTAGGAATCTAGTATCAACACAGGCAGTTTGCTAACCCTGTGCAAATATTATTGTTTACTCTGTTATTTAACTTTATTTCTAAGGTTATTTTGTAGAAGCAAATCTCTTAACACTCACGTGTTTGCTGTGTTCATATAAGGCATATGCATCTTTAAAATTGCAGATTAACATTGTGTTAAAATTCATTATTATAATACGTGCAGGGAAATTATACTAATACAAACATTTATAATAGAGTATAATTGTTCAAATTTCAGCAAGTAGTCCCAGTTTAGTATCCAACCTGTAACATGAAACACTTCTCTGGTCACAGTTCTTTCTTGCCTATGGGACCAATAAATGAATTCTCATTTGCAAGTTAGATAAGTCCTTTGAATGTGTTATTGATGCAAACAAATGAGGATTCAGGCTCTAGACAATACCTAATGAAGCTGACTCAACACAGGCTGTTCCCACTGAAGGGTGCCAGGTTCCAGTGCAGAAAGATTGATGCCTGTTTCATCCTGTAATTATCCTGGCTTACGCTCTCTTTATACATTACTTGCCTAGGCACAAAACCAAGGGTACCACAATAAGTAATTAACTACTGGGAATCCACTGGCAGCTATTAAAAAAAAAAGATCATGCTCAATTGATAGTTTGTGACTGTATCTGCACTTCGATCTCCGTGTAGATTCAGGGTGTTGACTCTCTCAATTATTTTTCCTAGTAAATATTACTTACCAGAAGATCCTTCAGAATAGGGCTGTACTGTCACCTTTTCTGAATTTGATTGCTTTTTTCAGCTGTGGATTCCAACTGGTGCTAATAAACTTAGTTAAAAAGCCTTAATTTATACATCTGACTTAAGGTATGCAGCACTGAAATAAATGCCAGCTCAAAGGCTGCAGCAGCATGCAGTGAAAAGCACCTTTAACCTGTTGAAGAACTGAACAGTTCCTTTTCCTGACAGGAGAATCACCTGAGAGCAAAAAGTTACTCTCCTTTTATACCTTTAAGGAAGGCATCTCCAGTTTCAGGACTTCATCCAGAAAACAAATCAGATGCTTTATGCTATAGGGTAGGGCAAATCTGCTGTATATGCTTCAAAACTGCATCCATGGGATGTAAGAGCCAACAATTTCGACACTGAAAATGAATGTTTGTGATATTGTAAAATGGATTCAGCCAAAGCTAATAGGATCCTGTTTTCTCTCCAGGCATTTATGATCTTGGCTCGGTTCTCCAGACTGCGTATTTATGCATGCTATATCTGCAAGCATCTTGCAGAATGCAGAGCACAACACACATACATCAGTGCTGTCACATCAGCATTGTGAGCAGGGGCTCCAACTTCAGGTCACGGTTCTCACCCTGGTCATGGATTTGTAATGTTACTTTGAACATGTTACTTAACTCCCTTTCTCTCAGTTCTCTAGCTGCAAGAGAACGTAGTCTTTCCCTACATTGGCTAGACACAGGTCTTTAGAGTATATTGTGGCGTAGGCATAGCAGCGCCGTACTTGAGAGATGTATATGCATGGTGAGTATAGAGAGCCTGGTGGTACTGCAAAATTTTACAAGTGCAATACTATGGAGATCTTCTAAAACAAGTAGCCAGAAAGCTACCCTTAACGTCTTTCAGAATACATTTGTTTGTCCTCCCTAACAGTGCAAGCAAGATTCCAGTGGATAACACTTTTCTTTTCTAACATAGTTTAGAAACCAGCCTCCATGCCTGTCAAAGCAGACTAGCATCGTCTTTAAAATGTTGGGGAAAAATTTGTACATGTACCTTAATGACTTTCCACTTTTTAACTACCATTTTTCAGCACCATAATTCATGTGTAGATTCAAGATTCTGAAGTTTGCTTTGAACACGTTATATGAGAAGTGGCAGCTGGAGTTTTCCTGTTTCTCGGCTTTAATTCTCACTGGCAGCAACTTGAATTCATAGATGTAATTGCTGGTTCTCTCTTCTGTGCAGGTGGCAACCAACTGGCCAGTTGGTAATGAATAATGCATCGGGTTAAAGGCTTCAGAGGGATAGTTATGTGGTCAAAGAGGTCACAAAAACTATTGTCGAGGCCTAAACACCGAGTGGGGCTATAGCAACTTGATTAATTGACTAAATTAGAGAGGCTTTGACCTACCTCTCAGAAGTTTAATGAATTAGTTGATTAGTTACAGAAAGTTGTTTCACTACAGAAAAGCTGAGAAGGTCAGTGGTCTCCAGAAAATGACCTCCGCTGGAAACTGCCAGAATGATGCTTTGGGCAAACTGTTTTTCTTACTCTTGTGGAGTGAATGCAATTTCCAGACCCTGTGCAAAGCATGTGAGGAAAGAGCGTATTAAAATTCTGCAAGTTCTGCAATGCATGGGACATTCTGTTATTTTTTTTCTAGTGGGGAGACTAGCTTACTTATTCATGACTTGTGCATTCCTATTTCCAGCCTTCTTCCGTTCTTTTTCTCTCTTCATTTGCTGTGTTGATGTGTTTGAGGAAGTTGCCGCTCTCCCTCCTGTTTTGCACAAGCTCTGTGCTACAAATAATTTTTGACCATGAATTAAAATGTGATTATATCTCCAAAAAGACCTTTATGCACAGCAGTCTACTCTTAAAAGAGAGATGTCATCTTTTTCATAATTGCTGTTGGGCAGGAATTTTCTGAGTTGGGATGGGTTGAAGGTTGGTGTAATGGCCCTCAAACCTGATTTGATCAATAAAGCGAATTCCCTTAAGTGAAAATAGAACAGCAATTGTAAACATGTTGGACAAATAAAGTAATTGCAATCTGTTGTACTTGAAATAGAAATCCCAGTTTGCTATGAGTTATTATAATCTATTATTGATTACACAAAAAGCACAGATATTATTTGTTTGTAATTTATTAATTTGTCAGATATTTAAGACCTGTATTATGCGTAAGGAAAATGGAAGAGTAGGTACAGATCTGGTAAGTATTCATTCAAGTGGCAGTTATAGTTTTCATTCATAAATATCCTATAACACTGTATCTGAATAGATTTTAAAGCTTCATACCGTTGTGCACCCCAGAATGATGCTGCAAATCTGCTTTTAGTTTGGCATACTGTAGTGTAGTGGTAACAGTTTGAGGTTAATCATGCTTATGATATAACAGTTTTATGTGGCGATGCTAAAGTGCAACAGTGTGAGTTTGTTCTTCTGCCTGTGTTTGTAATTTTGGGAAAAAAACAGATAAAATTCAATACAGAATGTCTGTTGCAGATTCAAGGCAGGTTACTTCCTTGATTTGAGTGTAGGAGGAGGCCCATTATGAAAATGCAGCTGGAGGACTACAACGAGAACCTGAGAGACGGGCCTAACACCCCTCCAGATGTACAGCTAAGTGCCTTTCTGCGTATGCTTTGGAGCAGTTGGCTGGGTGAATGCCAGATGTAGCAGGGAAAATCTTGATTTAGGAGGAACTGAGGAGATCCTTGGAAAACATGGAACTCGCTTTTGTGTTTCTTAATGTGGAGACTGGAGTTGTTGATTAGAAAGACGTGCGGACCATCGAGGAGAGGACATGGTAGTTACGCCTTCCGACAGTCATGAGGGGTGCGTGCAATGTCAGGTTGCGTCACAGCAGTGATGGAGCAAAGGTGCGTGAAGGATATGTTTCCAAAATGCACTGACAAGCAAGGGTCAAGGCTTTACGTGTTACTCAAAAGGATGAATTTCAGGGGCAGTCCCTGGGAAAGAAAGTTGCTAAGAAACTTGCCTGTTTTGGCCTGCTGGTTCTGTACCAGAATTGCAAGGGTTTCTCTTAACTGGATTGTTCCTTTGGAGGGCTGTAGATGACACAGCGACACCGTGTGCTCCTTGGTGCGTGGGATTTGAGATGCTTGCTTTGCCTGGTCGCTCTCCTTTCTGATGGATTTCAGACTGCTTCTGGGATGTGTTGGGACCCTTTGCAAAGCTGCCAAGGTCTCAGAGAGGCTTTGGTATGCCCTAGCACAAGAAAAAGTTTCCTGTTCCCTTCGAGACACCCAGATATAGTTTGTAATCAGGTGTTGAAGAAAAAGGGACTGCTGGTATTAGCATTTTGGAGCTTGCTAATTACAAGTAGTTGCACTTTTAAAATGAGTTGCCATTTGCATTTTTGCCAAAAGGCAGCTGTGAAAAAGCCCTTGGACTAAACTATCTCCTTAGGGGGTAAAGCAACCTCCAGTATATTTTAATGGATTCTTGTCAAATTACTGATCAGAATAAATCCAAGCACTCTCAGAGACTGAATGTTTCTTATTAAACTCTCCAAAAAAGAACAAGATTGATTTGGAAATGTCACATGATTTAAAAGCTTAAAGGTGAGAACATCAGGATGTAATTAGTGACCACTGATTTTTCTTTTATTTATTCTTTGTTGTCCGAGTGATAATGTGATACCTCTGAGTGACTTCCTCAGCCAATCCAAACTGGTCACTAACAAAGGCACTGCCTGAATCAGAAGCGGGGTCTGCAATCTCACCTCCCAGATGTCAGGAAAATTAAGCAACTTAGAATGATGGTGTGAGGGACACCCCTCACGTTCTCTTTTTCTTCATTGTTCTTCGTTTGTGTGTGCCACGACCTCTTCAAGGTGACTGTTGCATACAGAGAGGTTCCCGCCACGTGGATGCTCCCATCTCAGTATCAGGAAAAGTTATGGAGAAGATTATCCTGGGCACTATTGAAAGGCCCTATTTAAAGAGCAAAGCTGTTGTCAGGCAGTCAGCATGGGTTCATGAAGGGACAGTCCTGCCTTGGTAATTTGATCTCCTTCTACGATAAGGTCACCCGCTTGTTGGATGAAGGGAAGGTGGTGGACATAATCTTTCTGGATTTTAGTAAGGCCTTTGATACCGTCCCTCACAACATCCTTCTGGAGAAATTGTCCAACTGTGAGATGAACAGGTTCACGCTACGCTGGGCGATGAACTGGCTCGGTGGCAGATCTCAAAGGGTTGTAGTGAATGGGGCTACATCTGGCTGGCGGATGGTCTCCAGCGGTGTTCCCCAGGGCTCAATTTGATTTTCACTCATTTTCATTAGCTTGCTTTAGAAAGAAGCTGCAGTGTGTTGTTTTTGTGACAGTGCTTATTTCTCCTTTACTACTGTTTGAATACAACTGCACAGGGCTCAGAGTCTGGGAAAACTTGTATGGACAAGTATGCTAAGCTGACGTGGGCTTCCGTAGACCAAGACAAATCTTTCCCACTGGTGTGATCCTGGTATAAGCACAGGGCAAGCAGTTGTGGCAGAGATGATGTTTCACACAAGTGCTTGGTGGTGTGTTGCAGCACGTTTGAGCCAGGATCTCTCCCACACGCGTGCACAAGTGCACTCTCTCCTCCTCACAGAGGCCAGGAAGGACCATCATGTTCTGCTTACCTCTGTCTTCATACATATCTGGCCTGCGTCTTCTCTCACGGTTATGCTTTGTGCGTTCACCTTTCTGCCTCCAAGGTTTCTTTTTCCCTCTCTTGCCAACACACAGCTCTGCAGGTGCTTGTTGAAGCCAAACAGCGCGCAGGGGAGAGAGCACGTCGTATTGTTTCTTGCTATTAGTATTTGCAAACGTAGTTGATACTTTCTGAAATCAGATGTACTACAATAAAAAGTCCAGAGTTGTTGCCATGATATGAAGAGACTTTTTAAAGAGATCTGCTGCTGTTGGAAGGCAGTCTTGCAGCAATTGTAAAGTCAAATTTCAGGTGAACAGCGTACATCATTTTAGAGATTAATGCTTCTGGAAATTCGATCTTCCATTATTCTACGTATTGCTTTAGAAATTAACTCTTTTATTTCTCAAAAATAGAATGTGAGTCTAGAAATAGAAATAGTACTGTGAAGTCAGATTTAAACTGAAGTCACTGATATAAAGTATTCAAGATACAATCTTTGAAAAAGTCTAATAATGATCATCCTACAGCTGTTAGAATTATGTTGTGCAGCCAAAGGTATAAAAAGACCTAGTCTCTTTTTTTTTTTCAAATACAGTAAGTGTAGCTATTGATTGGGATCACCTGGTCCGTTCTCCATCCTGGCTTTGCGCTGATGATGTGCACTTTTTCTGTTCATATTTTCTTTGTTGAATTTGAATAAGATTCAATTTCCTGGCATCTAAGGCTCTTTGCACCTTGCAGATTGTTATTCTTAGTTATAAAAGAGGACATACTCATTCTGCTGTCTGATAACTGTAGACAAAGTAATATGCCAAGGGTGCACCCTTAGTATTGGCATGACACAGATGTGCTGCATTGTGTGCTTTACAGGTAACTTAAGTGTGCCCAGCTGTAACTGCTCCTGGGACGGTTTAAACATAGCATCTACAATGTACAAATTTCCTTAAAGGGAAGAGGCAAAGAAAAAGTGTCAGGATTTAAGTATGAACTGTGCTGAAGGACTTTGCTGAGATCGTGGAGGACAGGAGGGGATACCTGAGCACAATACCTAGCACTGCTCAGATTTAACTTTTAATGGATTGAAAAACATCTGCACTGGGAAACCCGTCAGTGTCAAGGAGAAGAGCAGAAACCAAGTCTGGAGTAAGTGGTCCCAGGTTTCCTATACTTCACCTCAGTGATTTCACGTAAATTTTCATTTCTGTCATGATACTGTAAATGTATGTGAATCCTGTGCCAAGGAAGTATTGAATGCTGTGCCTGGAACGGAAGGTAGAAATTCTGTGTTTTTGCCAGCAGACAATTCTTGCAGTCGTGCTGCTGCTGCCAGAGCAAACAAATCCCTTTTCCAGCCATATGGGAATCACTCATTCTGCAGCTGTCTGCATGCTCCAGAAGAAACGAAATGTTGGACAGGAGGACTTATGAGCTGATACCAGATCTTGGTCTTCACCAGGTGGGCAAGTACAGTGGGTTACCTTCCATTGCACTGCCTCCGTGTTCATGTATTCAGCCAGAGACGCAGGGTGGAAACCCCACTCCATCCCAGGTGTCAGTGAAAAGCTAGCATGTGTACTACAAGTAGTCTTCACCAGGTGAACTTGTGCTGACAAACAGCAGTCGGCTGCAGTGAGGCTGAGGATAAAGCGGGGGCGAAAGAGGCAGCCTCGGACTGACTGCTGCAGGCACGGCGGCCGGGGCGCTGCTGGCGCCCGTGACGTGGGGAGTGGGGCGTTCGCTCTCACCGCGGGCCCTCGGCGCCAGCCCTTCAGGGAGTGTTCATCTTCCAGTGCGGAATTTGAGTGATTCCTAGAAACCACATGGGGGTTTGATTTGGGGGGGGGAAAGAAGGGAAAAAAACCAGCTTTGAGACAAGTAAGAGTGATGGCAAGCAACAGGGGGAGAATGTTGATGCTTCTCTGATGGAAGTAATGCAGCGTATGGATAGTGCGAGGCTCACGGCATCTGCAGGGAGGAGACAACAGTATTAATGCCTTTTACGTCTGCCAAGGCAATTGCTGGAAAAATCTTTCTGTGAGTCCTTGCTTGCTGGCACAGCGAGGAAGATTCTCTGAGTAGGAGGGGGTGTGAGGAGCTGCTGCGCCTGGCAGCGTGCCCAACCTGCGTGGCTGCAGGTGCTGCCGTCGCAGGACAGAAATGCCGTGCCTTGCTGGTACTTTGCTGTCAGTCGGCGTCAGCTCTCCAGCGCTGAGGACGGTCTAACCCCGTGAGACGGCGGGCGTGAGGAGGGCCGTGGGGTTGCTGCTGCGCCGAGGTCCTCGCCCTTCCTCACACCTTCAGTGGCTACATCCGCGCAGGCTGCCGGGCTGCCTGCCTCCAGGCGTGCAGGCAGCAGAGCAGGTCCGCTGCTGGGGAAGCACCCTTTCCTCAGATGCTTGCTCCCACTTTTTTTTCTGGCCAGTTTGGACAGTGGGCTCTGTGGCTGGCCCTCTCTGAAGCCATTTGGCCTACCTGGCAGCTCTGCAGTCTTACGTACCGGCCCAGTTTGCCGGTGCACAGGACTGGCTTTCTGCTACTCACTGATGAGCACACATGCCCCCATCAGGCGGAGGAAGAAGAGGGACAATCCTTCAGAAAAGAAGCTGAAAGCCTTGCTCAGCCTCCACTCCTGACCTTTGGTGAAGCTGGGCTTCGCTTTAGTCACCCCAGCCCTGCATCCCACTTTCACTGCAGTGCCGCACAAAAGGGTAAAAGATACATGCTTCGTAGTAACCTGCGTTTTTAATGCGCTCTTCTTTTTCTGTGGCAAAGCTGCAAGTCACACAGTGCAATCTCTGGGCCAGGGTACGATCCACCAGACGGCTGGTTCTGGTCCTGCAGGTCCTTCCATCTCTCCCGCCTCGTGGCACTTCACCCTACAGTCTCCTTCCCAGGCCTGGCAGCCTTGTTTAAATGGTCTGAAAGGGTCCTTGTGGAGTCCTTCATCTGCCACTGTTTTTCTAGTGCTGCTCTGATGACATAACGAGCCTTTGTCAAGGAGTAAATGAGTTCAAAGAAGGAATGACCTGACCCAGTGCTTTGCAAGTGATTAGTAGCAGGCGATGCTGCCTGGGAAGGAGCAGAATGAATCCACAGATGCCTGACAGGACTGACTCTTCCTGCTGTGGTCTCTCCTTTCCTTGCAGAATCATAAGCCATGGTCTGTGTTTCTGTACAACGGCTGAGAACTAAGAAGTTGGTTGTAGACAGAGGATGGGAAACTGGAAGTTACTGCAGTACTTTCCTTACTAAATAGCGGTTGAAATGATTAACAGGGAGAAACATCTTCAGTTTACCTGGATTACCAGGCTATGTTCCAGTTGTTCACGTCTGCCTTCATTTTAGTGTCCTTGCAGCTACGATGCTATCAGGGAGCAGACTGCAGAGATAACGTTGAGAAGGACTGGGTCTGTCTTCTGCAGTTCACTCCTTTAGTCAAATCAGAAGTTTTCACTGGCGTTGTGTGCCCACACTTAATGTGAAAGTACATCACGCAGCCCTACGCCACAGCACCTCGCTACCTGACTTTGCATCTACTCCGAAAGCTGCGAGTTTCTACTTGCAGCTTCAACCAGGAGGGGCAAATAAGCAATGCGCAGTGCCGTGCAGTGCTGAGTCGATGGAGCGGAGGGTGAGCTCTAGCCTCTGTGTCAGTGCAGTGAGCGCTCAACACACAGCGCTGTCACCAGCACAGCAGCAGCCATCCCCTGCAGTCTGCCTGCTGCCCTGTTATTCCTGCATTCCCATGTTCGTTACCAACTTCCCCGTAGCTGCGGAGGAAGAAAACTCTTGGTGCTTTCATTCTTAGTTTCTGCTGCCTTAGCCATTTTTTAAAAAAGAAATCGACACTAGGCAACTGTTACTCAGAATATTGTATGCTATTTTGCCCTGGATTGAATGTATAAAGTTACTAAACTGTTTAATTCAGCACCTTTCCTGCTAGTAGTTTGAAGGCATAACTCAGTTTGATTTCAGCTTCTGTAGCAGCAGTGTGGAAAAGGGATCTCAGTTTGGGAAACTTAGTCTTTGATTGCTACTTGTGCCGCATTGCAAATGTCCTTCTAAAGGAGAGCTCAGTCGCTGTGTGCAGTGTGTTGTGCTGCGGGGAAGTTGCGACCTAGCGTTTTTCCATCTCTTTTCTGATACATTACCTGTACTCATCTGGCAAGTCTCTGTAATTCCTCAGCCACGTCACTTACACTTCCCAGAAATGCTGTGGCTTTCCTTTTTCAGTGTCACCTGCTGCCATCTGAAAAGATACCCAGGTTGCTCTAGTGTGCTGCTTGGTTGTCTTAGGTTACTGGTTTTGCCATATCTACTGTGCTGGTGAAGAATGACACAGGGTTTCGTGGTTGATTGTTTATTGCTCTGGTTTATTCTCCTGCTGGTTCATTGGTTGTAACATATTTATTTTTTTACATTCTTCTGACAAATGAGTGGAATAGCCACAATAATAGCTAGCAGGCTATTAATGTCACCTCCAGATTAGCTTACTAGTCATCTGTGAATGGATCTGACTGTTACATCTACCTTGTGCCAGTATGATATTTAGTAAGAATCAAAGGATTTCTTATGTGCCCGTCTCTGTATTTTCACTTAATGTTTCCAGCCCTCAGGACGAGGGCACACAAATGTATGCATGCTGTATTAATTTATCCAGGAGCGACTTTCCAAGTGATGCCTCCATCTTGGGAACACATTGCTAATAGTGTTTCCTGGGCTGTGCAGAGGTGACCAAGTCTTGAGAACCAGAAAAATCAGTCATATTTGTAGCTCAGAGTTCAAACTTACAACAAAAGCCCTTTTCTGTATTGCTCAAAGCAGAAAATCATTTCCGTAGGTTCCTAACTGAAGCACCAGGCATTAACCGTAGCTATGGGACCAGCAAAGATAATAATGTGACTTACTGCTTGGTGTTCAGCACCCAAGGGGCTTGTGTCCTTAGAGACTTGGAGTGCGAGGGCACATTCATGGCCAGGAAAGAGGGAGACTGAGCATATTTCTTTAAGGTATCATGAAAAAAAATTGCCTTTTCCATAGGAATCCCTGAGAAGAGTGGGCAGGGGTTTGATGAAGTGGGAGTATAATGCATTTCTCATGTAAGCAACAGGATAGGAAAAATGGTCAAGGTGGCAGGAGGGGAGTAGGCATCCCCTTCACCCTGCCGATGTGGTCACCTGTCCACAGTGGTTCAGCTGCTGAATGTGCCATGGGGAAATCACGCGCTATGTTGAAATGCTGGGGAAGCCAGGGACAATTCAGCCCTTGCTGGATGGGAGGCCAGACTTCATTCCTTGCCTGGGCACCATCGGCTTCATTGCTTTGCTTTGGGGAACCCGCCCTTTCCCATAACAGTCTGGGAAAGGAAATGTCGCCTGTTTTCTAGCGGTGCTCTGTCGGAGCGACGAGAGTGCCGCACCTCGCAGTAACGACCAGCCTCCTCCGAGTCCCGTGGTCAGGGTGACTCACGTGCTTTGGGAAGGATCTTTCCAAGGCGTTTCCCCCGCCCTGCCAGCAACGCTGCCACAGGGTCTTCTCACTCACAAAGTCATGGTATTTGAAGAGTGAGCACGACACTACCCTGATTAAAATTTAATGAGGCTTGGTATTACAGAGGGCCCTTTAGTGTCAGTTCTGCATTTGTCAGCAAATAAACACATCAGCTGGTGGTGTGGGGGCGAGCCCCCTCCCTCCCGGCAGCCTGGGCCGACACGAGGTTGAATTCTGCTGGAGCGTACACGTGGGGAGCGTGACTCAGGCCAAGGTGGGGAGCAGGGAGGCTGTTAATTTTCTCTCCAGCAGCTGCTGGAGCAGGAGTTCCCTTTTATTTGTTATTTGCATACTTTAGCCATTGGAATTGAATTTGTGCCCATTAAAACTAAATTAGCGCTGCCTGGAATTTTAAATAGGCTCTGGCAGAGCAGCCCATTAACTCTATCAGAACAGTTTCAGCACATCCTCTGACTCTGAACTGGGTACACAATTCACACTGGAAGCTACTGAAAAATGTTATTTGCACATTCTTGAGGATAACTGGAATGCTGATATCAGAGATAATGTGTTGTGGTTTTGAAAGCCATCAGTGTGGCTCAGAGCTAGGTTTAACTTCATAAAAGTTATGGTGCAAAAGTGTAACCAAATTAGTTTACAATTCTTTGGTTTTAATACCATACTATCTTTCACACTTTCCCAGTTTCTCTTTTTACATCCTTATTTCTGGCCTCAGCTCCTTCATTCTGATCACCTCTCATTTCTGCTGAGCTGAAAGGCAAAATACAAGCAGTCATGACTTATGTTAAAGGTGTACCAAATGTGTTGTGTTGAAAACGAAACAGGATTTTCTAGAATTTTCTCTTAAAAGTTAGAAAATACGTTGTGGTGTCAGTTTTTACTTAGGATTTACTACAAGACAGTAAGCCTGGGATTTATTGTGTGTGTATGTGGAGGGCTCGACAACAGAAGCATCTCGTTATCTGTTCAATGCTTCCACATTTTTCTCGTAAGAATGACATTGGCTCAAAATAAGCTTTGCGTTAGCACGCGGCGAGGGCACTGTCTCTTCCCTCGGCTGCTTCCACGCGGCACCGTTCCCGCCCCGGACACGGCCCTGCGCACCCCATGGGCAGCACCGGCTCTCCCCCTCCCCATGGGGAGACACTTGCCGCACGCCTCGGTGGTCAGGCGGGCGCGCCTGGCTTGCCGCGGGAGGCTGCGGGGCACCGGGCAGGTGCTGGCGTCTGCCGCACCTCAGGAGCCAGGATGCCCTGTGCCAGTGGCAGGGAGGGCTTTACCCGCGGGAACCAGGCCGTCTTCTGGAGGACGGGGAGGGGAAACCCTCCTCGCTGCGGCGGCGTGGGGACTGCTGTGCCACCCCAGCTCCCTGCTGGCGAGGTGTCACGGCAGGGCATGCTGGACACGCTTTGTGACCGGTTCGTGCGCGCACACACACGCACTTTCCCTCGAAATAAAAAAAATGTACAAGGGCTCGTTTCTGTCTCTAAATTTGAAGACCAACTTGCCACACAAAAACGCCAGTCTAATACATAACTAGTTTGTGCAACAAGACTCTTGAGGCCAAAAAAAGGCTGTATCCATTTATAGTGCTGGGTTGCAAAAGTAGCTGCATCTTCTTTAGGAAAAACTCGTGGTCACATAGTCCTCCCTTCATCCCGTTCATTCGTATTAACGTATTTGAATTAGGATTTGTTTTGATTACGAATTGTCTTGAATTTGGATTTTGAGTTACGATTGTTAGGATTCTTTTATTCTGCTGTTTATTGCTCTGCTGACATTCGTTGTGTGTTCAGTGTCAGGAAGTTCCCTGAAGAATAGTGAATGATTTCTGAGCCTTAAGTCCCAGGCGCGCTGAACAGACCTGCCACGACCTCCGGGTCCCCGTGTCGCGGTCACTTGGCAGCAGGTGCTGGCTTCGTCCTGGCCAGCCCATCGCCTCCCTCCCGCAGGCTCCGGGGGCCACTCTGCCCTGCCCGGCTGTGGTCGGCCCCCTGGCACCTCTGCTCCCAGCCTGTGCTCTCCCTCCTCCACCCAACAGTTCTGCTCTTCGGAGGCCCCTTCCGAGGATGCGCCAAGTTTACGCCCCAAGCTAGGTGTTGGCTCCTTTGACCTCAAGTCCGCAGCCCTGTCGCCTGAGGCCCCAGGGCTGCCCTGGGACACTGAGCGCCTTCCTCCCACCCCTTGTCCGCATCCCGGCCACGAAAGTCCTGTGTTATTCACGGGTTATTCATGGCCCTTTCCTGGAAAGCATTCAGGATTCAGGTGGCCTCGCCAGGCCTGGCAGCGCTCCTTGCCCAGCAGCTTGGTGAGTAAGTGGACACTAGATGTAAGATTTGCTATTAAAATGATCCCTTTTGTTTCATAGTCTTTAATGAGAAAAGAGCAAATATACCTGAATGAAACAGCGCATCTTGATTACAAAGAGTGAAATTTAATTTAAAGCTTATTCTTCACTGAAAAAAAACAAAACCATGTTCAATCAGCCAAAGATACAGCATGGTTTATAAGACAAGGCTTGGCTGCCTGTTCCTGGTACCAGCCAGGATCCTCAGATTCTATTGGACTGTGTATTGGATATTTTTCATGATTATGAAATAAGTGAATGGAGCATCACACTGGTGTTCTTCCAGTGTTACATACTTCTCAGCAGTCTCTGCTCCAGACATTTCCCAGGCACGCTTCCATCAGGCCCTTGTGTTGGCTTTATTTTGCTTGGCTTTGTGAATGTGTCTGTACACCAGCAAAATAACCGAGGAGCTTTCTCATTTGAGCCCTGAGAAATGGGTCAGCAGCATATACGGACAGCCATCCATTTTTTCCTTCCTTTGCCAAATCTGGTCTTCTCTGTTCCTAGAATGTCCAAAAATGCTTTGTGGCTTTCCAGTCTGAGGGAGCTCACAAAAATGCAGGTTGCTTTGTCCCCAGGTATAAAATGACATGATACACATCCTTTTTTGGTGCTGCGACTCATAAATCCTAGGGCAGGTGCAAGGCATGCTGCGCATACAGAGGTACTGCCTGTTTATCTCCTCCAATTACAAGTCTCTGTCTTGCAGTTCTTCCTCATGTAGTAATAATAAATACACTATCGACATCAGTCTACAGACAGAATAAATTCAGCTCCTTTGCTTCTGCAACTCCAAAGCCTGTGCATCCTCTCCCTGCCAGCTGGAACGAGTGACAGAGAAGCCCTCCATGCAGGAGGGAACGTTACTGACAGACAGCAGGACCTTCTTCTGTGGGGTACGTGTTCCAGGTCACTAGTGATCTGGTAAATTCCTGTGCTCGGTGCATACTGGCTCCTTCCAGCCTGGCAAATGCAGACCTATTTCAAAGAGGGAAAAGTTGATTTTGGTTCTGTTTGTTCCGCATGGAACAGGCACAGCTGGAACCTCAGTACTTCAGCCCTGGTGGGCAGGCGGTGGGGGTTAGTGGGGGAGATCTGATGCGGGATTTGGTGCAGAGACTTGGTGCGAGATCCGAGGGGCTCACGGCTTCTCCGTGCTATGTCCCACGGACGGGACAGGAACTGCCTGGCACCCTGGCAGCAGGACAGGCCTCTGCAGACTTGGGTTTCCAGCAGGCAGCAGTGGGGGGAAAGGCTGGGAACCGGCGCTGTGACTCACGGTGGTGCAAAGCAAAATTTCTAGAATTTGATGTGAAGTGGCCAACATGACTCCTGTGTAATTGCTTAGAATCCAATTAAGGCTGCCTGAGTAGATGTTAGGAATTATAAAGAGGAATACGAGTCTGAGCTTGTCACCTAAACTATGATAATATTCCTTCAAAGGAGGCATATTTGCAAACATTATTAATTACCTGGGGAACAGTTCAGTGTTTAAACTGAATTAAGGGGGAATGTTTTTTTTCGTGATTTCGGATTTGATTGAGAGAGATTACAGTATACTCGAAGAGTAGAGCATTTCTTTGTTATAGACCTGGCAGCAAAGTACATGGAGTTTGTCTGCACCAAGTCCCCCGCCCCGCCAAAACCAATTTCCCAGAAAGGACATTATGCAAGCAATTACCTGGGGCCAAAAGAGCTTTCAGAAGTGTTTAGTACTGGCTTCTCTAATCAGGAAAAAGCAGGAGTGTGCAGCTAAAATTCGGCTTTCTTGATTTGAATGAGGGGACAATTGGCTTGAGGGTGGGTTAGAGTCCTTTTGTTTTTGATTATTCCTGGGCTGAGCTGTGGATACCTTTGCAGGGTCCTGCAAGGCCACCGCAAGAAGGGAAAAACATACAGATCAGGCACCGCAGGGCATGGTGAGAAAAGCCTTCTGCCCACAGACCGGCCTCACAGCGCAGCGGCTGGCAGAGCTGAGGGGACTCTGCAGTGAGTTCTGCAAATGCTCTAGGGAAGGAGCCTGTCCTTTCCGCTGGCCACCCTGCCTTGACGGTGTAGATTCAATTTCCTGCCCTGCTCTCCCCCTCCCCCAAATGCGTCAGCCAAGCCCATGCGCTGCTGGGCTGGAGCCTGCTGCTGGCCATGCTGCCTGGTCTCACCAATGCCCTGTGCTGCTCTCTGCCAGCTTAGAGCAGATGGAAGTGGAGGTACTCAACCAATTTCCCAATGAACAGGGCTATTTTGGGAGGCGATTGCCCCTCCTGCAGATCCATGCCCACCAAGCCAAGTGTTGGGGTTACCACGGGGTCTTCTAAGCCAGGAAAGCTGAAACAGTGTGATGTTTTCTGCTTGGAAAGGGCAAGTGGGAGAAGGATACAGCTCCTTTCAAAAAATGCTGGAGCTTCTTGTAGGGAGAAACGATGACTTGATGCCTGAGCAGGTGGGTGTGAGATTAGATGGGCTTGTGGCTTATTCAGGGCCAGCGAGCCTTGGTGTGGTGCTGCCAATAAAAAACAAAGGACCCAGTAAATTACCAGTAGCACAGACTGTGGAGGAATTGAATACGAGACTGGTGCAAGAGCAAGACTGGTTTTCTGGCACCTAAAAAAGAGAGGACAGCTCCAAGGAGGAATCAGAGAGACCGGTCTCAGTGCAGAGAGTAGCTGGAGATTAGCCCTGAGGGTGTTGTAGCTGAGCTGTTCTTGGGTTATGTTTGCCTTTCTGGGACTGCTTGATCTTCATAGTGCAGACATGCTCCATTTCTCAGTATGGCACAGGGCAGGTAGCAACACACTGCAGTAGGGACCACAAGCATTACGAATAACAAATCCTGTTAGCGATTTCGTTTTTTCCTTTTCTTACCTCAATATAAAGTAGTCATCAGTTTGTCTAAAATGACCACATCCTAAGCCAAAACTACCAGGCAGATCTCACTTTCAGCTGAGGTCTGCTCATCAGAGAACAGACCTGGAGCTACTCTCAACCCCCAGTTTTACAGGCATTTCCACACCTGAATTGATTTAGAGCATTCTAGAGCTCTAATTGCTCTAATATAGAGCACAGCTGTGGGAGTCCTGTATAAACCCTGACCTTGTCTACACACAGCTCTAGAGGGGATACTCAGCAAACGTAATGTCCTTTTGTCCGGCATGTGGTCTTGGAGTCTATATGGAAGCTCAGGTGAGGGACTTTTCCTACAAGCCACAGAAATGTGGTATTTCTTTAACTGCGCTATCTAGTTCTCACGCAAGCTGCATTTGAAAATACCTCTAAGCAGCTATTTGCCACTTTGTTCAGCTGTGAGCTGATGATGCGACTGAAAAGGATTTGGGGGAATTTATCATGGAAATAACATCTTCCTTTAGCCTTTGAGTTGCTGCTGTCACCAGAAGGTAAGTTTTATTTTAATTCTAACGTGGTGAAAAAGCCAGCAACTTGGGTAGCGTTTCTAGCTGTGTGTGAGGAGTCTGCGATAATGTTGCTTGAATTGCTAAGCAACCGTGGCCCATTTGCTCACATGGAGCAAATTGAAACATTGATTTATCTATTTGTTTTGCAACTAACACTAGGGCTTCATTACTCTATTCCCCAGGGACATACTCCCACATGCTCAGACTGGAAATTAACTCTTCTTACCAAAAAACATGCATGGCTTTCTTCTTAACTTTGAAGAAAAATCCAGAGGCTTAATGTTTTGCTAGCTGTGTCTGCACGTGGCAACAGGCTATTTCAGGAGGAAAAAGTGGAGTCTCCCTACATAGGGCTATTAGGTGATATTATTGCAAAGCTGATCCAGGATGTCATTTGAGCTTCATATGCCATCTATAGGTCTGTGGTGTATGCTGCTTGTAGCTGTACCACAGCTTATTATTTGCAGAAACGCAGTTAGTTGCAAGCAGAAAGGCAAATGCAGCAGCAATATAGACAAAAATTTAAAATGCCTCTCAAATACAAGTGACAAAATGAAGTGACATACCCCAAAACTGTCACGCAGCAGGTGACCAGAGGAATGCAGGTGTTAAAGGACAGCAGAAGTCTGTTCAAGAAGCATCAGGTTTTTGTGCACAATCATTACCCATACAAACGTACAAATTTCTGTGTCATGTAGGCAAAACATTGTAGTTTTGCAAGACCAAGACTACTTAAATGCTTGGTAGCAGCAACCTTGGTGAAGGAAGCTATGGCTTCCCAGCGCTGTGCTCGTCAGACACCTGTAAGTCTGGGCTTGTGAAGCAGAACTGCTTTTAGTCATGGCACAACAATTCTTTTGTGTCTTTGCTGAGTCTGTGGGTTATCCCGCAGGTTGTTGGAGGAGTTAAGGTCTGAGAGATGAGCTGAGATTTGCTGCACATGGGAACCTGCAGACATCCCTAGATGGGATCAGTGTTTAACCCCTGATGAGCTGAGATGTGTTACCACTGCAAGGGTAGTGCCTTGTTAGGCAACCGCTAACCCAAATGGTATTGTCTGTTTAAACTTTGTTACAAGACTGTGAAAATGGAAATGCATGCAGACAAAATTAGCTGATCAGTTCCCTTGCGTTGAGAATAAAAATTTTTAGTAATGCAATGTAATGCTTAATTACATGAGTGAATATTTTGTTACAAGCTTGGATGTGTTCTCATGTGGAGCATAAGTAAGGTTAGAACATGAGACTTGCAAGTTCTCTTGAGCTAGAGAAATACCTGATAGTAAAGCTGGGCTGCTCTTTCCACTGCGAACTGGAGCATTTGAGGCAATGTGGCACATTTTTTATATGCGCTTTGCAAGTTTTGCAAGTCCATGGTAAGGAGCTGCAGGGTTCTCGAATGAGATTCTGGTTCCAAGACGAAGCAGTGGTGTGGCAGCTGATGCTGTTGTGGCCCAGTCCTCTGCAAGGGTCTATCCGCTGCGGTTCAGCGGAGAGGCCTGTGGTGCTGAGATCTGTGTCTTGCAGGCATTTCTTTACATAATCTTTCAACATTTTATTTCTGAGGAAGGAAAGAGTGGTCTTCTGCTTCTCTGCCTTGGCCTGAAGAAGCAAGTATTTTTAGCCAAAGCATTCCCTGACTGGGCAGCCACATCACAGTTTTGCATGTAAAGCACAGCAAGAAGTGGACCTGCTCCATCTCTTCCTTCTACGCACATTGTGCAGCCACAGCCGTCTGCCCATGTGCCTGTGCTACTGGGGCATGCTAAATTTCTCAGGCACAGCACTTCTGGCCAGCTTTTGTCACCTTTGTGCAAGCCATGCACAAGATCTCCTACTTCCATGATGCTGTTTTCTCTTACGCCACCCTCTAGTGATCCAAATGGTCTTAATGAAGTGATCTGTTGACCCACTGCTGTTCACCTTTGATATAAACTCTTTGGGTCAGTTTCTCACCAGAATCTGGACCCTTCCTTCATTGGTAGCTGATGTTTTCCATAAGCAGACAGAAACTAGATCACAGCAAATCTATAGTCGAGCAGATTTAGCTTGAACTGAAGCAAACCATGCCGGTTGTGGCAGCTGCAGTATTCTCTTCTCATAGGAACTGAAACAGAGGCTTTCACAGCTGCTCCAAATGTCATCTTATTGCACAAAGATCTTTTTAATTGGCATCTGGACTCAGATCTTAGCTCCAAAAATACTTGTCGCAAATGAGTTTTAAGGACTTCTTTTTTCCTTTTCCCTTAGAAACATAATAGCTAAGCTTTCTGCATCTGTGGTGTTTCGCCCATCTCTCACGGTGAAACACTGGTCCAGAGACCACTCTAGAGAAAGCACTGGAAGAGAATAATGTGGAAAGGTTTTGCTTAAGGAGAGATGCAAGACATCTGTGCTCATTTGGATGCTGTTGGGGTTTGTCTGCATCTAAACTTGTCCATTTTTCTCCTAAAAATCTTCTCCTCTAGGTAGATCCTGGACTTTCTGAGAGCAAGCTGTGAAACCAGGGAGCAGGGGAAATGTGCTACTCATAACTCCCCAAGCTCGCAATGCAAAAGGAAACTTCTGTTCTGCATTCCTGAGAGCCTGTGCCATGCACAAGCTGCAGTCCCACAATTAGCAAGGGTTAGGCTAGGCTTTTCCAGGCCTCTCAGATAGCTTTGCTCTTCAGAAATTCTCCTTCAGGTTTAAAGGAAATGCAAATATACAGGAATATGAATAGAAGGATGCTAAGAAGGTACATCAGGTTTGAGGATTCTGGCATAATAAATTGGAAAATAGAGGCTATTGATTTGATTGTCTAGAACTTGCACCGTGTCAACAAACAAAAGGAAATGTTAGTTCATTGAGCCCAAATTATGTTCATTATTATTTTTCAAAGCATTTTCAGGAAAGTAACAGTAATAGTCTTCAAAATTCATGCAAGCGCTGCTCATCCTGAGATTTTCTTTTGGACTAGCTGTGCAGTCAAGCTTCTAGGCTGTGCTTCAAATAGCCATTCCTCACATGCAAGATACATTATTGAAATGCACTTAAGCAAAACACAGCAAATGGCTCCCCTTCTCAGGTGGAGCAGAGCTGGCTGCCTCTGCTTGTATTGAAGGCAGCTAACTGCTAAAAGAAAAGAAATTATGAAGTATGAGGTTATTTAAGGCTCAGTCTGCCTTCGTGGAATGTGCTTAAAACAGATGTTGCTGATGAGTAGAAAAAGAAAAGAGAGAAGAGCAGGAAAAAAAGGGAGTAGAAGGCCCTGGGCCAATGGGACTTGGCCCTGTGGATGAGCTGGCGTGGTACCTGCTGGCACCTGGAAACAGGGAGAGCTCTGAGTTGATGGAGGCCTGGAGAGTGTGTGGCTGAACGCATTAAACACTGGATTGAGACTCGGTCTTGCCTCTCGTCCCCATGGCTGCCCTGAGGGGAGGTGGTTGTCCTCCACCTCTGCTCCCGTGCTGCGCCAAGGGAAGACGGAACTTGGGCGATTGGAGAAGGGCTCTGTCTCCCGCCCTGCTAATGTCTGCACTGTATCTTGACCTAATAGCAATCTAAAACAGCAGAGTCACCGCGTTCTTCTGGTTCGTTGGAAAACTTTGAGAGACCAGTGAGTAGTTCTTCTGCAAAGCAGATGTGTCATTATCTGAAGAACTTTTTATCTAATGAGTAAATGGTGCCCGGCACCTCATTTGAAAGTTTTGGGGTCTGGGAGGGCAGGACCTTGTGATATGAGACTGAGAGCATCCAATGCCATGAATTTATTGACTGAGGCATCCAGCAACACCTGCAAAGAGTTGCAGGTCATCATTTTTCTGTATTCAGTCAAAATGTACAATTATTACTCAGCCCTAATTTTACTTAAATAAGGCTTACTGACAGTCATGCTGTCACAAAAGGACATTTTGGCAAAAATGTTGTAGTCTTAGGATGATGCCCCACATTCAGCTGGCAATCCTAAGGGATTTCCTTATAGGGAAAACAAGGCTTTAGCAATGTCTGAGTATGGCCTTGTACTCTGTAGAAAAGATGAGTTTGCTTCCTTCCACCCCACCCCCGCCTGTCAAATTACTATAAATCAGTTATTCCATAATGGAAATTAATAACACATATTCTATTTGATGCTGTGTCCTGTTAGTACATAGGTGTTACATGTGCTGCATATCCTAGGGCAGCTCTTATGAGTTGATAAACAGTTTCCCATGAGGATGTTTCAGTGCTAGTGGAGATGCTCTAATCCCATTGCGCTTTGGTCACAGCACCCAGGAGCTCATCTGCCCCAAAGGTGCTTCTGAGCCGTGCAGTGAAGCATATGCCTCCCCGTGCAATGTATACAGCTAGCAGTTGCAATGCTAACTCTCTCCCTTCTGCAAAAAAAAAAAAAAGAGAGAGAGAGATGAAGACAGACTGTTTTTCCTGCACATTGAGTCAGTCATCTGTTTTAATTCTAGCTGAGAAACTAGGGCAAGAAATATGTGTTGATGCTGTACACTTTCTAAATCACCACAATCAAGCTGAAATTCTTTCTATTCTTCACTGTAAAGCTGTCCTAAAGTAGATTAGTGGATCAGAGCAGATTTGCTCTGTATTATTTGTAGATTATTTCCTTTTGGTTCTTGCTGCTTGGCTGGATGCTCCTAAAAGGACTCCATGTTCCAGCAGTCTTTCTTTGCTTAACTTTTAAACTATTTTTGTCTGTAGGAATCCCATCTCCCTAGTTCCCTTCTCTGCTAAAATCAGCACGCTGGTAGTGTTGAAATTCTTTCGTCGTGTGCTGTGCCAAGATCTGACTATGATGGAAAACGCAAAGTCGTTTTGTTAGCATATGAGCCCAGGTAGCAGTGTGGTCCTGGCTCTGCTGTCTGTGTCAGGACAGGCAGCCACCCAGCACAAATACTGTCCTGCTCTTCTCCCAGGGCAAGCATGCATGCTTCAGGGGACATTCTTCAGTGAAGGCAGTTTTCCTCTGCCAAGAGGATGGTCTGGCCTGGGTGTTGCTACAAAAGCGTTGCTATCCTTTGAGCCAAATAACCATTGAGACACCAGAAACATTTGCAGCAGAAGCGACAGACGCCTTTGGCTGTGAAGAAGGATGAATTCAGCAGGCTCCAACAACCAAATGCAGGCTATCCTCTCAGCGGTGCATGGCAGGAGTCCTCATAATTTTCAAGGAGCCAAGGAGTTCTCATAGTTTAAAACCACTACCAGGTGAAGAGACTCCACCCAGCAGCCAAATGTGATAGGCAGGGTAGGGCTGCATAATTTATGAATTTGCATTTCTTTTTGATGAGATTTTGAGTCTAAAAGCTCGGGGAAGGGTGTGCTATTTTTTTTATTGCATCTCTGAGATCAAATGATGTCAGATTCAGAGAGCACAGTCTATGCTTGTAAAATAAATAAAAACTAACTAACTAAAAATCCCTCAAGCTGCATGAGCACTGCTGGTCCAGCTCAATGCAGAGTAGCACAGCTCCTTTCAACTCTGCTTAGAGCTCCCAAGGATTAGTCTCTCCATATCTGGAGGCAGTGCGGACTTCAGCAGTGTGCCGGACACTACGCGCGTGGCCCCAGCAGTTGTGTGCTGGTCCTGCTCGTCACAGGCGGCCGGGGGTCCTCTTGTTCCCAGGCACGCGCTCTGTGGAATCAAGAATTACTGGCCAAATGTGTGCTTTTAAATGAGTTGGCTTAGATTATCCCTGTTTCCAATGTCTCTCTTCCAGGCCCCTGTTTTGTGTGTTGCACGATCTGTCTGGACCCTCGGGTCCTGCCACATGTGCCAGAACTGGTCTGTAAAAGCTGCCTGAGGTAGCCGCCAGGAGCTTTCTTCCAGGCATTTCTTGGTACTTGCTTGTTAAAGCAGCTTGAAACACTCATCACGCGTTAATTCCCAGTTGCACTGTAACCTCTGAAAGGGTGGAAATTCAGGGGGCGTTGTCTGCTATTCTCCTGCCTGTAGAAAGTCATTGTGTGAAAGGGGTGTGGATGGTTGTTTTGAGCAAAAATTAACACAGGCCTACAAATGCTGTTTTTTCATGGCATATGCGTGTACCTGATATCTGGATATTGGAGGTAGACTGCTTTTGATACAAAGGTTCCCCTTTTGAGATTATTCCGAGTAACTCATTGCAATACTGTCTGAAGTCAGAATGGCTGATATCACCAGCTTTACTAATGTTTAAGGACTTGGGAGACATAGATATTTTCTGGAGATAAACCGGTAGAAATTGGGAAAACGTTATAAAATTGTGGCCCAGGTTCCTGTTCTCTTATTTCTGGGCGAGTGTTATCAGGAGTTTAAAATGTGTATGTGATAAAGCACTTCATGCAGTCGGTGCAGTGATAATGTGGTCTCCACATGTGTCCCCTGAAAGTATCTCCACCTGCTTCAGTAGCAGGAGAGCTGTGCCACTGGAGAGGAAATGGCTTTTTTTGATCAGATCAGCGTTGAAACGAGGGTTTTCTGGATGCTGGGCCGTCCCCTCTGCATTTCTCAAGGCTTTCGTCGTGCCAGAGAGAGTTTAAACTCTGATCTCCCTCATAAGTAAATCTTAAAGTATTCAAGTCAGCTTCCTACCCTATTTCTATGAATACCACTACCTGCAATGTCCCTTTCTAAAGGTGCTCATGAAGGGCATGGTTCTGGGCTGCTGGCTCCAATCGAACCCCAGTGCTAAAAGGATGGATTTGAATTGTGTTGAGAGACAACTGAGATCTTTTATAATGTACCCTTTTAATGATCAGCTGGGAAAGACAGAGAAAACTGGAAAGCCGTTCATTGGTGCTGTAGGTGCTTGGTTGGGTGGTGGGGTTTTTTGTTTTTAAGATCTCATTAGAGGCAGTCATGCTTTGTCAATTTTTAATGTTTCTCTTAATGTGCAGCTGAGGTCAAGAAGCAAGAAGGATGTTTGCAGAAATACAAAAAGCAAAGGGATTGAATAAAACAAAGACTATCGCAATACTGTTATATAGCTTAGCGTGCAGCCTTGTGCGATACACTGCAGGTGATTCTAGACAGTCCCATTCAGGAAGGATCAGATGGGAATTTGAGAGTGGGCAGCAGCAGTCACACCCTGGAAAGATCCTGTGTAAAGAGAGGTTGAAAAGATGAATATTAATTGCCTGAGAAAAGAAGGCATGATACAAATACAGTATAAAATGAGGAGTTGTTCCAAAAATTATAGAAAAGACACTTCCTTTTATCTTTGAAGAAGGGGACAAGGAATTTTATTAAACTGCAACAGAAGTCAGATCTGATAAACAAGGAAATCCTGTAAAACTGACTGCTATGAGATGTCATCCAACTCTTGAATGCAATAAACAAAATATATATATTTACACCTGTGGGTGGTGAGAGTATCCACAGAAATAACAAGCAGTCATCTTAGGGGGACTACTAGAAGGGGGTAAAACCTTAGAGCTTACTGATTTTAAGTGAGTGCATCACTAATAGAGTTCGCAGTGAGATTTCAGAGGCAGGATACCCGCGTTTGCCTGCCGGGGACCCTCAGCCCCATTCTCCAGGGTATCTGCAGCTGCTGGAGGTGAGGCAGCAGTGGGTCATGGGTGCCCAGACCTGATGTCAGACCTGACGGTTCCCCTGCTCTCCGCAGAGGATCTCCAGATCGAGGAGATGCAGCCATGACAAAACACGGGCCAGGAGGTGTTGCTGTGCCGTCTCTGCGCAGTGGCAGGTTTGGGTTGCTCTGCAGTGGTGAAAGGCTGTGGCCAGCTGGCCTCAGGTGAGTGTCGGAGTGTGTTTGCTGCCCGTTAGTTCATGAAGTGGGTTCTCCTGTAATGGGAGAAACGCAACGCAGGTTTAAAGAGCAGCTGCTGGTGTCACATGCATTTAATAGCCTGTCATTAGGGCACAATGAGAGACTTGCCCACCTTTGGCAAGCCACCTGGGGCTTCTTGTTAGTGCCCCCCCCGTTTGATTTCCCTCCCCCTCCCCATCACAGCACTTTTTCAGCTCCACAAGTGAATTCCCTCCCCATCTCAGGGTGGAGCTTGCTGTCATCCCCAAGGCAGTTTAAAATTCACGTGTCCAGGCCCGCTGCAGCCACAACTTGAACAAGAACTTGAGGCATGCCGAGGGGCAGCAGCAGGCCGCGCTCCTGAAGCGCAGCCTGCCGGTCCTGCCCTGTTAGGGGTGGTGCTTCTCCCTGTGTGGCCGAGGCTTCTGCTGGAGACCTGATCGAGCTCGCTAACTAAGAGCTGCAGTGAACTATGCAAATGTAGCTCAACGCGGCAGCTTTAAAGATTCATCAGCTTTGCTGGAAATCTTCCAACGAAAAGCTTAACCGATCCTGAGCTGACACCAGCGACAGGCTTGAACAGGCACCACTGCAAGCTTGTATGGGTTCTGACCACGCCAGCCTTCCCCCTGCACCTTTTCCTCCACGATCTCTGCGGCATTGTCTTGCTCTGCTGCTGGGAGACAGCCTGGAGGTGGCTTTGCTCTGCCAGACACTCTTCAAATTCATTGTGTTAACATGGCATCCCTAATCATCAAAATATTTTTCAAAGGAGCTCTGGTGATTGCATGAGCAATATGAGAAGTCATTAATTCTGAAACGTAGACACTAGGGGACGCTTACAGCAAGTTCAGCCAGCAAAAGTTTTCCTTGTTAATTCTTCTCCTGTTAGGCAGGTGCTGGATTGACAGTCACCCATGTACAGTCCTCCTGAAACAGAAGCAAAAAAGCAGCTGGAGTGCTCCTCTTCTGCACCATCCCTCCAAAGCAGAAAGGGTAGAAGACTCCCTAAACCCCGGCAAAGCTCACGTTTTCCCTTAGATAAATATTTCTTCAAAATAGCATGGCAAGGCAGCTGCCGTTTATACTCTTTCCTTTTAAACCAAAGTAATACCACCTTCTGTGTTGTATTGTGTGAGCATTGGGATGGTTTGTGGCAACTAAATTTTCTTGTGGTGATACATCCTCTAAGGTCTTTTTAATACAATTTGGGATTATTTTCAGTGTCAGGGTGCAGGTTCAAACTGCCTGGTTGAGGCTGCCTTTTACACTGAGCAGCAGTCGGAGGATAAAGGCTTTCAGATCTGATGGCTTTTGGTTATCAGACAGCAGGTAATAGCTAATACTCAATACAAAGCCTAAATCTGGCCTACGAAAGTGAATGAATTCTTGCTAAAGTGTTTCAGTGTTCAGATGCATCTAAATCAGATTATTCGGCATGGGGTGGTTTTCTGCCACTGGGCTAGTAGCTTCTCTTAAACATTAACTATGTGCGATGCCCAAGCTGAATACCCTTCAGAGCTATTTAAGATGTTCTCTTTTCCATTTTGGTGATATCTTTCTAAGTTATACGTTAAACTTAGCAGAGTGAGTAACGCATCACGGCTTCTCCACATCAGACTTCACTCAGCTGCAGCTTCATGTTTATGTGGAGGAGGCGAACGCACCCCTTTCTCTTCTGTTTATCCTCAGGCTCTGTGCTAGGGGGGAGCAAGCGCTGGTCCCCTCGGGCTCCCGAGGCACCGTACACACCCACAGGCAGGTGCCCGCTTTTTGCTTTTGTGCTTTTTTTTTGGGATGTGCGTCCTGTCTGCTGGTGGAGCTGGTGTGTAAACTGTTGGCAATGGGCCCGTGTTCGTAGGCAGCCAACAGCACTTCCGCAAGAAATCTGATTATCCTGAAAGCCTTTGCTCTACCTCCTCTTTATCAAAAGCTCCTCTGCCATAGGGTGTTGGTGTATAGGAAACCAGAACACGGCTTCTGGTCCGAGCACTTAAGAAAGTGGAGTGCTGCCTCTTACAAAGGCAATGCTGCTTCATGAGACCAAGACGTACCATGCTCTAATTTCTGTAAAAGGGTTTTCCAGGTGAAAGACACCTGGAAAATGGTATTTTCCATCAAAGCCATGCTTCTTTTCTGTGGAGTTCAGATGCTTTGCTGTAGATGATTTTTGTGTTAGTAAATAAGGCAAACCATCCAAAGAACTTAAGGTGCCTCCCCAAAAGGCAGCACACAGGAAGAATGCTCACAGCAATTTATCAGCTCTGTAAGTGTTGACTTCGAGGTAACGAGGGACCAATAACATAGCTGTTGTAATTTTAGGTGCTACAGGAAAAACAAGTAATTTGCTACTTTTCCTTGCCAATAGGTCTGAAGACTGATAGTATTTGGTTAAGTGCAGCCTTAAAATTGAAAACCAAGCAATTTTCTTTCAGTGGCTTTTCAGAGTGTTGTGCAGCAAGAGATAGCACATAAAGCAGATGCATTTCTTTTTAGCTATGTATAATGCTGGTTTCTTTTGTGAAATTATTGGGCTTTGTTGAAATTCTGCTATCATTTCACCCCTCATAGAAATAGTATCTTGTCTTTAGGTGCTGATTTCAAGTGTGTTTCTAGAGCTGCTGTAATTTCTTCTGAAATGTTGATGTTACACAGGGAAGACAAAGAAGGAACTCCTAATTTTAGTTCAGTTTAGTTTTGTTTTCCCCTCCTGCAATCTCCTTTTGTTACATTGCCTTTTACATTTCTTCTACTAGCTTTTAAATAACTCACTCCCAGGAAACTGGCTGGAGTTCCCTCTCCTTTGGTACTGCCTCTATCTTTAGCTCCAGCAGCCAAGACTCCCTTAGTTGGTCTGTTTCTTTGGCCAATCCAGGCACTTAATATGCAGCTGTTATTCATTACTGGTGCTGTTTCAAGGAGTCCTTTTATAAAGTTCCATTTCATTTTATTTTGAGGTGTATATATAAATTTGATGAATTTAGTAGGTTGCAACTGTACTCCTGAATCATATGTCCACTATTTTTCTTGCACCTTTTTTTGCCGAAATCGGTAAGCAGATGTGACAATCAGCATTGCTCTTTTAATAAATGCAGTCACTCAAATGTCTTTAGCACTTGAGCGTTTTTTTTCTGAGCAGCAGTCAGCTTCTACTATTTGTATCACCCTTCCACCTTATTATGTTTACACTTCTATAGCAAAACACTGCATGTTTTCAGCAAAATTAATCAGTATAATTATATGTGATTTCCAGTGTCAAGTTCAGCTGAAACACTCATTTAGGGTGGTGATTAGCCCTATCAGAAGAAACAAAGATGGAGAACTAATCTGTGCCTAAGACTGTTACTTTGAAAGACGCCATTTATGCTCTATTCATAAATCGAATATTTCCTCTGAACCAACCCCACAACCAACTTGAATAGAAAATATATTTATGCTAATTGGTAGTCCACTTTGTTTGTTTCAGGTTGCCTCTTTGCTGCTGTTTACAGAGGTTGCCATTATTCAGACAGCAGGAAGGGGTTGAGCTAGGTGTAGGTATTTATTAACAAGACCTGAACCTTTATTTGGCTGAGATTATAAATGAAATCTCAATATTATTTAACTCTGTATAGTCTCCTAAGGTCTCTTTTAAAAAAAAAAAAAAAAAAAATCCTGTGAATATTGTTTATGCATGTTTGTGGATAGTGTGGCAAGAATAGGCATGTCTTGAAATGCTGTTCCTCAAATATAAAATACCTGTCTGTGGCTTGCTGTCTTGGTGTCCAACTTGCCATAGGCAGTCCTTGAACCTTTACAAGGCTCATGAAACAGATTCAGTGTTTGTTACAAACATGAATGTGAAAGATTCGTGGAAGTGTAAATTTACTCATTTACAAAGCATTTCAACCATGCAGCTTTTCTGAGTTTTTAAAGATGATAAGCTCCCAGTTGAATAATATATTATTTTGGTTCTTCAGAAAGTGCAGTTATACAGAAACAAAGTTACTGCATTTTAAAAAAAAAAAAAGTTTAGATCAATTAAAACAATTTACTTTGTTGCTAATGATTTCAGACTGTTGTAATTTATTGGTAAATAAATGCATTTAAAAGCACATTCACTCAGTGAGTGCACAGAGGAAATGTTAACAAGTTCTTGGATAGATTAAGTCTAGAATTTGGTAGCAGACTTACTGCAAAACATTTAGAGTAGGCTCACCACACAGATTTAAGGATTCCAGCTTTCAGAGAACAATTAAAGCTTCTAATCAGTTTTTCAGTGTTCAGAGAAACGCACATAGCAAGAGAGTCATTACTGGGCTGGACCCGTACGCAGCCACCCTGTTTGCAGTCCACCTGGCTCCTTGCAGAGGATGAATGCTCTGTTTCCAGAACCCACGTAAATGAAACAGAGATGGTCACCGGCTTTCTCACTCTGGATGCCCTCCAGACTTACTGCTACATCATAACAAATATCCTCAGCCTTACATACTGGTCCCATATCCAGTATCCATAAACCAAAAATGGTCTGGTTTTAATCTGAACTCGTATCAAACTCCTTGGATACCTATAGGAATTGCGTATGTGGACAAACAGTGTTAACGAGGTGAGGTGCATCCTTCAAGCAGCAGTGAAAAATTACTGGTGTTAGAGAACAGGCTAGGACCATGTTTTTATGTTCAGCAGAGGTAAGCAATTACACAGCAATTACTGAGCAACTGCTATATCAGGTGCAAATATATTCTGAGAAATCTTTTGAATGGTCTTTCAAACTGGACTTTTTTTTAGTAGAATTTAACAGTTTAAAAAAAAGAAAATTAGGGAGTCAGTGCTGGTTTTGTTAAGGTCTCACCCTATGGACAAGTCTGATGCAGCTTCAATTTGCCTGCTTGGTAAAATAGTCTGTCACATGCCAGGGACCGCCGGATCTGTCAAGCTCCACACAGTTTTCCTTTATTAGTTCTATTGGTTTTATTGCCTGCCTTACGCTTTGAGGGATGATGGTTGTTCGGTGACAAGAACCTGGAAAATCATTCAAGTTGACAATGCTTTCTAGATTTCATTTTTTTCCTTGTGTCTCTATCTTTTAAAAAAAAAAAAAAGCTTAATGGCATAGTGAATTTAGTGGGGAGTTTGTGGTGTTGTTGAGAACTGACCTTCGCATTCTGGAGTCTGCTTTTGTTGCCATCCAGAAAAAGACTGAAATGTTGAAATGGAAAGGTAAGGAATAAAAATGTCTTGAAACTCTTCTTTTTTTTTATTTTTTTGACAGAGGCCCCTTCAGCCAAACAAATGGATGTGCTGTGGTGTAAATCCACCACACATACACCCATGTATTTCTTCAGATCTTGCACACAGTGGCTTTAGTCTGCATTTATTTTCCTACTTTAATTTCCTTAGGCATGGCTATTTTGATCACTTCCAAATTGTGTGTGCAAATCAGGAGGGAAGAAAATGCAGTAAACTTGGAAATACACAAAGCTCTGAGTCTGGATGGTGGAGGATATTGCTGTTTCTGGGATTTCAAGGAGTCTTCTCATAAGCTGTTCATTCCTTGGAGTTACCTATTTCTTAGATACTACTTCAGATGCATTGGTGCCTAAGCTGAGGAAAAAAAAAAAACTTTGATCTGTGCTCACTTTCCCTAGCATCTACAAACTTAGAAGTACTTGAATTACACTTTAATTATTCCCATGTCTGGCACTGGATGTTCTGTCTACTACTTTTTACTTGGGATGTCTCAGAAAATACCAATGTATGTAGCTGGGTCAAGTAGCTGATGGGTAAAATGAATAATGACTTGCCGTGTGCAATAGTCTGCATCTGTTACTAAAGCTTAGCAGGTTGTTTCCCTGCCTCTTCATATTTTGTAAAGTGTACAATGTCAGCCTTATGCATTCTGTTCTCTTGCTAATTTGAGTGTATGCTATGGGCAGTAGCACTGAATTTATAAAATATCTCTATAGCAATTCTGGAAAGTAAACTTTAAAAAAAAAAGGTAAAGAAAAGGAATTTCAGCATCTAACAGCAAATATATTGCTATTTGTTATATTCTTCAGAAGGCATTGCCAAATATTTACTATCGCTATTAGAGCATACTGTGAATTAAAAAGATCAGGGAAAATGTCTGAAGAGACAAGGTGAGAAAAAGTCACAGAAGAGCTGAGAAGTGAAGAGGTAGGTACCCTCAGCATCCCAGTCCTGCCCACTGCTCTGCAGGGACACGAGCAGCGTTCCACATCCTTGGGGCCTCGCCTGGCAGGTAATGCACCTGCTGTGCCACATCTTCAAACACTCACCTGATGAACATGCTCTCACTACTTAAAAATCTAATTGGTTGTAGCTTCAACATCTGTCATCTATTCAACCTGAGCCCAAGGGCTAAACAAAGCTCTTCTTCTGTTTAAATAACAGAGCTTTTGAGGTTATTGGTGTCCTGTCATCTGCTAGAAAATCACCAGGCTATTCCCATGCAGCAGATTTGAGACATATATTATGCTGAAGAGCGATTTACTTTGCTTTAGCCAGGTTGTAACACCCCTTCTGCTCATTGCAAATAATAATAGTATCTCTAGATAGCAGACAAGTTGTTTGTTCTATCTCAGGAGTTTGAGGCTGGCCAGGGCTCATTATCCAGTTTACCATTCTCTTCTCTCAGCCCTTTTGCACAGCACACCTGGGGAAGAGAGACCTGATTGCAGGCAAAAAGGAGTCGGGAAGGAATGTATCTTGGCTCTTTGAATTCAGAGTTGTGTAGGCATTAACCAGAGCTGTTGTCCACCCTGGAAGTGATGAATTGATGCCCGTAGGTCTTGGCGTTCCTGGAAAGGAACACAATGGTACTGTAGCTTTATGAAAAACTTTGTTAATATTCCTTAGGGTACATTCATCCATTTATTTTCTCTATATCAGTTGTATTCTGTGATGAGGCTTCTGCTGTCTCACTCAGCCTGGTGTCCTGTTGACAGCACAGTTCACATGTAATTGCTTTGCCACACAGCACCCAAAATAGTGTTGTAACTGTCTCAGCTTTTAGTGTTGAAGGATTGTTTTAGCTCTTCCAGTGAAAGAAATGCACTTAGGACCAAAACTCCTTATCCTCTTATTTCCCAAAACCTCCTAGTGGCCCAGGTGGTACAGGTCCCTGAGGAGCTGAGCATCTGACTGCTGAAAGTGTTTGCTGAGAGCCGCATTCCTGCAGGGCACATGCAATCATAATACCCTGCTCACACCCGAGGGAGTTCAGCACCTGCACTGTGATTGATAAAGGGCCCAAACCATTGCTAAATGCCGATTTTTGGTGGTGAATTCTGCAGCTGCTTTGCCCGTAGGCTTCCCTTGGACTTCATGGGACTCCTCATGCTAAGAAGCTCCAATATACAGTTCAAGCAGCAGGGTTCAGCTTAATACATAAACTTGGTTTTGAGTAATTTTTTTGTCCCAGCTAATCAGCAAACGCAACAGGGGAATCTAGAACAAATTGACTAATGGATTGATTTTAATCTTCTTCCTTTAAAAACATCTTCAGTTGCATTTATTACCATTTGGAACCTGACTCTCACTACTTAATCACAGTAGTATATGCTTTCCAGTGCTCCAGGGCTTACTCCATGCCTTCGATGTGGACCTAGAAGATGCATCAGGCCCACAGACAAACCTGTTGCTGATCTTGCTGCTGAGTGCTGTAGTATTGTGTGGTCATAAAGGTTCCCTACTCAGCAAGCGTGGCTCTCCGTGGACTGTTTTCTATGGGGATGAGGAACTGGTTTGTGTTGGGAATTCCACGCTATGTTCGTACAGACTAGGATGCTACAGTTACATAATTCTGTGTTTTACTCTCTTACATGAAACAGAGAAACAAAATCTGATCTTCAGAAAGTACTAAAGACCTTCCTAAAGGAAACCTGCCCTCAAAGACCAAATACCTATGCTGTTTGTAAAGGACTCAAAGTCCTTGAAAAGGTCTGACAAAGGAGATAACTGCTCTCATCAGCAGGTCAGAGCAGCATAACAAAGCATTGATGAGGTTCACATTTCCTTTTAAGATTTCAGGGCATCCACTTGGGAGTTTAGAAATATATACAGGAAGCCTGGAGAGCTAGATCCAGTCTAACAACCTACAGCAGGAGCTCTTAGATCCTAATCTCTGTTTGTTAATCTATTCTGTCTGAGGAAATTCAAGACTTCTGAGTGATAGCGAAGAAGAAAGAAGGGTGTCTAATAATCTTTCTCTTGCAATTCAGAAGAAATTCAAGTCTGATACTTCTTTGTCTTAGGATTCAGTGCTTCCAGTCTAAAATGCTGTATCAGTTCCCAGCTGGTTGCTGTGAGTCCTTTTTAGGACATCATTCCTAACAAGTCAAAGCTAGCAATTGTAGTAAGAATGGAGGAGTCCTACTCTGAGGAAAGAGACAGCATGTCTTTGACGTTGCATTTTGACATATCACTGGTACCTGTCCTGGTTTTGGCCTCTGGTGACATCCCCAATCTGGAGAACATGTTGCTGGCCTCCCTATGCATATTTAATTTGGACTCTTTCATCTTTATTAACCATTTATGTTGCATTAACTTCAGTACAAAGTAAAGTTGGACTCCAAAATGGAAAGTACGTACCACAAAGGAGAACTTTGGACTCCCTGACACTGCGGATTACTCTTGTCAGGAAACATTATAAAGGCACAACAAAACCTCCAATGTATGACATAACCTATGTGTTATATAGCAGTGTCATAAGGGTTACGCTATAGGAACAAAAATGTTGCAAGACAATCAAAGCCAACATTACTAAAGTGTTTTGAACATTATTGATGTTCTTCCCCCAGGAATTCTATTACCAGTCAATGACATCAAAAGTAACAAATTGAAGAAGCTACAAATGACAAAGCCCTCAGAGCAAGACCAAAGAATAAAAGTAAAAATGACTCATTGGCTACCATGTACCAGACAGGCTACAAGGAATAATAAATGGCGTTTATCTGCTATTCCTCCAGGCAGGCATCAAGGTGTTGCTTGCATCCTTTTCAGTCACCTCGAACCCAGTGTTTCTGAACTTGCTTTTCCGTACCTGTGGGAGAAATATGGGGAGGGCTGAGTGCTGGTGTGCACTGTAATCTGCTGGGGAGAGGACTGGCATGTGTTGGCCAGAGTTGTAAAAAGTCATTTGCCTGATCCAGACGTCAGCCAGAAATAACAAGAAGTGAGTAGCAGGTAGTAGGGTACTGCCAGGAAGTTTTACGTGACTATTTTATGTGACACTTTTTTCCATCTTGTGGCCCAGCACCTATATGCTGGAACTTCCTTGCCCATCAGGCAGGGCTGAAGCGTGGGTTACTCCAGTACCTGCCACAGGTGCCAACTCAAGAGGCAAGCGCTTGGTCCTCCTGCACAGTGTGGCAGAGCACACCTATATCAGGAGTCCATCAAGCCTAGCAGCAGTGAGTGTGTCTTGCTTCTTCCTGGGTGCAAGTGGCTGCTAGATGTGGAAAGCAGCTGCAGAACCTCTGGAGAGCCAGCTGCTCTTCACAGCTCAGTCCCAAAAGGTCGCCACAGGAGCTGCTGCTAACTTCTGATGCTGCAGAAAGTTCCTTTTCTGGTAGGCATGTGCAAAGATGGGTTGTGTGGGGCTGGGAATCCATGGCACCCTGTGAAATGCAGAGTTTCTTGTCTACCTCCATCTCACACGCCTATGAACCCTTAGACACACCCTTAGTCTTACCTCCACTTTTGTACACTGACGCACACATGCTGCTGCTGCAGGGAGTATACAGTTTTTGAGGGGCAATCAGCTTCCAAATGCTTTTGATACATTTGCATACTTGCAAAAATAGCTTCGAGCTTGATGATGCTTTAGGACCAGCATGAGGGACAGCATGTCTCTGGAGGGAAAGCTTATTGTGAACTTTGGGTACATTCTCCTAGGGTTTTCTCTTTTGGTATTTAGAAATGTCAGCTTCCTATTTCTTGGTCTGCCTACAACAATACCAATTTAAAAAAAAAGTATATCTTCAGGTATACATTGAACTGTTCTTAATTCATAGAAATGCATTAATATTTAAGTTAATAGGGTTATTCAGGCAAACTAAACCATCAACACGTCAGAGAAAAAAATGTACCATCTGCATTCAAAACAGAATTTGAAGCAGTGAGTTCTGTTATAAATTTTGAAAGCATTTGGTGAATGTCAGTAGAGCTTTGAAATTAAAATTTCTTCTTATTCCAGACTAGCTGTTATTGTATCTCTGGCTTGGGTTAGCTGGGAAAGGGTAGAAGCCACTTGGGGCATGCTTTATAGTGCTGGCATTTCTAGAAGATGATGAGGATGGAAGTGTTTTGAGTTTAGCTCTGAGTCTGTTGGAAATGTAGTGACAAAATTTCCATATAAAGATTGCTGTAAAAACAGAAGAAGGAATAGGAGATTCTGTACTTCTGAATTATGAAAATAAAGCAAAGTCCTTAGAAATGTCAGCTAAGGGATCTGTGCCTCGCACTTGTTCTTCATTTAAAAGGGGAAAAATAGTCTGAAAATAGTAGTAAATCTTTAACAGAGTAACAATCTAAAAAGAGGTTGGCACTGTTAAATCATACTCAATACCTAGATATTTACATTTCTCTGTGCTAATTTGATAAGGCTTTTGGTTAGCATGTACATTGATAATGTGACGTGTTTTGAAACTGTTTATGCAACAGCGGAGCAGAACTCTGCTCTTGTCTCCTCTTCCTGAGAGTGCCTCTTAGGAATTCAAATCCAAAGAAACCTTTGCTGTGCCCTCAGAGTTATTGTTTGAAGAACCTCCAGGCTTTTGCAAAATAAGTTGTAAAACTTGGATAACTGGAGAGGGCAAGTGAAAGAGAAGGAAGAGATGCTTCAAGGATTTCCATATCAAATCTACCTCCCTTAAAGGGTAACCAGTATTAGATACAGCAGCTGGGTTAAATGGATCCATTGCAGTTACATGATTTTCATGAGCTGGGTGCGTATTAAGAAAGAATATCCCTACCCAAGCTGAATTAGGGCAAGTCACTACCTCTAAGTTTACGTGCTTTGGTCATGGCTTCATTTTTATATGCAAGCAATGGCATAGCTACATTTATTCTTTAGAAGGTTATTAAACTCACTCAAACAGCTGTCCAAGCAGCTTGTGTGACTGACTGCTCCATGGTTATTGAAGTCTCAGGTTGGTCTTTCAAGAGTCCAGACGTGCTGTGTTAAATGATTGACTGGAACACAGTAAAAATCATGGTTTTGAAAAAGGCAATAGTAGCTTTTTCTCCTTCAACTTCTCTGCCTTGTTCTGTGGTTTGAAGTTTGGAATCCACCACCATGTGGAACCATCCCCCTGGAAAAGCCCTTTGCAAACTCTGCGCATCAGAGCTGGGCTGAACTGAGCTGTGCTGGGGTGGTGCATGGTCCAGCAGAGCAGGATGTGTTGTTCAGTGCTCCGTGTGCAGGATGTTGTGAACACCGTGAGTGTTTGGGCACCGAAGACTCGTGTCTCCTCTGGCCTGATCCTGGTGAATGCTCTTGTGCTGTGGTGAGTTCGTTGCTCCAGAGCAATAAGCAAGACTGGAGAATTGCCTGCTACTCATCTGTCCCAGAGTGCCAGGACACAGGACTTCTGTGTCAGCACTGCTGGCTCAGCCGGGTGCTTCTAGATGAGCAAAAGCAGTCCCAGCTCATGGCAGAATTATCTTGTCCCTGTCAGCTGCCTGCGTAAGTTAAAGCTTCCAGCTGGGAGCAGTGAAACAAACGAAATTTCTATTGTCTGGAAGAATAATACCTGCACAAGAAAAAGTGCCTTTTGTTTTATTTTGCTCCGCGCTTCTAGTTGTGCGGTATGATCTTCTGTTACACTTTTTACTAGCACAGGAGACGTTCTTCTGAAAGGTAATAGACAACTCAGAAATGAATTTCTGTTTGGAACTTTGGAGGCCAGGAGTTACAGCACTGCGTTTTTATGTATTCAAAGTGCATTTTAAATAAATATGAGCCCCAGGAGTATTCAAAGGCAGCTCTTTGTATATAAAATACTTTAAGACATATCACATTTGATGATGTATTAGTAAGTATTTGGTATTTGTTCTATGTAAGACTCTGTTTCGCTGCTTGCACTATTTAAATACTGTCTTCTAATGCCCAGGCTAATCTATGTGCTGTTCTTAACCTCCGGTGGATTGCTGCCAGGCTCACGTACAAAGAAGAGCTTATTCAGAGGTCTCCTGACTTTTTCCTGGACAGAATTCTTATTCCTGGGGTTGTCTTAGTGCAGTTCAAATCAAATCACACATATTGCTAAATCCTGAACACCACCCTGGACCTGGGCAACTCCGTTTCTTAGCGGAGTAGTGAAATCTGACCACACAGTGTTTCTCATGAGAAATTTTAAATCATCTGTCATAGTTTAGAATTTGTTTCCTTGTTGTATATTTTTACTTTGCTAATTAAATGTGATTTTGAGCTGAAGGTAGACAGAGCTTTTAATTCAACACTGTTGGTATAAAAACCGCTTGCAGCCTGTGACTGGCAGCAGTCTCTCCTTCTGGTGCTTTTGCCCAGGGGCCGGTGGGGCTGAGCAAGCTCTTCTAGTACAAATACATCTCTTGTATCTGACCAGAAACACGTAAGGTCTAAGGGAGACAAGATTTATGGGCCGTCCACTCCCTTGCTGCCTTCTCCCAAGATTGTCCTGCATGATCCTCTGCACTGAGCTCAGCTGGAGATCTCTTTCAGGTGGTGCTTTGGCAAGCCTCAAGGACAACGTATTAGAGACCAGAGTTTCACTCCTGTTTGTGTTCAGGATGTCACTGCCAGCACATTGAGGACAAATGAGCATTTCAGTCAAGGATGCTCTTGGCAGGCTGGCTCTTTGTTCAGGTTGCTGAGAGCAGCGCTCCCAAGGAACAGTGGGCATTTGCCCATGTCATTCCTGTAGCAGGTACAGGACAGGCACAGTTTGTAAGTGGGAGAAACGTGCTGGATATCAAGGAGCACCAGGAGCAGCTAGAGGAAGAAGGAAGACAAGGATTAAAAAAGAAAATAACAAAAGGAAAACCTGTATTTTTCTAGTCTAAACGCTGCCCTGCAGTGGCTTTGTACCCCCCAGTCATTCTTTTGAGACATGAAAGTAGAGTAGTGCAATTACTTTACTGATTACACTTTATCTTCCCTTACCAAGGTATTAAAGAGGAACTGGGGAGCACATTATAAAGTATACAGCCCTATTAAATCTTGATTCCCTTTAAAACAATTGCAGGAAATCTCACTCTTGTAATTACATGGGTAAAAAATCTTTTTTTTTTTTAGCTTTCCAAGCCCTTCAGTTTTCCTTGTCTGTGGTACATGGCATTGTATCAGCCTATTGCCAGTTTCTTGTCTCAAAAATTAGTTGATTTAAACAAAAAATCTCAAAAGGTTTTGGTCTAAGAAACTGGCAAAATTGCTAGCTTTTAGAATTCTGGGCTGACTGGTCTTTAAAGAGGTCTGTGATATCCATGCAGCGTAAATCCTGTGGCTGCAGACGTAGCCAAGATGCATGATGGTGGAAGCAGAGGGGATAACCACCAGCTTCCCGCAGGCCAGCTGCTCCTTCGTCTCCGCTGTTCCCAGTGCTTCCCCTAGTGCCAGAAAGGTCTGCTGGAAAAATTGTGTTGTGGGCATCCAGATCACTGCAGAGCCGGCAAATATCTGTATGCTGATTTAACTAAATTTAAAACTGTGTATGTACTGATGTCTCTTTCTGCCCTGCTGACCCTAGATGTCCTGTGTTCTTGAGGAAGCTTTTGAAAGAAAATAAATTCTACCATCTCTTCAATGCAGCTGGAGGCATAGGATATAAGGTTAATTCAAAGAGTTGTACAGACTAAAATTTAAACTTTCAGACTGATTTCTCGTGAGAAATCTCCTCAAATTGGTAGCAAGAATTTCAGGCCAGTGCATTTATTGCTCAGGGAAGGCAGCAGCTTGAAGTTCACAGGCAGGCATAGCGGTCGGCTCCCAGGTGAAGCCACTCGGGCAGCTCGGCGCTTTGCCTGTGGGAGCCTCCTCGGCGCGGCCGAGCAGCACAGCCAGGCTGGCAGCACCCCGTTGTCTGGGTGCAGGGGGTGCCGACGGGCTGGCACCAAAAGGAGCGGGTTTATCAGCAAGGGGAGTCTGCTCTGTAGCTCGGGTGCCAGCACCCTGCTGAGCTCTGTCACTGCCCGCTCCATTATGCCTGCCGCACATCCCCCGCAAGGTCCAAGCAGGCTGCCGCTGGCCGCCACGCGCTCCTCTCACATTGTCTGGCTCAGCCTCTGCGTTCTACCCCTCTGCGGAGGTCGTCATCCCTGCCTCTTGGCAGTGCCTTGGGGCCCCGTGTTCGCCTTCCACATCCAGCTTGGCAGGTGTCGGATGCTTCCCTTCAGCTCTTGGGTAACAGGGCTATGCTACATTTCTATTAGTTGTCCCGTTCTCCCTAATTAAGTATGCCCAGCTCAAGATAATTTAAGGCACTGAATTGTGCATTTAGAGTCAATGTTGGAATCTTTTCATTTTTGCTGTTGCTATAAAAGATTAATATATTCTAATGCATCAGCTGCCAGGTTGCCTTCCATAGCATGACCTCAATTAGAAATTAGTTCAAGGAAAAACAAAATGCTGGGATTTAAACCAGTAGTCTTGTCTAAAGCTAACACTTAGTCTCTTGAAAGGGAAAAAATCCAGTTACTCCTGTGTCTGTTGCGTGTTTGTGCCTTGTGTACCTTGTATTTCAGGTATCCCGGACTCCACTCTCAAACCGTTAAAAATCCAGAGGAAACTCTCCAGATAGATCCTGCTATAAATAGCAGAAGAATCTATCATCTGTATCTCAGTATGTCTGGAAATTGTTTCATTTGTTTACTTTTAGATCGTATATAGGTGATGCACAGATACTCTCAGTACCTGTCTTAGAGTTATCTGTTGGTACTGAAGCATCATGTAACAGCAGCCTCTCAAAACTATGGAAACCTTTTGTATTGTGTTTCTCTGGGTGATAATCTGTTAGGTGTTTACCCAGTCTGCCCCACAGTGATGCATGTGAATTATGTTCCCAGAAAGTTGAGATTCCTTTTCAGTATTTTGAATGGTTTGAGGAATATGAAGTAAACTTCTTGAATGAATAGCTATCAGAAAAGAAAAACCCTTTTTATAATTTCAGGGACGAAGGCAACAAAAAGTTCTAATACTTGAATTCATTCAAAACAGGCAAGTATGTAACAAATTCCACGAGTTTTGTCCTCCTTTTATTTCTATTTAAATAATTATTGTATTACATTATAAGCCAGCACTCCAAAAGGGAACACCAGCACGTCGTTAGCACAAGCATGCCTTGAGAAAAGCCATCAGCTGAGGCTTGCGCTCTGCCTGGTGGCTTTCCCCTGATGCACGGGCTGGGGATTGCAGGGTCAGGGCTTGGTGCAGGAAGCTTCTGGACTTAACCTGGGGGCTAATGGGATGCATTGCCTTGTTTTTTAATTTGTTTGTTGTTGTGCAGGAGGGGCCATGATGTGTGATCCTCAGTGAAAGGTGATTGTTACTCCATATAGAGTAGCTATGTTGCGCTGTGTTTCCTACGTCCAGGACGCTAATAAACTTATTCTCGTTGACAGTTAACAAAGTTAATAGCAGGACGTAGCCCGCAGAGCACCACAGAGTAGGCTGTGGTATCTCCCTTGACCTGGGGTAAATGGGGTTCATTTATAATCTTTGTGCTGCCACGCGAGCCCATCCTGCCCGCCTGGCGACGGGTGACCCCCGCAGTGGGGCGGCGCAGTGCCGGCTGTGCCAGGGGCACATGGGAGCCGCGTCTGCACAGAGCCGAGCTCCTCTGTGCCTTCTGCCTGCCTGCCCTTTTGCTTTGCAGGTAAGCCACTGAGGCCGGGAAAGGCTGGTTTCACCTCCCAAGTTTTTAATAACGCATAGCGCTTTGCAAGTTTGACATCAAGGATAATACCGGTACCTAGCAAAATCCAGCGTGGCTGGGCACACAGTGGAGCGGAGCTAATGGCCACTGATCCTGGAGCCCCAGTGCGTGTTTGGGGGTTATTTCTTTGCAGGGTGGCTGGGATGAAATTTACCGATTTTCTCTTTGTCCCCAAGGATGATTTATTTCCTTTCATTCTTCTGGCAGGGAGTACAAATGCAAAACTTTCCCTCAGCTCAGAGGTATTTTTCCAAACAAAATATTTTCAGCTGTGGTCATCAGTGAGTTGGAAGCCACTGCCAGCAAGATTTAGCCTTGAGCTGATTGCCGTTGCTGAACAGCTGAAAGCTGGCAAGAAACTGCTTTTGATTTTTCTTTTAAAAAAGAAAAAGAGAACAAAAAATGCATGCTTCTGGGTGGGGAGGGCAGGAAGGGTGTTTTGTGTGTGTGTGTGGTTATTCCTCTCTGCATGACGAGGGAGACTTCCCTGTGCATAGGGCTTCCAGACTGACTCCGTATAGTAATGAGCAAACAGAAGGCAGTTGTTGAAATGAGAGAAGGGTTTCCTTCGTGGTCCTGTCGGGCTTGGTGTGCTCTTGGTACTTGTCATTTCTTCATCCTAGCATTATCCAGCCCTCTATAGGCTGGGCGTGCTTTTCTTTGCATTTCTTCACTGCCTGTCTGCCAGAATCTGGGGGGCTAGAAAAACCTTACGTGTTTCAGCTTTGTGTTTCTGCTAATATGAAAAATACAGTCATGAAAAGGGCTAGTGGAGCAAACAATAGCTGATTTACTTGGTTAATTTAAATGGCACATAATGGGTAGCACAGGGAGGCTGCCTCTCTGTTCCAGCAGTCATGCTGGGAGGTCTGTAGCACCATTACATGCTATTATTACTTTCTGGATAACGTATACATTTTCACTATGACATACTTTTTCTCCTTCATTTTTCATGAGAACTGGCATTAGATTAATGTTATGCCATAGAAGAAACGTAACGCCATGCCAGTCTGATTTATTGACCACTTAGTGCTGATGAAGCTGCAAACTAGAGTCAGACAGATGTTACAGTGGCATTTTTCTTTTTCAAAGCTAACAGCTTTTTGTGTTTTTAACCGCTGCTTGTGCTGTCTTCTGCTTACCCTACAACACCAGGAATACTGGAACAAGTTCCTCCGTGACCCTGACGAGAACCTGCTCAGGAGGGGGACTAGATGCCTCAGGGCTCAGCATGCCAAGCAGACTTTCCCAGTTCAGGGACAGATGGCAGCGACTTCGCTTCCAATGTGTGGGAAGCAAAGTAGCTTTGCTGAGGCTCTGTGCATTGAAATTATTGACAACTTTTTGACAGGCACATTTCCAGAGCCTTCGATGGCTGTCTAAGGGCTCCCTGCAGGACTTCCCTGCCACCCAGGTGTAGGGTTTCTGAGATGGCAGATCCAGTGTGCTGGCGTGTTTCCTGCATGTGAGTTACTGTCACCACAGACAGAGCAGGTTTTGTGTACCCAGAGCAGGCCTGTTGGATAGGGACAAATGCAAAGCTTGATTCAAAATGAAGTTATGGGTAATAGCATGTCTCACCAGCTTCTGGTTTACAAGTGTGTGTTCACATAGGATAATATGGAGCTGGAGACGGTGTGCAGCAAAAACTAATCCACGAATGCATTGAGTTTACTACTAAGGATGCAGTTGTACTACAGGCTGTTCTCCATCTCCAAATGTCAGGCTTTCTGTCATCCCAACTTGCCTTGTAACAAACAGGAACTCTCAAGCTATGAAAAATACTATTTATCTGAAATAAAGCAAGAAGCACATGCAGAATTGCTGTGTTGCCTGTCAGCAGCAGCGTGTCCTTGCTCTCTTCTTTGAAACTTCCGTGAGAGCAAGAAATGTCTTTACCTGAAATCTCTGAAGCATATTACATTTTATTACTTCATCATCTAAATCACTAATTAAGTTAAATTAGCTGATGGAGACTATTTGGGTGTATAGGTAATCATTTTTATTATCTGAATCTTTTCTGAATGATACATGAGGACAGTAATGTTTTAAAACTTCCCTTCATCACTTCCCTGTTCCTGAGCAGCTCCGTCTGCTCATTTAGCAAGTAGCTTGGCCAGTTTCACCAGGTGCCTGGGAGGGCTGTGCTGCCAGACCTCCAGCTTCCATCAGGCAAAATAAACCCACGTGTGCACCCCTGCGCTGCTCTCAGTGCCTGGCCGTGACCTCCATTGTCTTCAGTGACTAAAACATCCCCAAGTTCTTTGGAAGCTGGAAGGCTGAAAGAAAAAACATAGCTCTGTTTTGCGTGGTCGCCTGAGGATGTTCACTATGGTGTTGAAAGGGTGAATCTTGCAGTGCTCTGGAAAGATAGGATGTAGTGTCTTGTGTACCCTTCTTTGGCTGACTCTCGTCTGGGACAGAAGAGATGTGCCCTGTGAAATGGAAGGCTTTATCTACATGCGTGAAAATTGAATGTAAAAGTTCCCCTTGTTTGTCTCAAGGAGAATCTCAGGAACAGAAGAGCTGATAATTTTCTTTGCTTTAGCACTTTCTAACATTACTCCAAAATAAGTTGTTAACACTTCCTTGTTAGTTTTTCTTGCCTCTTCCCTGTGCAATACAGCTCTTTTTTAGCATAGGCCTCAGGGATTTGTACTATAATCAACAGAATCTTCACTGAAAAACTCGTACTTAAAATTTTCATCAATAAAGGGGGAAAAAATGAAAGTTCCTGCTTGGTCTTTATTTCTTCTTAACTTAAGTGAGAGCTTGTCCTCCAAACAGTGAGCGACGTGTGCGATTAGTGGAGCGTGCTAATCCCAGAGTGCAAGGGGATGCAGATGGAGGGCAAGCATACTCTGTAGGGCTGATGCATGGTGATGCTGGCCACACGCTGGCACCATGTGAAGGCATGGTCCTTCAACTGCCAGCAGCATCTCGGCAAGTCTCGGGCAGCTGGGAGACGCAGGCAGCTGCCTTCTGCTCTGGGATGTGCAGGACGCTCCCCATACGGTGGCAGGCGGGTCGCGCGCGGTTGCCCCTGCGCTCAGCAAAGGGGAGCGCTGCCCTGTGTGTGCGAGGGCCGAGCAGCCAACAGCGGGCTTCTGCCCTGGTCGTGCTCTGGGCGCAGCCGCGAGGCGCACTGTGCCTGACCTCTTGTTTTGCCCATCAGGAGCTACCTTCCACAGGGGCATTTGCAGGGCAGTTTTGCTGGCCTGTAGTATTTTCCTTGGTGCAGGTGTCTATGTATTGCTCTAGTTCTCTGTGGGTTTCATAAGTGAGTACTCCCATTAGCACACCGTTTGCAAACAAATGATGGATTGTGTTCCCTCTCCCACTCAGAACACGGCTATAACAATGTTAATGTAACATTAGAGTTTTAATTACACCATTATCCTATTTATTTTTATAAATAATTCCAAAGCAATCATTAAAGTTTGTGAACTTAGGAGTAAATGACTTAAGGGAAAGAAATAAACTTCTCAATCTTGTTATTATCTATTGTAGAATATCCCAGGGATGCTGTTGGTAAACTAGCTGAGTTGTTTCGGTTGCTGTTGTTAGGATGATTCATTTACTTGCGCGGTGGTAACACACTGCTAAGCTCCCTACTTGAAACGCCTATGTCAGTGGGACGACGCTGCAGTGCGTCAAAGTAGTGTTGCATTTCCTTTCTTTCCCTCAGCTCCCTTAAGAAGGTGTGCTGGGGAAGAGAGTAGAGCACTGAGCAACCCTGCAGGAGCGACTGCCTTGCAGTTGTTCCAGATTCTTTTTTACAGCAGTTCTGCAAAGGATACTGTCTCTTCCAGTCCCAACCTTCTGCAGCTTGCTGTCTTCATCACAAACCTGCAAGATCTTCAAAAGACAAGAAATTATAGGCTTGCCTGAAAAGAGCCTGTCCTTGGGGGCACCCTGCAGTACTGTTAGCCTCTTTGGCTCTTCCCTCCCTCTTCCTGCAGCTGTACTGAAAGTGTGGCTATTACTGATGCTCTCAGGTGAACTTCCATGTATTTGAAATAATCTGATGTGGACCAGAACTAATAAAAGCATTTGATCAAACAGATCACAGATCTCATAAACTAAAGCAAGGGACCTGGAGTTTGTTGCAACTGGTATTTGCAGGCCTCTTGCAAGTATTCATTGTTGTATGGGTTGAAAAAAAGATTCACACTGAGCAAAGTGAGCAGGGAGACTTTCAAGCAAAGGGCACTCAAGGAGGAAGAAGCTGTGTGGAAACTGTTGTCTTGCTTTTTGCCGCGTCTTTGAAAGAACAGCTCTGATCTCAGGGAAAGCTGCTACATCATGGGGTCTAATTATAATGCTTTCTGTCATAATTTTAATTAAGAAGATAAATCCAGGGAGCGCTGAGTTGGGGAGAGGTCCAACTACATAACTTTTGTTCTCTGTTCTCACTGTAGAACCCAGACATCGTGTTGGTGCACTACCTGAATGTACCTGCCATCGAGGACTGTGGAAAACCATGTGGCCCTATCTTGTGCTCAATAAATACAGACAAGAAAGAATGGGCAAAATGGACAAAAGAGGAACTCATTGGACAGCTCAAACCAATGTGTGAGTATCTGGAGGCTTTTTTGCTCTATGAAGGGTTAATTTAGAGTATGATGTCTCTCCCTACCACTGACCTTCACTCTAGAGGAGTCATCTGTCACCATCAAACTCAACTTGCATCTGCATGCACTTTCTTCCTGATGTATCCTTTCCACCTATCAGCCATCAGCTCTTTCCACTTAAAGGTTTTTACTGAGAAGCCGTTTACATAGTATGAAAACTGCCCAGATTGTCCCAGAAAGGATTATGGTAACTTCCCCTCAGCACACTCTGTGCTGGGGAAGAAGCATACCTATGGTCTTATATTTTTCAAGTGCCATTTCTAGGCACATACTCACTTAGAAAGAGCCTTTATTACAGTATTGGCAGGTAGGTTTCCCTGAAGGCCCCTCTATGTTTGTGTTGTTCCATGTCAGATCAGAATCGGCTGCTGTTGTTTACAGAAGGGCTCTGTGGAGCTGAGTATCTTTTTATCAGCAAGACGCACCTGCTGTGAATGCCTTTCAAGTGCCAACTGTCAAAGCAAAATTTCTGTTAAAATAAAGTAAATCTACATCCTGTCCATCACAACAAAATAGTGGAGTCAGATTGCTTGGTGTTGCAGTTCTCTGAACTTCAGTGCAGTCACCCACGTGATAAGCTTATGTCATTATCTACAGTCCTGGTTGTTTTGGCTTGAAACTCAAGTTTGTTCTTGGAAGCCCAGTTCTAGAACTCTGGCATCGCTCCTAATCCCATCTGAAAAAACAGTGGATATGATGTATTTAAGGGTGGGTGTCATCTACTATTGTTCTAAAATTTGCAGTCTAAAGAGAAGGCTGCTTAGGTGTACAGAGTGATCAGGAAGTAGGTCTTGTGGACAGGCAGCTCTGTGGACCTCTCTGCATCCACTTTGAATTATAATATTTTCTTAAACATCAGTTATATTGTATGTCTTCCCCTGGAGAATATGTCCAAAAATGCACAGAGATCTGCAATGAAAGAAAGATAAGGCATAATGTGGATCTGTAAGCAAGAGAAAATTGATTGCAGGAGCCACAATACCAAATCTAGGTGCTTACATCTGAATCAACAAATACCGGGTCCACTTTTCTCCCTCACCCCTTCCCCCAGTCAGATGCTGGTTTCGTGCCCAGCGTTCAGTAACGAGAGGTCACAAGCATGAAGTACATCCTGATGTGTCTTGGCCGTCGGTGAAAGGTAAGTCATGCTGACCATAGCATTATTAGTTCTGTGTTTGCACTGCTCCTTTGTCGCATCCTGAGCTCTGCAGGCCATTCCGTTACTGGTGGGGGGAGGGAAGCAGCCAAACCCAGGGCATCCATGCCAGAGCTTTGCAGCACCTCTGCACTGTCCCCAGGAAGGGGTGGCAAGGAGAGGACCTGTAGGAAATCAACAGCAAGTGAGCCCTTCCCAAGTCAGTAGCGCTGCTGTAACCTAATTGACAGGTTCTGCTTTTTTCTTAAGCTGTCCTAGAGGCAGAAGCATGGTAATTTCCTCATTTAAACAACATCCCCATTTTTTTTTTTTTGCTCCCCCATGTATTCCTTTTCCATGCAAAGCTGAAGGAGAGAAAAAAAGCAGAAGAGAAGAGAAAAAACAACGCATTTGCTAAACAGAATATTGCCCTGGGACCAATAACCTTAGACAGAAATCCAAGATGTTGAGACTGAACAAGAGCCTTAACATTAAACAGGAGAGGAAGTAGGAGCCTGTTTTTTAAAAAAAAAAAAAAAAAAGAAAGAAAGAAACTGCAGTGCATCAAGAAAATTACATGAAAACTACAATGAACTAGTTGTAAATTTAATAATGTTTGGCTTTTTATGTCTCAGGAGGGAAGAGTGAAATTCTGCACAATTATTCAGAGTATGTATGCAAGTACACGTCTGTGTTTATGGATACATATCCTGGGAAGCACATCCTTAGAAATGTAGCTGCCATAAAAGCATTATATTCTTATGTTAGACTTAGTTATTTGTGCCCTCTTTGTTTTCTGTGTTTGGGAAACACAGAGGCACTGCTTTCCAAGAAGCCATCAGATTTGTTTCCAGTATTGGGTGTGCCATGAGATTACAGAGCCAAGCATGTTGGTTTCATCACATTTTCACATTAATCACGTTCTTTCAAAGACTTCAGTTTGATTGCCTGATGTTTCCGAATTTCTCAGCCCTGAAGCGGACTTGTCAATGACTTGACAAAAATGTTGTGCATAGTGTCACTGGTGAAGTAAGCATCTCACCTTTCTACATGTTCCATGCTGAGGTACATCTAGTTTTATTCCTCTGGACTTTGAAGCTGTGTGAGGTTTTTGTTAATTCATTTTCTTGTTTGCCATTTTTCATAGTGATTTCATATTCAGGACAAATTAGTGATGATACAGCCAGGATGTGCATGGAGGTCTAAGGCTGAATGCTGTATCTGTAGGGAGAATTTTGCATCATGTTTCAGACGATTGATGTATTTCAGAATTAGGAGGAGAAGCTGATACTACTTCTGTCTTTAGGGGCAATGCTTCTTCCTGGTCAAAGGTTAGTGGCAGCATTCAGTTCTTAATCTGGGAGGAAATGTTCTTAAAGTGGTAAAGGGACCACCCAATAATGTAGGCTGGTTTTATAATGAGTGGGAGGTTTTTCTGAGAACAAGTTCTGTTCGTTCAAGTCCTACTCAGCCTGGACCCAAGTGAGATATTAAAGCTCTTGATCTCTGTAACATTTTGAAGCTTTTATATCCAAATACAGGATTGTGGAGAGTCAGTGGTGTGGCTGCCAAAGGCTGGGAGCATGTTTCCTTGGCTGTGTGTGTGCCTGGAGAACTGAAAGTGAAGTGGCAGGTGGCTGTAGGGAGAGGGGGATTGGTTTAAGAGTGCAAGCCAAACAAATACATTGAACTGTTTTTCCTGAAGTGCAGAGAGAGCCTGACTGGGGTGAGCAGGGAGTTTGCTCACATTTCTTACATTCATAATTCACTTGGCTCCATCTTCCTTCCCTGCTGCATCATAGCAAAGTGAGTCCAGGCTTCAGCAAGCGTTCAACATGCATCTGGGACAGGCACAAGCTCCTGGTACCAGACTGTGTCCGTTCCATGATCATAGCAGTGTGCTGAGCTCTGGTCTGCCGAGAGGTGAGTCCTCCTGTCCTGGTCTTGCATAAGGCATCTGCAAACCCTGAGCTTCTTGGCTAGCTTCAGAGATGGCTTTTCCTAGTGCTGTGTCTGCTCTTGCGCTGGTGGTTATGGATGAAAAAATACTCTCTCAGGGTGGTCATACAGGTCTGAGAGCATTATGGAAACGCCATTAACTTGTTTTAACTGTGAGCTAATTAAGAGACTGAAATTAACACATCTGAACATCCATGAAAGGTAAGTACTCACTGCAGATGCTCTGAGGATTTGTTTTTTTCAACATCTTCAACTGATTTCCTTTAGTAAAATTACTGAGTGGAGATTGTAAACAGTGAAATAATCATCCTGCCTTCAGTTTTTGTTGCTTTGAATTTTTGGTTTAGTTCCAATGTATTTGTCATTTGCCTTCACACTATGACATTCATGATCTCCTGATTGTCCTGTCTGGACTATCACTCACTGCTGGCTTGTCAAACATCAGTTTCAATGACTCACTGTGGCCCAGACCAGCTCGTCGGAGGCAGCACCACTTTGCCAAACTGCAGCCCTTGAGACTGAAGCTGATGAGCCTGGAAGGACTGGTTATGCTGTTCATGACCTCAGTCAGAATGATTCCTCTCGCCTTCCAAGTTAGGATGTGGCGCGCCTCCTCTTAGAGGTGTAGGTGTGTTCAGGGAGCACAGGAAGGTGATACAAGGCCTCCACAGAAAACACTCTGTAGCTAGTTGCAGACCTGTGATGACCTTACTGACAACAGTGTCCTACCTAACTGGTCATCTGAATCAAAAGAGTCATCGTGTGTGTTGCTTCTGAATGAACGCAAGCTTTCAGGACACTTGTGCAAAATGAATAGTTGACAATACATGAAAATTCTGTGGGAACTTTGTGAGAGACACCTGTAAGTCATTTCGGTATGCCTGATATGAAGAATGGGCCTCAATTTGGTGTTGCTTTCAATTTTTTCTCCTCTCTTGTGTCCTGTTATAGTCTTGCTTTGAGATATCTCTCAACGGATTAGCATATGTCCTTTGAGGCGTCTGGTGGTAAAGCAAAATGCAGTGGCAGAGTTTAACACAGCAGAATTCTGTATATAAGCTCCATATGATCAGCAAATTGTCAGACAGCTCATGTTGGGGGTTTCTCCAAATCAAACCCATCTGGTTTTCTTATCTCAGCTGGCAAAGTATGAGCTACAGGCTTATAGCTGATGCTACTTTGCAATCCTTGTTTCAGGTCCACTATAATTAAGAGCTATCTTTCTTTCTGAAAAAAAAAAAAAAACTTTTTTTTTTTTTCATTTCTCTGCTGCTTGGAAACTGATTGCTCCTGCTGCCTGCGTGCAGCCACAGCTGCGGAAACTGGAGGTTTCACATGGTACCAGTCAAACTTATTAACTTTGGGCGTAGGCATTTCTTGTCTCATGTGAGTTGCCTCTCCCTGGAGTCAACAATTCCGTCTCTTCTGTATGTGTCAATGAAACAGTCTGAGGCTCTTGGAGGTAACCTGAAACTGCATCCCTATGTTATTGCAACTGGAGAGGGCATTAAACACTCGTAGCCCACTGTGAAGTTTAAATAGTAGTAATCAGCGTGAACGTGGCTTGAAGAATTGAGTTGTTGGGTTTTGGGTGTATTTTTTTTAGGTTGACTTAAATTTATATTCAATTTCAGAAGTTAAGGTTTTTTATACTTACAGCATTTGTGTACAATTGATCTTTATGGGATGATTTTTGCTATTCCCCAACCGATTTGTCAGAGCTACAAAGTGATCCTCAAAGCAAGCTGAAGCTTGCCAGCTTAGTTTTAACTGACTGCCACATAAAAAGTAGCTTAGATTATTTAAAAGAGCTTGGTTTTAGTAATTCAGATGTCCAGTTTTGTTTTATTTACTTGTTACTATAATTGACTTTATTATTAGGGTAGTAGTTGCTAGGTTGGTTCTCGTATCCTACTGGCCAGTCTGAATACTTTCCATTTACATGAGCTGAATAGCCAATATCAGCCATTTGCCTGATTTCTCATTTTCTCACCAAGATGCATCTCGTAATGCCTTCGTGCGTACTGCTATAAATGTGAGTCACACGTGAGAAGGGCAGCCTTCCTCTCCCCCTTACGCATGTCCTCAGTGGACGAGTCTGCAGCCAGCCAGGGGCATCTGTGCCATCTCCAAGCAGCCCCCTGATCTCCTTTTTGCTCTTCCACCTCGCGAGCCTGACAGAGCCGGCCAGCGAGCTGGCAGCTGCTGTGGGCACAAAGGGTCTGAGAGCTGGCAGGAGGCTGTGGTGTGCCACACTGGGAGCAAGCGAGTGCCTGCCCTGCGTCCGCAGTGGGAACTTGATTACATCGGTGGTGGCTGTCATTTCCCCAGAGCTTATTCCCATGCCTACTTGGGCCACCCCTTAGGGAAACAAGATTTTTTTTCACAGATGAATTTTTACCTACTGTAGAATATTCGACTTTGCCAAAAGAACAAAATTAGCAACCATTTTTTACCTGGTGCTTTGGGCAGTCCTTCAGCCACCATTTAGAGATATCAGTGAAGTTATCCTCATCTATGACATTGAGTGTTAATAGTTATCCAGTATGAACTTGACTGTTAAACGTAATGAAGTATTTACTTAAGGAAAACTAAACCGATTTCCTGCCCCCCTAAAATTGGCATATTAAACCAGCTATGGTAATTATAGAACCTCTCTGAGGATGCCATGGGCATGCCGGCCTCCTTTGTCCATTCTTCTGTGGTGTTTTTTTCTCGTCTTAGCCTTCAGCTGTAGTAATGATCAGAGCCAATACTAGAGTATCTGTTAAGGTGGCTGTCCTCATTTACTGGCATTTTCCACCTGAGATCTTAAAAAAAAAACATATACTGAAATTGTCCACTTGGTTCTAACGGCTCTATTCTGACCAGCTAGTGACACCTATGGCAGAGCTGTGGAGACATGTCCAGAGAAGTGCCACTGGAAGAGCTACGGGCTCAGCAGAAGAGCTAGAAGTGCTGCACTTCCAGCGTGCTGTTTATGAACAATTTTTTTCTCCCAGAGATTATCCAGCCAGATTTTACTTTAAAAAAAANGTCAGAGCTAAAACAGATGGAAGCGCACTCGTGTACCACCGTCTGTTCCCCACCGCGGGGCCTGCGCCCCCGTGCGCAGCCCGCGTCACGGCGCGACCCGGGCACTGAGCTCAGGAGCGGGCTTGGGCTGGGGCCGGCCCCGGCCTCAGCCCGGCGCTGTCGGGACCAGGGCCCCGGCGCTGTTTCCTTATCGGCTGCTGCCACCTGGCGGCCGCTCCTGCGGGGCTGCAGGCCGAAGCTTCCCATCGCAGCCCACTGCTTCCCTGCTTCCCGGAGTTCTGTCTAGGGTGAGGATTAACCATGCAGGTCAGGTCTTGAGTGGCTCCACTGGTATGCTGGGATTCTGGTTTTGTCATAGGAGAAGGCGTTTAAAATATTTAAACATTTATTCTGCTGTTGTGACGCCCATCACAGCCCACGTGCTGTTCAGCTGTGGGAGCAGCTGTCCTGCTTCTTGTGCTGTCAGCCCAGGTGCTGTGTGTCTCGGCATAAGGCTGGGAGGCACGGTGCTCTTTGTCTGGCGTGAGCCTTAACATGACTTGCGAGTGCTGGGGCTTGACAGCATTAATGAGTATAGAAAAATAAATACAATTCATGTTGATTAGCTGTTGAGATTGCTAGACAGAAGTTAGGACGGAGTGTAATAGGAACAGGCAGTAAGCACGCAGTGGCTGTAAGAAGCGATGCAGGGGTGCTGTGGCAGGCGGCTGGGCTGTTGGTACCAGCCATTGGACTTGCTCTCTTGAACAACTCAGCTTTTTGCTGTATTGTAACAGCAGAAGCTTGGGGTTTCTGGCAGGCCACGCCCTTCCCAGAACAGTGGGCTTTGCTGTGGGGAACAGTTTCATGGAAAACATCTTTTAAAGAGAGGCCTAGATGTGAGGTATGGATGTTCTATAGCCTGTTGTCTCTCTGAGAAGTGCACATTAAAATATCTGCTACCATTTGTGAGAGTCAAAAAAAATCTAAACCCTTTTGACTCAATTTCCCCATAGCAGATTATTTTCCTCCAAGGTGCAGAATGAAGTGTAATACTATGCTTATCTCCCTTACAAATGCAAGTCTGGCATTGTCTGAAGGATGCTCTTGAACTATATGCCTGAGAAGCAGACTGAGAAGGTAAGTGGCTGCTAATGGAACCGGAGTTTGGCTAGCAGCAATATACTGGACATGTAGTTACAGCTCTGTTCACTTCCTCTGAGCTGCAGTAAGTGCAGAACTGTTCATTCTGATTCTGCCAGTTGAGCTTTAGATACTAAATTGAAAAAAAATCAGGAACAAGCACCTTTGCACTTTTATTAAGCTACACGCAATTCCAGAACTCAATAACGGGGCCATTTAGCAAATCAGATCAGAAATTTTGAGCATTGCAGAAGGGAATGGCTCAGTGATAGCGTCTTTGTCCTGATTAACATTGTCAAAGGCAAGAACTCTTGGTGTGATCTACTTTTTCTTATAGGTGAGTATTTTACAGATAGCTTATGAGAACAGTTTAAGGGAGTTTGCTTCAGCACTGTTCTTTCATGTATGAGCAGTCTTGAACTTCAGGTGGCTGTGTATAAAAATGCCGTTAGCTGTAAAAAAAAAGTTGCAGAAGTCTGATTTCAAGCTTCAGAAGAGTAATGTCTCACTGGTCCTCTGTAAGGGTAATTGAACCACGTGTACTTCCCATTTGTTATTAATTATCTGGTTGCAGATGCATCTGAGCAAACTTTCAAGGAAAGGTTTCATTTTGGAAGAAAAACTTCTCTAAAGAACAGCTAAGAATGAAACATCTGTACAAGTCCTTGCAAAGACATTAAAATTCAGTAAGTGATGTTAAAAAATGGCAAATGTGCAAGGACATCTTCCCTACCTGCATTCCCAGCAAGGAGGCTCAGGGAATCTTACCTTTGTAAGCAATAAAGAGTGGAAGTGGACAGCTAGAAAATCAAAACTGAGTTGTATGTGGGTGTCTGGATAGGAAAGGATAAATCTAATGAAAATCTCTTCCAGCTGAGCTGAGAAGTCAGAGCAAGGCCTTTATTTCTGTCAACACAAATGTGAAAATTAAAGGGATGAGGCTGCCATTTCCAATTGACCATCTCTGTGGAAACAGCCTCCTAGTGTCGACAGTTTGTGGAGCAGGATCTGGGAAGCAAAACAGACTTTTGTTCCATCAGCAGGGAAGTAGGACGAAGTTTTCCTACATACACTACGGTCAGCAGTTGGAGGGTTTTGTAAAGTATTCTGTATCGGAACACTTTACGCAAGGGCTCCCCTGATAGGAGCAGGACTCACACAAGGGCTTGCAGCGGACCATCCAGGATATATCAGGTCAGGAGGGTGAAGCAAATAGAAACCTGACCTTGATTATTTCCAATATTCCAGCTTTGTCAGTTTATCTAGGTTGCCTGTTTCAGGTGGGCAATGTTGTCATTGTTATTCAAAAAACCGAAGATGGACCCTTACCTGTCAAAAACGAGCACAAGAGCAGCAACTGAGGTATACGGTATGACATTACGTAGCTTGTATGTCTGTAATCTGTGTGCTGCACGTATGGGATACAAAAGAGCAAGAGCTTTGGAGTAGAAACAGAAGGTAAAATGGATGAAGTGGCAAAGAGGAACATCTAGAGCATTCAGAAAGAGTGAAAAGATCAGATCAAAATCTAAGAAGTTATTGCAGGGACACGTTTTGCTTAGGGTGGAGGAAACCACAGAGAGGGAAATGGTTGGGGTTTTAACCATTGAGACAAAGAAAAGTAGGTGTTTGGTCCAGAGTGAAAGTGAGACAGTAAGATGGACTTGAGATGATGGGAAGGAGGAAGATGCATGCAAGACTGAAGAACCATAGACCTGGTAACTGAGAAGGACTAAGCACCAACAACAGTGGAAGAAGGCAGGAATAGCCAGGATATCATAAGAAACCTGGACAATCCTATTTTTTTATGTGTGAGTTTTCTTTGGCTTTTGAGCTGCCTTCTTGCTGGTAATCTAGATCACTTTTTCATTCTTTTGCTAATGATGGTCAAGAAAGTCCTGACAGTGCTAATGAATGGGGAGCCACTGGGTCAATACTGGGAGGTTATTTTGATTCTCTTTTCTTCACAAGGGAAGAAGGAGAAGGAAGGTGCGAGCCTGTTCTCACAAAGCAAGGTTGAAGGCAGTTCTGCTAGGAGCAGCATTAGCAGTCTGAATTGCAGACCCTTCTCCAGCCTTGCTTCTCTTCTTTAAATACCCAGTGAAATACCCAGTAATTTTTCCCAGTTCTGCTGCCTCCATTCTACAGGCAGTGTGCAGAGGGGGCATGCCAAGGAATATTTTGCTACTATAATGCAGCTGCTTTAGACCAATTCATGGTAGCACTGTTTGGAAAGAAAAGTGTTGGAGTGGTTCACAGCTTTCATTTAAATTGTAAGGAAATATAGAAGGAATCTGAACAGAAATTATAATTGAAATACTTCCCAGAATTTATTTTAAGCTTTAATCTTTTTTTCCTTCATGTCCGTACCTTATGACTATATTTAATCAAGCATACTTCTGCAGTGATTTTGCTTTTTGACCCACTAAGAAACAGGAGGACTGTGTACATGTGTGCTTTTTGTTAATCTTCTTTTTCATAATGCACTTTCTCCCCTATAGAAATCTCCTTTCCTGCTGATTCATTTATGTGTCAGGAAACCAAGCATGACACGTTAAAAGCTATCTCGATAGTATTTGATATTCATTACTAACAACTCACCAGCTCACAGGAGTTTTTCTTTAAAAAGGGAAGGAGAAAATCTGCATATTGAATGTGCTAAGATAGTGGATAATTTGCATTAAGCATCCAGACATTCTTTTTTTGCAATCTGTCACCCTTCACGGTTTTTTTATTTTATTTTATAACCTTCACAACATACAGGGAGCATAAGCACTAAAGAAGTTGTATCGTATGGACAGAAGCTGGAGCTGGAGCCCTTTGGGATCAGCCAGAGCAGAGCTAGAGAAGGACCTTTCCTAAGCAGCACTGGCTCTGCGTGGATTTCATGAACTTGCAACTACATTGCCACCTCAAAATGCCAAAGACTAGAACATGCAGCCAGGAAGATCAGTAAGCAATGCATCCCCAAGATAGCTGTAGGTTCTGGGTGTGACAGGGTAAAGACCATGAAAAAGACAAAGTGGAGGATAGGGTGTTCCCAAGAAAACTCAGCATTTGGAGACCTGATGTGTGAATGCTACAGACGTGTTCAGGAGGATCAAAAGCTTTGGCTTCTGCCTGCTTCTTGCAGAAGATCCATGATGGAATTTTGTTCTACTGGAAGAACCTGAAAATAATATACATGGTGCTATATGTATCCAGCTATAAAGCTGTCTGTTACTTCGTAGCTTCCAGCTCACAGCTTGGTTCAGGCTTAACAAGAACCATCATGAATACACAAACCATGAGATATGATTCACTTATTGCCCCCTATAATACAGTGCTCATCACTAGATTTAATAACATTAGGGAGCAAACTCCAACATACTGCTGTAAAATAGACTTTCTGTACATGGCAGCATGTATCTGAGCTCACTTCTACAGCAAAGCATTTCTGAAGTAACCAGAAATAACTTAGTACAAAGTTCCTCAGTAGTAATTACAGTTCAGTAACTTTATATAGCAGAAAATATTCCAAATACTTTAGTGTTTCAATGTATTTTTTGCAAAACTGCTATTTGAACATTTCTTATTAAGCATAACATCACACGTTACAGAATAATGTACCTAGAATAATACAATGAATGTGAGTGGAGGAACTGAGGCGGGAAGCACGCATAAGCTAAAAGTTACACATAATAACAAATACTGAGCATTAAGAGGAAATTCAAAATTGTGAACATACTACAAAGTGAAATCTGTTGGGTACAATAACGACAAATGTCATTGTCAAGCAGGTATAGAGGGACTCATTACTAAACCTACTGCAACACTTTAAATAGTGATATGAGGAAAAATACTAGTAAACCTTATTTACAATATTTCTGCAAGTTATTCAACTTGGCCAATAAAAATACAAATTCTGTAATATAAAACTAGGTAAAGATGAGCTGCTGCCAGGCAAAGTAACATCAGTGGGTGATGAGGCAATGCAGCAACAGGTGATTGAAAAAAGCAATAAAACTTCACAGAGCAGATCCAGGAACCCTGTTCCACTGGCTGCTTATGACATACTAAATAATTGTCAAAGAGAATAGGACATTCACATGACATCCTTACTCTTTGACAACGGCCAACAGCTGTCTTGAACATGCCCTTATTTGCTTCTGACTTTCTTGCGTGAAGCAGCATACAGCTTGTTGACTGAAAGTCTGCAGGTATTTCTGGCTGTATAGTGATCATCAGCCCAGCATGCTGTTGCCAGCATTTCATGACCTCACTTCAAGGACCTTCACCATGCAGGGATCCGTGAATTTAGAGCTTAATCCTACACAGCTGAAGTCGGTGGGACTTTTAACTTTGATTTGGTGTTTTCTGGTTAAGGATTTTAGAATACAATGTGAGAGGAACCTGCTTTGCTAGAGTATGACAAAGACACTGAAAAGAAGCTTTTCAGGCCTGAACTGCCAGGCAAGGGGACATCATGGAAATAATGTTGCTACCAGCCAGCACTTCCCGAAATCTGCAAATGAGCCTTAGTGCACACGCAACATGAATAATACACACGTAAAATTGCTTAGAGAGAGAGACTAAAGGAGACAGAAGATGCTTTGAGTCAGTTATGGAGAAAATATTTTATAAATGCTATTTCCATTGTGAGTCAAGTTGAGAATATTGCTGTTATATGAAATTTTGCATCTAAAAAATTTTGATGGAGCCTTCATTCAAATAGTTTACGTGTATGCAATTTAGCATTCTTATTTAAATAGCTAACAAGCCAAGGGATTCCCCAGGAGAAGAGACTTTCAGTTTGCAAGATGTTCTGTAGTGTCACCCTCCTTTCCTTTTTCCCAAATTACTAAAAAGTTGTCTAGGTATGGGGAGGAACTCAACCAGTATCTCAGTGACTCCCAAAAAAGGAGTCAGTCTGCACTGCTGCCAGTCAGGATCTGGCAATGAAAACCTGGAAAAAGATTATAGTTGCTGTTATATTGGCATATTTTTGGCTGCTGGTTTCATTATAAAACTAATCTTGTTGTTGTATTAGACAAAAAAGATTCCAAAGTGTTTCTTGGAATGTAGTGTTTTCCTTCAGTGAAACACAAGTACTTTGTTGCTTTCAGGTTTTTTAATGAAGTCTACATGCATTATTCAGATAGGCCTTCACATTTTTCAGTTCAGTTGAAGTGCTACCTTAACAGCAAACTGAAATAGCAAAGGTTTTCTACTGAGGTTTTTTCTCTCTGTATGTACCTAATCCAGGAATTGCATTTGGAAGCCTATGGGTAGCAGGGAGTAGAGAACAGTAAAACAACCATTACTGTTACTTTTCATAGATCTCCTCCAGCTCTGAGAAAAAACAGCAGGAATGCCTTTCTGCTGTTCTTCTGGGATGACTTTTGATAGTTTTTGGTGTGTTTTTGAAGTTTCTGATGAGCAGTTCTACTGTTCTCTTCACAGTTCATGGCATTAAGTGGACATGCAGCAATGGAAACAGCAGTTCAGGGTTCTCAGTGGAACAGCTCGTGCAGCAGATCCTTGATAGTCACCAGACCAAACCGCAGCCTCGGACACACAACTGTCTTTGCACTGGTACCTTGGGTAAGTACACTGGGAGGGCACAAAATGCTTGCAGCTTAATCCAGACTTGGAGTAGGGTCTCTAGTACTAAAATGCTAAAAATACTGTACCATGAAGTGTTGATGCAACTGGAATTTCTGTAAAAAAAATGCAAACGCTTTGTACTGTGCAAGTTCTAATAAATGCCCTCCATATGTGACCTGCTTAGAAAGGTATATTCTCTTCTACATGCTCAACTTTTGTTACTGAAGCCTCAAAATTTGATGTTCTGCCTCACCCTCTAAAATCCTTACCCTGTAGCCCACTTTGCTGGAGAAAATGAGCTCAGGTGGTTAATTACAAGGTATCACTGCAGTAAGACAGGTTTTATTTAGTTACCATGAAGACACAGGAGATTTCTTTCCTGTTAAAGAAGGTGGTTTTGTTTTGAGTGAAACTAGAATGGCAAGAAGCAGCATCCTTACTATTAGAGCTTTATACATCGAGTGGGAAGATGAATGATTCATTTTTCCGTCTCATCTGCTTTATGGCCACCCCTTCCTATTACTTTGGTCAAGTAATATAGATCATATATTAATTAGTCTTTAGAGAAATTTATAAAGGAAAATTGTTTGTGCTTCAAAGGGTTTATTTTTTTCTTCTTTTTTGGGCAGTTGTGTTATACAATTGAGATTTTAAGTAAGAATGATGACCTCTGAAATACCTGGATTTGGATTAAAATTCAAGCCTTAAGGCTCAGCATTTGATCTAGGCTTGCAGATCTGAACATGAATCCTTTTATGCTTCCCTTTGATGTTTTGTCTTGTGCTAAGTCGGCTGTATGGTTTTTAACATAACAGTAGCAGTTTGTTTTGTAAGGGCTGGCACATTGACATATACATTCCCAATTCCTTACAGTCATACACAAAGACTGCAGTGTGAAAGCCTCTCCCTTGTTCCTGTTCATCTCTATACCTAGGAGAACAGAGAGATTTAATACTGCATTTAGTCTCAAAAGGACTGTCCTGAACTACTTTAAGTGACCTTATTCAAATCTTGAGCACGTAAAAGAGAAGTTCCCCTTCAAGGGCAAGGAACAAAAGACTTGGCAAATTACAGTGCCTGCGCAGACACTTTGCGTTACCCAGAAGATGGCATTTATAATTGCAGCCATTAGCTGTAAGGAGGAGGTTTCTTTTCCCCATTAGTCGTTATATAGTACAATAATTAATGATGTTCTTACCTCATTCTAGGGAAAATGAATCAATTAAAGAAACATACATCAAAAATTCCTGGCTCTTCTTTAAACAACAAATGCAATCCCTGCACCAGAGTTTGTGGTTAAGATGCCTATGCAGAGAGAATTGTTTACTTTAGCCTACCTGATTTCTAATCTAGAAACTCAGGTGATGTTCATCTTCTGCCAGACCAGTAAAGACACTGGCTGAACTCCCACTGAGAGTTGTCTTCTGGTGACCTTTGCTTAAGCATTCTTCAGCCTCTTTGACACTAATCGTGCTCTCTGTGCGCGACCTCTCGAAGTACTAAATGTTTATCTGTCAACACACGAACAACTTAGAACAGGAGAAACACATCACCATCCTTATGGGAGGGAAAGCATTCTTTGTGCTGGCTAATGTACTTTAATAATTTGATTGGCATCTGTAATAGACACAATGATGACAAGAGAACAAGGGTTGGAATCTCGGCAGGAGGGTGATGTCAGGGACAGGAGCACAATGTGGCATCTGTCACCTCCAGATTACCAGTCAACATCCAACCCACATGAGTGGTTGTCAAGCCGTCTGACATCAGCCAGTGTGAAGAGTGAAGCATCTGTGTCACAGGGGGGTAGAGGTCTTGTCCGTGATGCAAATGAAATGGCCTGTGAGGCAGGAACCCTCTGCCACAGCTGACAGCAGTAGTCCTTGTTTGCAGACTTTGCACTGATATCCAGCATATTTAAATAGGTCTGAAACTTGTCACAGATGCTGATTCCTCTCCTCCTTATATGTTATCTGATCAGGCAGGGAGGAGGTGGGAGGGTAGGTGCTATGTGTGGTGAGGGGGAGCGTGCACATGGGCATGTTTTGGGGTGGCTGTCATTGCACACAATGGATCTATGCATTAGATGGAAAGGGTGCTATAAATCTGGCACTGGCAAGAAATTAATTTTACTTCCAGAGTGTCTCTTGCTTTCTAGTATGTGCGCTCTCTCTCTTTCTCCCTCTCTGTCACACTTACACCTAAGCATGTCTTTCCTTTGCTACAGCCGTAAGATACACAACTAGGATCTTTTTAATTTTTTACTTACTGAATGACAAACATTGTTTTCTGGCACAGGGGCAGGAAGCAGTGTGCATCACAAGTGTAACAGTGCCAAACATCGCATCATATCACCAAAGGTCGAACCAAGGACAGGTGGGTACAGCACTCATTCAGAGGTACAAAATAACGATGTCTCTGAAGGCAAGAATGAACACAGTCATGGCAAGGCCTCCAGCCGAGAGAAGAGGAACGGCAAAGTGGCGAAACCGGTGTTGCTCCATCAAAATAGTACTGAGGTTTCTTCCACCAACCAGGTGGAAGTCCCTGACACGACCCAGAATTCTCCTGTGTCCATCAGCAGTGGATTAAACAGTGACCCAGATATGGCGGATAGCCCAGCAGTCACTGGTGTGTCCAGTATGGCTGTAGCATCAGTTATGGGAAGCCTGTCACAAAGTGCCACAGTGTTTATGTCAGAAGTCACCAGTGAAGCTGTGTATACCATGTCACCCACCTCCGGCCCAAATCAACACCTTCTGTCCTCAGATGCAGCTGCACAAGGACTGGTACTTGCTGTGAGTTCAGATGGACACAAATTCGCTTTTCCAACAACAGGCAGTTCAGAGAGCTTGTCGATGCTACCCAGCACTGTCTCCGAGGAACTTGTGCTCTCCACAACTTTAGATGGAAACAGAAAAATTCCAGAAACCACCATGAATTTTGACCCAGACTGTTTTCTTAATAATCCCAAGCAAGGGCAGACTTATGGTGGAGGAGGTATGAAAGGTGACAGCATCAGTACCAACATAAGGCAGTCACCCACAACGGAACGTAGCTTCAACTTCAATACAACCCTCACAAAAGAAATTAAAACTGAGGACACATCTTTTGAACAACAGATGTCCAAAGAAGCATTTTCCTCCACTTCTGCATCTAACACTCTCACCCTCACTGCTGGTTCAGGTTTGCTTCCATCTGGAGGAGGTCTGAGCCCAAGTACCACCTTGGAGCAGATGGACTTCAGTGCCATTGACTCCAACAAGGACTATTCTTCCAGCTTCAATCAGACAGTCCAGAGCCCTCACGTTCATCAGACCCCTTCCCCCAGCTTCTTTCTGCAGGATGCCAGCAAACCTCTTCCCCTTGAGCAAAACACCCACAACAATTTGAGTGACACTAGTGGCTCATTTGTGAGCACGTTAGGAATCCCCAGTGTGAAAACAGAGTCCTCATCCCAAACCACTTCCAACTGCAATGGCACAGTGGAAACCAGAATAGAGTCCACCTCCTCTCTCCAGCTCATGCAGTTCCAAGCAAACTTCCAGGCTATGCCTGCAGAAGCTGAAGTTCCCATGGAGACCTCCCAGCAGGCAGAAGGGAATGAAAATCTACTTAAATCAGGGGATCTTCAAGCCTGCAGCACAGAACACTACTTGCAGCCTGAGACCAATGGAGGTATCAGGAATGGGAACAATCTCCCTATTCTCCAAGGAAACATGGTACAAGGACTCTATCCTGTGGCCCATCCCAGCTTAAATAACTCCTCCAACATGGAGCTTAACTTGGACCACTTTGACATCTCCTTCAGCAACCAGTTTTCTGATCTAATTAATGATTTCATATCTGTAGAAGGTGGGAGCAATGCTCTCTATGGACACCAGCTGGTGTCAGGTGACAGTGCTGGACTATCTCAGCCTGAAGACAGTAACAGAACAACCTACAGCCAGGCTGAAATGTGCATTCCTTGCTGCAGTCCTCAGCAAGCCAACATGCAACTCAGCAGCACAGAGAATGGAGCCAGCACGATGGCATACATGCATGTGGCTGAGGTGGTCTCAGCAGCTGCAGCTCAAGGCACTTTGGGGTTGCTACAGCAGAGTGGGCGCTTGTTCATGGTGACAGATTATTCACCAGAATGGTCTTATCCTGAGGTAAGTTAGGGCTTTTACTCATTAATTTACTGCCTTATCTTTGCTTGCTTTGTTAATAACAGCTCCCAAGAACTGTTTTGTTAAAGCTTTAATAAGGTTTTTAAAATATATCTCTTAGAAGAAAGAGCATTCAAGGCCATTTGCATGTCTGAGTGTACATTTAATTAAGCACTTCATCACCCTGATAGGGCCCTTTCTTCACTTAGAAGCATCTGAACAGAAGTGTTTTGTTTCTCTGAAAGCAAAGTATTTCCCATGTGATGGCCTCATAGTGCTACCTAGTCATGTTAGAGCAATAGAATTTGCAGACTGGAGCTGATCCTTTAGTTTGGCTCTAATATTCTTAGCAGAATAACTTCTGACCTGCATTGCCTTCAGCATTTGCCTCCATCCTATAGACCAAATGAGTCACATGCACCACAAATTAAAAATGGCAGCAGCACAGACTTTTCTGATGTGAAGGAATGCTAGAGGAAAGAGGCTGTTTTGAACCAGTGGTGGAAAGGCAGGTTGTTTTGGATTTTAAAAAAAAAAAAAAAAAGTCCTTTGTCTTTTTATAAGCCCAGCTTTGGAGCACTGTTGTATCTGTTACCTTATGGAGGTGTATATTAACTACTCTGTTACAGATGACTAGCACTATCTGGTTATCAGCCCTGTGAGACCACCCCCAGTACATGTGCATCTGGGACCACTGGATGCGAGTGCTAGTGGGCAAAGCAGCAGAAATATGCAATAATGAACAGATGAGGTTGTTTAACCGTTGGCCAAATGATCCTGTGATAGCTCCAGGAGCAGGGTGTTACAGGAATGTGTGATGAATTGGTTTTTAGCGGCTTTAAGTTCACATGCTCTGCAACACGGGACTTGGTGTGTAAACACGGGTGTTCACTCTGCAAATGGAAAGAAACTGAGGTTGCCAGCATGCAGGAATAGCCAGTGGGCTCTGATGAAAAGCCTCAGTTGGGAGTCTTCATTTAGTCACCCTCCATTTAGTTGCTTTCCCTCCAGACAAGTCCATCTTGGCCAGCAAGGTGCCAGTGCAGGCTCAGGCTCTGTGGGCAGCTGAAGGCACACTACCACTTGTCACGGCTGCACCCCCAGCTTGCACAGTCCTCAGCTGACAGGGCAATGTGGGACTTTCTGAGACAGGAGACAGCCGGAGGCCTCACATCAACCTGCCAGCTGCCAAATCCATCACCCCCTTTAAGAGATGAGGTGGTACCAATGATCTACCACTCACCACCAGCTGGAGTTTACCTTCTCTTGGTCTTGGTGGAAAACTGGGTCTGAATGCCATTCTTCTGCTTCTCTAGAGTATAATACAATCTGAAGCGTCAAAACTATGGTGGTCACAACTAGTATTATTTAATTGACCATTTAATATGGAACAATAATAGAATAATGGTCCGCTAGCAACTGAACCCTTCTGAAAATCATTACCAACAAATAATGGTGGCTCAAACTGACCTGCCCACAAAGGACCTGACCTGAAAATGCAGGGGAATTACAAGCATAGCTGGTCTTCTGGGTGAGTACATGGCAGCAATGACAAAGGTCTAAAAGGTGTATGAATGTCATCTTAGTCTTGCTGTGACAGCTGTCTGCTGTTCAGTCCTTTGTGCTGTGGTCCTCCGAACCTACACATATTCACAGGTTTGCTCTTTTTCCAGTTAGGTTTCATTTGTAAGAAGCACAGCATTCCAGGGGGATTTGGCTCTGTTGGGCTACTAACACTGCTTCTGCCAGTACCTGTTCTCTGCTCAGTTAGACTGTCTCTTTCTTGGTTGTGTAGAAGGCACCAAAACTCAACAAAAAAAACAAGCAAACAAAAAAATGAGCAGTCCTCCAGCCTTTCTGTTGTAAATCTTTTTTTGCTGCTACCATGGAAACCTTATTTTGTTACCCATTGCTACAGTAGTGAATTGTTCAACTCCTGCCAGCTGAGCTTGGGTTATTTCTGTTTTATATAACCACGTGGCCTAATCCGTCTGCATAGACTCACTAGAACATTTCAAAACCAACACAGGTCCAGGATTTCTTTCTCACTGCATGGATTCATACCTGGAATTTCAAGTTTTGATTTGCAAGCAGCTCAGAGCAATATCCCAGCTATTAATTTACTTTATTTGCTAGACAGTATTTGCTGCACAGAAGTGGTGAGATACAGTGATATCACTAGTCCTGCGTTTGCAGCCACTGGATAAGGATATCAAATGCTGCTTGGTTGCATTTGTGCAGCATTTCTGTGTGATAGTCATCAAGAATCAGGGTTGCTCAGTGCAAAGTTTCTGTGGCACATTAGCTCCAGCACAGAGTTAAGTGTCATATGCTGCTGTTTGGATAGGCACTCAAAAAAGGGCCACGAGATTCCCAGAAGTTTACTTGGCAGCAGTAGAGGCTTATAATTTGTATGGTTTTTTTCATCATAGCTACAGGTATCTCACCTTGCAGTAAACCCAGAGCATTGGTCTTCTTAGTAGAGAACCACTCAAAATGGCACTCTGATAATGTCCTTCTGGCACTATTTACGTTTTTCTTTCTGGCATTACAATCTCCTGATTTCTGCAGTTACTTCATAAAAATATTAAGCAGGGTGTGCTTTATATCTCTCAGCAACCCACGAGCAAGTTTATGTTGTGAACTTGTGAAAGAGTCAGAAAAGCCATGGAAACAGTACTCTTTCATCTTCAAAACACATTCTACCGTAAATCTACAGAATTCTTGGGATCGAGCAGTGCTTGGTTTGTCACTGTGGTATTTTGCTTTCTTGTGTTACAGTTTTCACCTAGTACATGTTTGTAAGTGTTCTCCCACAGCGCAATAGCTGTGTCTGTGCCCTGGTATGTGGTAGATTTGCCTTGTTTAAAATCAGAATGTAACTGTAAGGCTTGTCAAGGGAAGCACTTGCCAAGGCAATGGTAAAATTTCCCAAACACACCTGGTTTGTGCAGAGTTTTAATCTCTTGGTTTTGGACTTGGTTTTACACTCCTTAGTAGCTTAGTACTTACCAGAAAAAAAAAAAAAAAAATCTATGCTGTCAGGGCTCTTGTTCAGCAGCACCCATGAGATGCGTTGCTCTGTAGAAGTATGTGCGTGTGAAACGGTCCCCTTGTTTGTGAGAGCACCTCAGTCACTCAGGGGATTTGAGGAGCCCTCTGTTCTTCCACACTTCTTGCAAGTTCCGTTCCTCCATCAGCACTGTTCAGGAGGGCCTGAGCCAAGACCACTGATGTCTCTGGAAGAGAGCCGTCGTGTTTTCCAGCCGTAAAAGTTGGTCGAGCACTGCCGTGGGGTTCTGGAGAAGAGTGGCCAGCCTCCTCTGCAGTCTTCTGCTGTCAGAATTCATTTCCATTTCTCGGTATCGTTGTCGGCCTCGGGCGGGCGCGGCGCAGCTGCCGCGGTAGGCCCCTGCGGNGCTTCCGCCCGAACCGCCGCCTGGCGGCTTCTGCCCGAACACCGCGGTGCTTCAGAAAGCAAAGGTTGCTTGCAAAATGTTTTCGCACTGGGTGGTGCCTCCAGGCCGGGAAGTTCGGGGGGTAGAATGCGTGCTGAAACGTGCTGTCAAGCGTCGCCACGCATGGCAGCCCCAGCTGCTTGAATTAAAGAAGCGTCTTACTAGCTTTACTGCACTGAATTGTGTGTGGTGGATATTGCTAATGATGCAAAGTAGCATTTATCCTAGGCAGGCACACATCCATCTGTCGCAGCTTCACAATCTCCCCCAGTTCCCATATGCATGAGAAGAGCTTCCAGGAAACGTGCTGGAGTGCTCCCATGCAAGCGCTGGCCATGGAGAACGTCAGTGGTGCCTCGGACAGCCCTGGGGCGCTCCTACTCCCAGCTGGGCCTCTGCTGCCCTGGGAGAAGGCACAGGGAACCACTGGATGAACTCAGTCCTGCTTGTGCTGGATGTAGCTGGTGCCTTTTTACACCAGCGGGAGGCAGATGCCAAGGACTTGCACACTTGCATTACTCTCTTATTGCAACACATGTGGCTAACAGAGCACTGCTGAGGTCCTTGGCCTGTCCTGGGACAGGCTTGGCTCAGGTTGCTAACATTGTGGCTGAAAGACCCCTTCACAAACACAGCCCTGCTTGTGCGCAGCCCCTTCAGGGTCACCCCTATGTCATCATGCTTCCTTATTTAACCAAGTTCCCAATACCCGGAAAACTACAAGTTGTATCATTGCTGTTTTTAGGGTAGATGTTCCTATGTCACGGTCATGTCAGATTTGTGGTCCAGCTCCTGTTGTGCTCTGAATTGTGAGCTGGGGGTCAATGTGTCACCTTTGTGTCCTGTGCACAGTCTTCTATCCATATCGGCAGGGGCAGGGTGGCGACAGCAAACTTGCAGTACACTTGCTGTGATTGACCTGTGGCACTTCTCAGTGGCAAGGAGACAAGCCTGAAGCGTGCTCTGGCAACAGCAAGGACTGGAGAGAACTGAGTTGATCATGGGCATGAGGTGGGGATGAAGCACCCAGAAGTTACAAAGAGCTGCATGCCGGGAGAGATGTTTGGCACGCAATGCTGAAAAGATTTGCCATCACTGATCTAGGAGCTGGCAAGTGACCAAAAGAAAGAAAGGCCATCTGTGTGGAGGGAAAGAGCAGGGTCACATTGGTGAAACATTGGGACTTGAGTGTATGGGCAGGAGGGGGGAACAGTGTGAGTGAAGCAAAGCAAAGATGCTGTGTTACGGAATACTATTTGCATTTCTCCTATGGAGTAAGGTTTGGAGGCCAAAGGCACACCACACAGTATCATAACTTCCCTGCAAAGGCCAAGCTGTGGCAGCGACCGATGCGAACAGAGAGCAGTTGGCTAGTGACTTGCTAGCTCTGTTAAGGACTGGGACATCAGTGGTGACTGGTGCCAAGGATCTGTGTTAGCTTGGCACTTTTATTAGCCCTCATGATACAGTCAGTTTGCTATTCAGCCATTTCAGTGCATGGTCCTCCCTGGATATGGCTTTTCTTGTAATGCTTTTTTTCCCCCCTTTCTTCCTTGTAGGGAGGAGTGAAAGTTCTAATCACTGGTCCATGGCAAGAAGCCAGCAATAATTACAGCTGTCTGTTTGATCAGATCTCAGTGCCTGCATCTTTAATTCAGCCAGGAGTACTGCGCTGCTACTGCCCAGGTAAGGAATGCCTCTCTCCTAGAGTTGTGGTTTCAGAGGAAGTTCTTAGCCTAATAGCATCATGCATGTATATATCTGTCTTTTGTGTGGGAACGTGCAGTGAGCTGTTGCTATTTCTTTCACTTGCTTTGTCTCACTTCAAATCTACCCACGTACTTCTGGCTGCATTTTCAATTGTTCCATCTCCACTTTGGAAGCAGACCGCTTTTGGTTTTAAAAGAGTTAGTAGACACACTCCCAGGGGATGCTGAGTGAAAGCTGGTAGAAGCTAGCCTTTACCTGAGGCTCAAAGTGCTAAATGTCTTGACTGAACTCATGGAAAGGTAGGGTATAAACATTGAGGAGCTTTCCCTTTTTCTTCGACATATATATAGTGTGAGAACATCAATTTAGGATCTTGATAGATAACAAGAGAGCATAACATTATTTAGAAACTTTGAATTGGTTTTAAAATACTTTTTAATCATTTAATTAGCTTTGAAATAGCAGATTAAATAGTAACTGTTATTCAGAGGTACACTCACTGCTCTACTGCCTCTTAATTTGCCTATACACATAATTTGCCTTCTGCTCTTTCTCTTTGGTGCTTGTGGGATGAAGACAGCTCCCGCAACCCTGCTGAAATTTTCAGTAGTACTAGCCCTCAGTATATGACTTTGTGTATGCAGAATAACTGAGCTTCACTGTTAGGCCCCAGCTTGCTATTAGAAATGCAATAGAGTTGGTTAATCTTTAAGAATACACATGATTCTACCTCCTGCCAAAACAACCTATTGTATGCCTCTTAAGCTTACAACCTGCATGCTTTAAAATACAGATTGGCGTTTTGGACTCTTCAGTTGTCTAGTCACAAGAATATTGACAAATGCCCACTCTGCTCTCCTTGCATCTGCTTTCAGCCTGCCCATGGGGAGATCATCAATAGGATAATACCTTACTGTGCATTTCTGCAAGGAGGTCTCTGTCTTACCGCTTGTTCTTTCCTTTTAGCTCATGACACTGGGCTCGTGACTTTGCAAGTTGCCTTCAACAATCAGATCATCTCCAATTCTGTGGTGTTTGAATACAAAGCCAGAGCTCTGCCAACCCTGCCTTCCTCGCAGCATGACTGGCTGTCCTTGGATGGTAAGAAGCACACTATATTCTTTAACTAAGCTCACCAAATGGTAGGACTGTGAATGAAAGGAGCAGCTGCTGGTGTGGGGGAGGGATGCAGAGGGGCGAGCTCATGCTGTGGGGAAGGTCTGTCGCTCAGTGCTCCGTTAATCAACGCCCTCTTCCTGAAATTTCTTATTCGTTCATTTGATGTGAACAAAATGTGGATGCATTTGATGGGAAGGAGACAAAGGGGTGTTTTCTTTGAATGGAGAGATGATTGTTTCCCCAGTTCCTAGCAGGAAAGGAGCATCTACCCTGCAGTTGTCTTCCCTGAGAACTCTGAAACTTGAACTTGTCTAGAAAAAAGGTGTACTTAAACAAGCAGAAAGTAGGAAGATGGTGAGGCAGTATAAGAAATGGGGCACTTTACAGTCATCCACTGCTATGATGTCCACATCCCACCTCATTACCTAGGAGTTATCAAAGGGGGCAGGTATGGCTTCTGTCAGACACCTGAGACTCTCAATGCCAGGGCAGCCTGCGCTGGTGGCAAGCCAAGGAGTTCTCTGGCACCTACCAGCCACAGTCAGCCTTTTTAGATGGGCAAGACTCGCAACTGCATCCCTCGTGCCTTGCAGGGATTGGACGGACACCCCAATAGCATTAGCATTTAACCAAGCAGTTGGCAAAAAAAATGCATGACTGATCAGAACAGAACTGCTGTTACCTCAATGTCAGCATCGAGGGATGGGAACACAAGCTTTTTATTTATTTATTTATATGATAATTCTGTGCTTGCAAGTCTTAAGTTGGGGGTATGGCCCCAAAATGCATTTTAATAGAGGAGCAAGATGAGAAGAAGGATAGTAGGAGAGCGTAGGAGCCTGGAACATTAGGCTGGAGGAACTGAATTGCCCCCATTTACCTGTGACTGACAGGGCTACTTATAAAAGCTTTTGGAGAAAACAAGAAGTCAGTAAGGGCCCCAAGGAAGCAACAGATCTGCTGGCTCGTCTCAGTTATTTCTGTAGTACACTGAATGCATGAAGTTTTCTCTCTGACTAAGAATTTGTTGAGGTGACGATTTTAACAAGATGGACAGCAAGTTCATTTCCCTTCCTGAGTGCAATTGCTAGAGAGATGCAGCTTCCAGCTCAGACCAAGGAGATCTAGGGAAAAAGCTGGTTTGTGTTAACAGACATGATAGGTTGGAAAGGGACCAGTAATACTGCTTTCATCTTTCTTCTCCAGAGGAAGTCAGCTACTGCAGCATTGCTTTTTATGCAATCTTAGCAAAGTCCTAACACTCCTACTAGGTGACACATTTGTGTCTGTTTTCCCTGCTAAATACAGGAGACAAATATGGTAAGGTCAGATCCTTAGTCTTCTGAGATTTCATTGCTGAGAAACTATTAGTGTTACAAAGCGTTACACAAAAGAAATCACAGGAGTAGTTGTTTGCGTAGGACCATACTGAAGACGAGCAATTATGAGCTAATATGTTGATTCAGTTTGTTCCTCAGTCAATTAACCTCATCATATTTTGTCTGTGAGCTGCAAACATGGTAACTGTAATACACTGTATGCTTTGGGAAATCTACCGTGGATATTACTTTTGATACCAGTTTAATAACTTTAAAATATTCCTATCATTACAAAAATTTGAAATGTGTGTTACTGTGTTATTATTATTATATATACTTTGATGGCCTTGGTAAATACGTAGAACTGACTCACCTCAACAGAAGTATTGAATGGTTTTGTTTTTTGCTTTTCAAACAGGTGGCGTTTGAAAGGTTTTTGGTGGGCTCCCTTGTTCTGTCTGAGAAGCCCTGACAGAAAAAGCTTTCTTCATTAAAATATTCATTAGAAGCTTTCTCCATACTATTAGTAGCTGTGAGCCTAGTCAGATAGGTCACAGCTGAGCGCTCTTACTGCTGGTTAGCACATATGTAGTTCATCCATAAAAGTGTGAGCGCTGGGGTAGATGAGGAGGAGCCATTTCTAGCTGAATTCTGACAGCAGTGTGTGTATGTGTGCAGAGTCTGAGCTGATATGTTTGGGGATAACAGGGGCGGGGAACAGAAAATAGAATTTCCTTCGAAGTAGCATCAGGCATGATTTTAGTGGCACATTACCTGTATCTTCAGCTGTTTAAGGTTATCTATTCATATTAGCAGCAAACTGATGCATCTTACTGTGGTTCTCCCCATCCCTGTAATGTCACAGAACACAAGTTTAGCTCTTCTCTGTTTTCTGACCATTAGGTGCTATGTTTCTCAAGCCACTTACAAGAGGCACATTTCAAGGAAGTCAGGGCAGCATTACTTCTGACATTTCTAAACACAAGTGGAATGGAGACAGATCACTGTGATTATTGTAAGGGTAAAGAGAGGATTGTGACTTGGCTATAGAGGTGCACATAACCGTATGTTCAGTATCACAATTGAATTTGTTTGACTTCAGAGCATTGGAAGAGTCTGCAGGTACCTTTCATCTGCTACTGAAGCTGCACGTTGCATGTGAAGTACAGCAGATACTGATGTGATGGAGATTGATACTCAGCTGTTAGCAATCTCTCCAGTGCAGCATGCAAAGGGGACACATTTTAAAACCCGTTTGACAATTCCATCAGTGCTGGTGAGTTTGAAGGAGCTGCAGTAGTTGGCTGTGAGGGCTGTGTGCTCTCTCTGGTGTTCCTGCAGTTTGTCTGGGAGCTGCTAGTTAGCAGGCAGGCTTTCAATTAGAGACTTATGATGTGGTGATGGTGGAAGGGAGGGAGACTGCAGCAGTGAACAAACTAGGGCATTGCTAACCAGAGGGGAAAAAAAAAAAAAAAGTAAAAGGACCGCTGCAATGCAGAGGCCCTTCAGGGAAAAAGACTGAATAATTATATTAACCATGACTTATCAGAAGCCTCTGCCTTGATGCACAGTGCTCTAAAGGCAGCAAATTATACTCTTTTTTAATGGACCAGCAACATCTTTCCATTTATTCTGAGAGAACAGATGTTAGTTTAGCTAGCTAAGGTATAAGCTACTGTGAATTGATTCTGTCAACAGAATAAATACACAAATCCCTGTCTTCTCTGTTTACTTTAACTGCACTGCTTTAAATCCTTGTCCTACTGGCTGTTATGTAGTCTTGAGGGAAGGATTTCAAGGACTATTTGTAGTCCCAAAATACTGACTAGAATTTTAATATTCTTTTTAATTAACCCAAAGGAACACTTTGAGTTCCTTTACACTAAACTGTTAAAACGATTCCAGCTATATGACCACTGCAAGACAGGCAAGGTTAACAAAGTCTACCGTACCCCAGGAATGATGTAGTAAGAGGATAAGCAATTTCTATCTTACATAAGTTTGCATAAAGAATAATCATCCACAAATCTCTTTAAAATAAAGACAAAGACATCCTATATAGGGACTGTATATTTTCAGTTACATTGAGACAAAAATAAATCAGCCTTCTTTGTTCAGTTCTGCAGATACCTGAAAACCTTTAGCTTCAGCATCTTTTCTTCAGCAGGCAAGTCTCAGAGCATAGTGGCTTCAATTTCTCTTCAAGCTCCTGTTTAGAATTTACTGTCCAGTTGTCTGACTGGTGTAGTTGTTGTATGCCTTTATAGTAACAGGCTGTGCTAAACAGGCTGCAGCACAGCTCCAGATATAAACAGGCAGACGGTCGTATCTTGATCATGAAAGGATATGCTGTAAATAAAGCCAATAAATATATATGTACATAAAATTGCTGCTCTTGGGTATGGATAGTAAGATACTAGGCACACTTGGAATCACACCTTTGTAGAAGTTCCCAGGTTTCAACAAAGATAGATTAGCAAAGAGGCATTTGAATCTGAGCACGCAAAAAAAACAGAGTTCGACAATGACGAGCAGTCACTGTGAACATGAATTCTTTTGCATGCTGAGCAGCTTTTGGTGCAGGCGTAGAGCAGAGATGCTGCTCGCTGGGGCACGTTGGTGTGCCTCCTGTCACAGAGCAGTGGCATGAGATGCCTGTGTGTGCCTGTGCAGCATCTTAGCAGGATCTGCTTCCACCGGGCTACTGCACTGGTAGAGAGCAGCAGTGGTATGACATATCGCGCTTCCTTCTCATAGGTGCTTCCAGCAACATCCAGTTTAAGATTTTTTAAAGGCAGGTAATTCTTGTGATTATTCAGGGAGCATTGAACCAGTGCCTGTTAGGGCCCAGAATCTGGGGGAGAGATGATGGAACAGCAAGGTATTTTGAGTGAAACGATGACAATTGTGCTTCCCAGAGAAAAACATGTCATTAAATCATTTCCTGTTTTAAAGTAGTTGCTACTCTTGGAAGTAGTGAGCTTGGGTTAAGGATAAATCTAACCTTTTTCAGCACAGACCAAGTATTGTCCGTTGGGATCAGGGAATAGTATTGCAAATGACTGGAAAATCCTCTATGCCTCTGTTTCCTAGGACTTTATCAAGCCAAGTGAAGGAATGTGCAGAGAAGGAGTTTTAAGGGGCAGCATGTTGGGTGGCCATCCTCTGAAGGACTTCTCTTTTCAGTGTGTATGCTGCACTATAAAGGACAGTGCATCCTTTTTCCAAACTATACACAGCCACTCTTGTTTTATTCTTAATTTTCCTTATTTTACCCCACAGATGGGTTAGATCTTTTACAAATGGACAGCGGGCACCAGCTGCTGATGTTCTTGCGTTTTCTTCTAGATCATTATTTCTTCTCAAAGAAAGCCTTTCTTCTTCTCATGAAGGAAGCACTTCTATATTACTCTGATACCCTTTGATAAACTTTGCAGCCTCTTCTTTTTTTTCTCTATAAAACTGACAGTTTTCAGATGCTACTGTCAGCTCAAAGGCCATCATGTACTTCTGCAGGCATCTGACCTCACTTCTCATTCACTGTCTGTAGAGAAGTTCTCTCAGGAAAAACGAAAAGCAAACAAGACCCCTTCTGAACTGAAGGACAGACATCTAGTGATAGATAAATAGCAAATTATAAAGGCTTTTTGGTAGAGATTTCCAGTGGAAAGCATGTGTGTTTGCCTTCCACTGAAGCCTTTGCTGGATTCAAAAAGTGTCTGTAGAGATGATGTTTCCTTGACATGGGATGTGATCAGACATTCCAGGGAGACCAGTAAGAGTGTTCCTTGGCATTACATTTATGCACCTGCAGAAAAAGAGGCTGTGGAGGAATAGGTGCTGCCTTAGGGAGCTCAAAGAGAATTTAAAAATTTGTGCAGAGGACACATGAGCTGATGGTTCAGGTGCGTATAGGGTGGACAAGGGTGTGACTGGTACTGAATCTAAATGCTACTGATACAAGAGGGCATAACAGGCAGCCCTTCTAGCCTTTTAGGTAATGCTGGAACCTCTATTTAAGATTTGACTGCCTTTCCCAGATGGAAAATGTACAAAAGATTTTGATGGCTCACTGGCAGTAGGGTGACCTGTGGCACCCAAACTCTAGGTGTTGCGTGCAGGAGGTAGATGGGACAGGACAGGTCACACGCATTCAAGTTATCTGTGACAGCGCACAGTGTCATGCTACCTGTGGCGTTTCAGTTTGACAGGTACGTGATTTCTGTCTTGCGGCGGTAGATGTGAACAGTGGTAGATGTTCATCACCAAAAATCCACAGAGGATGTCTGTTTACCAGGACCTGATGCCTGTTTCTAGCATGTAGATGTTACGAGATGCAGACAGCACGGTCTTGTAGGAACAACATGTTGAGTATTGGTGAGGTCCTTAGAAATGTAGTTTCACAGCCATAAAAGTCCATCAGTAGAAAAAAGTGAGTGTCCATAAACAGTAGCATTGTTTATCACTCCTCTCTCCATCTGGGTAGACATGACTGTGTTTGACCTCGCACGTTGGGTTTTACCATAAAAGATCATAATTTGGGTTCTCTTTGGGAAGAGGGATGAACCTCTTGTGCTGTGACAGAGCTGCCACGCAGCGCGCTGGGATGACTGTTGGCGCAGGACAAGTACCTGCTTCCTTACCTGGTGCTACGCTGTAAACTGCATTTCTGTTCATCCTCTTCTTTACTTTGAAGATGCAGGGGTCTGTATGGAGGCTTTATCTGTTGCACTTATATTCTTGTTGAGATTTGCATTTTTCCCGCCTTTTACACACGATCATTAAGGACAGACTGCTCTGCTACAGTTATTTCAGGGAACCTGTCTTTTACTGCTTTGACTGCATTTCCCAGTCAATCTTTTTTTCTGTTTTGGCTGTATCGTGATTGAGTTGACACAAGGAATATTTAATTTTCTGTCCTGGATCCTGTCTTTTGAGCTGGTCAGACTGCATGGTCAGACACATGATGTCGTCTGGGAAGTCTGTGGTTATTCCCAGGCTGATAACTACAACCTGTTTCACTGCTCGGGTGAGTGTGGAGTCTGCAGTTGCCTTTTGGACTGAGTAACCGCACAGAGCTTCCTCGGAATTTTGCGTTGGGTTTTAAGTATGCAAAGAAGCCGGTAACATCTGTTAGCTCTGCAAGTCTGCCTTATTAGAGCTGCTACTGAAGCTACACTTGCTAGGCGTGCAGGGGGGAGGGGGGCCGCGGAAGAGCTTGCTTGCTTAAAGGTGCCGTGGGTATCTCCGCTCCTGCTTCCGATCCGCTGGCTGAGCGCGCCACGTAAGCGCGCGTTTCCGTAGCTCGGTTCCCGCGGGGCTGCCGGGGCAGGGCCGCCCGCTGCCGGGCGCGGGGCG